>OZ010579.1:33760655-33850655 GCA_963932145.1 Acanthosepion lycidas
CGAATTAGAAACTGTTCATGTCTATTTGCTGTACAAACGTACAGATTCATAACGTAATCCATTATTAAAGTACCAATTTCCTCATTTTTTTTTTTTGATAATATTTTGACAAAAAAATTAATCATGATGATGATGCAGGAACCCAAAACATAATGTTGAATGATGTGAAATAAATTATAAACTAATGTTGTTAATTCTGAAATTGAATTAATTTGTGAAAGTAGAATTTGATTCATTCCAGCAAATATATTATGTGTTCGGTTGCATCATTCAGTGTTTCCAGCGGCATGTTTAATAAATGAGGTAAAAATACTAATAGTCTGATTACACTAGACGTCAATTAAATTTAATGCAAAAGAGTAAACATATTTTTTCCAACGCTCACCCGATATAAATATTATCAAATAACTATATTCCAATAGACACATTTTCTTAAGTTTTGGTTTCTTTTAATCCTATCTATACTTTTTTGTTATCATAACTGAGAAACAACCTGTTTATAAAATGTAATTTTCTTTTGTTAATAAATTTGACCACAAATTTTATAAATTTGATATTTAAACATTTTAAACAAAAAGCTTTGGTATACCGATCAATCAAAAAAAAAAAATACATGTGGCATTCCAAATTCCAGTGTGATGTCTGTGTAAAAATAAAAACAGGTAGTCAAATGAATATATATTTATGTTTCGATGAAAATCTTATTTAAATTATATTGTATCAAATCTATTGAACGATCAACAGTATTCTTTCATTTCAAGTCTATGGAAATATCTATGGCTTTTCTCATCATATGCAGGAAATCACTTACACTTGTATCAAATTCAAGTGAAGAGCACATATATTCCCCGTGGAAACATATTAAGTTAAAAATAAACAAAATTGTAATATTCACAGGCTGATATTAAAATTCATCATGTCAACTTTATTGCCCCATCGAATACTTTTCGTTAATTGAATCATATTCTGTATGATTTTAAACACTATTATTTGAGAGGAGAGCCTATTTAAATATTACCTTGAGGAATTAAAATAATTTTAGTCGAAATGCAAGCATTCCTAGTGGCTCCCAATAACGCTAAATTATACTACCATTTAACGGAATATTCTATAAATTATATGCATCACCTTCCAACGCAATACCGAAAGTAAATATTTTAAATTAATTATTTAGAATACATAAAGATTTATTTTCAAAATTCCTTAAAGTGTACTCAAATCGATACTCGATGGATGAAAATCACAACAGATGAATAGTTATGGTAGTAACAACCAAAAATAAAGACATTATTCAAACGGTAAATAACTTTACATTGCTTATTCAAGAATAAATGGAATTCATTATTATTATTTTGTGTTGTTCCGTATAAATATTGTACGTGAATTTGTTCGATATTTTTATCCTGTGACGCGAATGGGGCACCATGCGATGTTTCTGGGGCAAGATAGCCTGACGTAGACTAACCCTCTCCAGGCTTGTTTTGAATGCAAACTGTTTCATTCGCCTAGACCGGTTGCCAAACAAAGCTATAGAATCCAGTCTGTCCTGCATATCTACCCATCGGAGAAGAAGATTCAGACCTTTCCAAGTGAAGTGAACGTAATGGATCCGACTAGAATTCGAACACGGCTCTCCGATTCCTCAACGCGAGTCGCTCATCCACCGTGCCTCCATTTGTCTGATATAGTAGTTACAATACTGCTAATAATTTTTGGATTGATATTTTTGTGAATTACTGAGTAAAGCACGGAATATTTCCCATTCAGACATCCTGCAATTAAAGGCTGTTAATTTTATTCTATCAAAAACATACATACATACATACATACATACATACATACATACATACATACCTACATACATACATACATCTTTGTGTGTGTGTTCGCGTACGCATGGATGCGAATAACGTTTCGGTGATGAAGTTTTCTTTGGCCGAGCCAAATTAAAGCAACCCGGAGCAGACGATCGGCTTTACTACATTTTTAGAAGCAGTTTCGTACGCTGTCAGAGGGCACAGTCTTGATTAAGAAGGTTGAGGCTAAAACCCGGTAGATAACACGCGCGCGCACAAACACACACATACACACACACACACACACACACAGGCACACATACAGAGAAAAACACGTACGCACAGGCACGCTTGCACACGCTCACAACACACATAAAGTCACGAATATCCATGTATGTATTCATCAAAGAGAACGTCATCGTTTTATAAATTGTTTAATTAAATTCACTCATCATAACATGGTTAGTTGCATGTTTTAATGATTAAATAAAATGCTAAATAATTTCAGAAATATAGTCGGTCAAGATTGGTTATACTTGTCCTTTATATTATATTTATAATTATATAATTTGGCGTTTTCATTTTTCACGGCTGGCTGCGAAATAAATTTCTATCATCCTGTCTAGTGTAATATGTATATTCATAATTGGGACGTGAAGAGCTAGATTCATGCATTTCCAAAGGGTATTAATCCGATTCGACTGGATTAGAATATCAATTCTATTCACCGATTCCACTTTCTAAGATTATTACCTTTAAGTTACCTATGAACGAAACGAATCAACCAATATGGCAACAACTGATATTGGAAAAAATATTTTGATTTCTATTGCTCTTCTGAAAATTATTGAATATGTAAAGTAGCGATATTTAAGCTTATTGACAGAATTAAATTTAAAATAAAAAAATTAAATAAAATATAGGCAATTTTTAATAATTTTTCTGATCGTTTAAAATTATTATCAAGGGAGGACATGAAATAAAATAAAACGTCCTAACATTGTATATGAAAACAGATAAATGGCATACGTTGTAAAAGCTTCGGCGATCATGTTTATTTTGGTTCTTTACTGAAAGGGAAGAAAGCTTCCATATGTAGATTGCCGTATCATTCTGCGCGAACCGCTTGACAACCAAGGCTATCGGACCTAGTGTGTGTTGCTAGTCAACATAATGTTTATCGTCAAATCCATTGAGAGATTTATTTTCAAATTAATCCGTGTATTGAATATTGATTCCACATCTCGCCTGATTCTGCTACTATGTATCTCGAGATTCTTGACAAAATCGAGAGAAATGGTCTGCAATACAAATGACCTTGAACAGGTGTCTCGTCTCCAGTCACTTTCTCAACGACGTGACGATTTTCCTGTCTTTATATATGTATAAGTCAACTGTTCATATGAGCTCTGCAACCGGTGACCCAGGTACATGGATTTAAACGTGTTACTAGATTGGCCAATAAGTCACAGTGTTTTGCTAGATGAAACCGCCACTCCTATTATAACAATTTTTCGTCACACTTAAAACCCTTCCGATTTCTTGCTTCCCTGATAACTACAATCTTCAAAAATTGAAATGCAAAGTCAATAGCCATCATCTATCTTCCTGAACCCTGTTCTCTTTCATCTTTTCTTCAACTTTCCTCATTTTCAATTTTCTTATTCTCTTTCAATTTCTCCACCCTGTAACCAGCTGCGTTCTAGTGGCATTATCGCCTTAATTGAGACGATTAAAGAGAAACTTTTGGTTTTAGAAGAGATACAGTCTTAACTTTGACAATGTAATTTGTGCGTAAGAGAACGTAATAAGCCCGCCCGGAATTCGACCTGAATATTTCATTCCGAACCATTTTGCATTCCACCATTACAAGCACTGTTGTATACCCAGATAGGATATGCGTTATTAAAAAGAAAGAAACAGATATTGATGTATCCTAAAATTTAGTTAAGGCCATATACTCTGAAAAGTTTTGTATATACAAAATGCTGTAAAATTCTGTTCAATTTCACACGACAATTGCATTCTCCATATCAAACTCAACATAATCAATAACAACACTGAAATAAATGCCCAATTCTTTTACGAAATATAGATTGTGGATTATTTCGATAAGTTGTAGATATGCAAATTACGAGTAATGATATAAAAATATATAAATCATCCTTAATAGAATGGTTTTACTTGCTACATCTATCCTCCTATACTCCAGTACAATTTGCCCTTGTGTCAGACAACATTAGACTTTAATAGTTCTATAATTGTCGTGATAATCGAAATGAAAATACATTTCTGAAAATGTGTCCCTAAGTATATTTCTTTAAAGTGGGTGAATTCATTTCTGAATTAACACTTATAGAATATCTTCAATTCTTCAATCAGGAACCAGGTTATATCTAGGTTTCCGCCTGAAAAAAATAGGTAAACGGATTTTCATAAGAATTTACATCGATAGCTTCATTTATATCTGGAGGAAATGTTTTGAAGAACGACATCATTTTTTTAAGCATACAGTCGAATTAAAAAAACAAAAAAAAAACAACAAAAAAACAGTACTCTTTCTTTTCAATAACGAATTATCACATAAGCGTTTTTTTTTTTTTTAAGCTAGCAATGATATTTGTGTTTCTCTTTATTAATGTTATTTTTCGTAGAAAAATTCTCCGGAGAACTCTGTTATTTAACACGAAATTTTATTAGGTGAATCGAAAATTGTCATGTTATCAAAATCTGTTTTAAGAGCCCTTGCTGCATATGAGCAATAATTTGGTAGAGGAAAATATACATTGTGGAATTTTAGTTTTACATATGAGATAAATACGATATCTACAAAATATATTAATGTTTTGTCCAGTACAAACAAAAATAGTCATTAAAATACCTAGTTCTGCAATACTATATAATATCGATGATCCTATATACCAGTGAATATATGCCGGACATATTTCTCACAAATGTTTATATATATATATATATATATAATATATATATATATATATTATATATATATATATATATATATATAAGTATGTTATGAATACCAATAACGTAATATGCGAGAAACAAGAGGGTCTTAAAGAAAACGAAAACGAAAATACACAGTTATTTAGAAACAGTGACAAAGAGTTAATATTACTGGGGCAGATAAAGGGCAAATACTGTTGGATAATTTAAGGTATAAAGGGACATAACTAAGAAAATAGAATCAAATGAAAATAGTCAGTTACCTACATGAGGTGACTGTGTATCTGGGTGGCGGAACAGAGACTGTGGGGTATAGTAAAATGACAAAATAACGTCGAATGTTGTAAATCTACGAATCTTTGGAGAAGGGCTCTAATAGTCCGTATTATGTATGATCAGTGCATATAAAATAGCAGAGTATTAACCACAACTGAAATATGCTAATTCAGACTATTTATTTGATGGTATTGACTTAAAATTGTAAACATACGCTGGAACTTTACATAAAACAATCAACTTTTAAGAAAAAAATGCATTCGAATTAAAAATACAGGGTAAATACAAAAAAAATGGGATACTGAAAAAAATATGGGATACAGAAACCATGTTGTTTCAAATTACTAATCGAAGTAGAATTTTGTAACCTTTCAAAAGCGTCAAGAAACATTATGTCTTTGTGGATCCTCAGATGATTTGATTTTTTGTTCAAGGTCCATGATAAACTTTCAACTTGAGTAAATTTATGAGTTTCACAATTGCAATTAATCAACACGTGCATTGTTCGGAACAAACAATTCAAACATTATTCAGCTACTGCCTTCGGGTCTTTCTTTTGACGAATGTGAAAATATGTTTATGTACATATTTTATTCCCTGCAAAAACACAAGAAAAAGTCCCCCAAAATAACCACAAACAGAATAAAAATAGATATAAAACAAAGTAGAAAATAGATATAAAACAAAGTCGAAAATAGATATAAAACAGAATAGCACACACAGAATAACCATAGATATATAATGCACACAAACAAGCAAAGAAAACAGATATAAAACACAAAACATAGAAAGAAATAAAAATAAATGGGTCATATATATATATATATATATATATATATATATATATATATATATATATATATATATATATATACATATGTTCCATATGCTCTTATCTAAATTTCTGATATGCAAAAGATAACTGTCTAACTCAAAATAGAATTTTAGATGTAATATTTAAATATAAATACATTTACTTATATGTAAATTTAATATGTAAATTTCTAATATCTATATAATATCTAATCTCTAAATAATATCGAATATCTAGATGTATAAAATCTACATAATATCTAATATCTAAATAATATCTAATTTCTAAATATCTATAATCGAAATTTGCAATATATAAATAATATAAAATATGTATATAATGTCTAATACTTCAATTTCTAACATCGAAATAATATCGAATAAGAAACATATAATATTTAAATAATATAATTAATAATAATATTTCGAATATATAATATCTAAATATTATCTAATATCTAAATTTAAAATATCCAAATAATATATAATGTATAAATAATGCGTAATATCTAAATTTTATTTGAATACCATAAATGTGCGTATGATTTGATTTGGATACAATAAATATCCGTACGATTCTAAGCTATAAGACATAAGAGAGTTGTCGGGACCGGAGAAGAAGTATCTTATATCCGGGTTTCTCTTATATCCGGGTTTGGTCTATTTTATTTAGGTAAGTATGACTCTAATGTACACTGTACAATAAATATTCGTACGATTCTAGAGACGCACTCCAGTCCACTATACTTTTAGTTTTATGGTTTCATTTTCATGGTTCGATTATTACTTTCATTTTATATACAAGTGATATAAATTTTCGTTTCTTTGAATGTTCAACTGGCATCTCCATTCAAGAACACCAATAAATTTACGAAAACGTAAGGAAGTTAAACTGCGCATTGGCAATACATTAGTATAATTTGCATGCAGTATTCCAGCTGCTTTGAGGATGATTTTTTCACAACAATTATTAATTCAAGTAGATAGCCTGTTTATTAGTTTCTCGCAAATAAAAATCCTACTCAACCCAAATACATCCACACTTCTAAACAGGCAGATTTAAATTCTTTGGAAAAATCCTTTAACTCAAATATAACATGATATTATTTCTGGTATTATTTTTTTTTTGTTTGAGATGGGTTTATTTGTTTTTAAATACTCATGGTAGCCTCATTAGCAGTGTAGTGAATAATGGCGTCCGTGAATGCCATTTTATTCTATATAATTATCGCTAGAATATTCCAAATCTAATAGCAACAGATACGTTCGACTATAGTCCGGTTCTCACTACTCCCTGATATTGCGAAAAGGAGTTGTGACTTAGTCGTTGTTTCCAGTTCAGGAGTGTGTTTCCGGTTCCGTCTAAAGTCTGCTCAACATTTGTTTGTCCTTTCTTAATCTAATCTTACTCAACGCCACACAATAAACCTCTACTAGGAGAGGATTTGGGGGCTAGATATCCGTTAATGCTAAGAGTTTCCTATTGGTCGTATGTGAAGCCTGTCCATGCTGCTGTGAATAAAATAAAATACCGTAGAATCGCATTTCCTGCGTTATATAAGCGAGAATAGGTGTTACATTTGTAGCCAATGATTAATTTTCTTATATTTACTGATTACTTACACGTCCATAATACGCGTTATAAATAGCCTTCTTTCAGTTACTTACTTTTTCGTATAATTGTTTTTAATTCCAATGAAATGGAAATGGAAATAAATGAACGAATAAAAAAGGATATGATGAAAATAATTATTATTTTCAACTTGTAGAATATTAAACTTTTAATGTAATGATAATCTTATTTTTCACACATTGTTTTCAGAAAACATTCAGAAATATTTTACATAAATTAATAAAATATATTGTGCAAAGAAAAGTTCTAATCAATATTTGAAATATAACAGAAATCATTATATAGCCACATTTACCTCTAAACATGTTAATTTAAACAGAACCAAATATTTATATCCGGGTATATTTTCAAACATTTGATCTTTATCGCAATATAAGTTGATTTAATTTCAATAGTGGATAAATTAAATTTGATTGATACCATGGAGAATTCAATATATATATATATATATATATATATATATATGAAAAGATTCTTTCATATTAATTCTGTTATATATAAATTTAAATGTGGTTGCGGATGTGACTACATAGGCAGAAAGTCTCAGCGCTTGGATTTTAGAATTAAACAACATTTACCCCCCAGAATTTTAAATCCGGCCGCTAACAAAAGCCAACTAGTGAATACATCCGGGTCATCTATAGCGGAACATACTATAACTAGCAGGGAATGTGTTGCTGGTTTGAGTGTTGACTGTTTTTCCATTCTTGCGAAGTCACACTCCGCATATCATTTGAAGGTTCTTGAGTCCATTTACATCAAATCCCGCAGGCCGTCTCTCTGTAAGCATAGAGATTGCTTGTTGGGTTTGAATGTGATTGGGCTCTAGTTCTTTCTATTATATATATTTTTTTTCTTGCCCTCCCCACTCATTGAATAGTTTTTTGTTTTTAAGTTTATGAATAAATAATCCCAGTGTATCATCATTGAGGAGTACTGGGACGAAACCGGTTGTTTGTTTTAGTTCTTAGTTTTCATAATTATGTCCTTTCCATTCCGCTTATTCCTTGCTATAATATATATATATATATATATATATATATATATATATATATATATATATATATATATATATATAATCCGTTGATACATAATCCATCCAAGTGAATCTTCATAATACAATATCAAACATTAAATATTAAAACTAAAACAGATTCACACAGAGAGCTCAAAGTTTTAATCAAATTTTGTTTCCTTTCCTTTCTTCCCAAACAACCCCTAATGTACAGACTTACACTACTTCCTTGTATCTATTTACTCTTTTTTTCCCCCCTTTTTATTTCATTATTCAGTTTGGTCAGTTTTATTTCAATGATTTAAGTATCCATTGACGGGTTTGAAAAAAATCCTTGTATATTCATTTCAATTTAAAAGGTGAAAAAGATCATTAACACAATGTAATCTTAATTCCTTTTGTATAATATATATATATATATATATATATATATATATATATATATATATATATATATATATACATATATATATACATACATACATATATATATATATGTATATATATAAATATATATATATATATATACATACACATACACGCACATACATATATATATATATATATATATATATATATACATATATATATATATACACACACACACACACACACACACACATATATATATATATATATATATATATATATAATGAATCTGGGCTCAGAAGTGTAAATCTGAGAGTCAAGATTCGATTGTGTTCGTTGTATTTACTTTCGGAAGAACCTATTGAGTTCGTTTTATATTACTTATTTTGAAAAAGTTATGAATCCACATGTCTTCTCCCTAGCTCTAGGTTAATTAATAAAATTATCGCTAACAAATTACAACTTCAAAAATATTTTTATAAACTAAAAATATTTTCTGACTTTAAATAAGATGAAAATGTTCATATGCCGTCGAAAACTGATCAGTCATGTAAGCAAGCATATCAAGTAGGATTAAGCAGGAGGATAGGAAAACTGCCATAGAATGTCTGCCCTCCATCACAAGCTTATAGTATAGGATTCAGAAAGTTTGTGTTTCATCCAACATCATCGAAATATTTATAATCCTCTCCAATTAATGAAGAAATATTTGTAGTGCCAAGCCTAATACAGAGGAGAATATGAACATGTGCCTTCATGGCGTGATGTAGCAAAGATTAGATTACAACTTTGAAATCAGCATACTAAAACATTACAGATAGATGGATATAGAAATGGCGTAACTAGGAGTGAGACATTGAATTACTGTATGATTGATCATGTAGGGTTCAAAATGATTCGTCAATAAGCAACAGAAATTCTAGAATAAAGAATTAGAAGTCCGAATATATCACCACATACGATAGAGTAGGATCATCTCGCCAGTAAGCATAAATTGAACATCAATCAATATGGGTATTAATCCGAAATTATCAAAATGATTTAATGAAACCAGTAACATAAATGAAGTCTCAATGTATTTAGTCATGCGTGACAGCATCATTTGTATCTACAAGAAACTGTCTTTATCTAAGTATCCAAGTTCTAGACTCAGGATTGTCTCATGGACAAATGGCCATATCTATTAACGTTGTGGTTGATGAATTTTTGTTATATATGTATATTAAATGGGAGGTCAATTAATGGGTTTATCCGTACCGACGCAGTGACAAAAAAGAGGTGTTCAATGAATGAATTGAACTAAATATGAACTAGTTGAGATATCACCAAACAATGACAACGTAAATATGAAGTTGAAGAAATACAGTGAATAATCCTAAATTTTCTGAAGATCGGCAAGCAGGTGAGAAACACCTGTCAACGAAACAGCCGAAACGTTGTGATATTATCAGTAAATATGAGAGCAATAACTCGAATTACAAAAGTGTAATTATTAAATGTGATTGTTACTGTTTCTGTTCAGTAATTGTTTTAATGATTATGCTCTAGATGGATAGATACATGTATGGAGAAAAGGATATTTGTGCATGATTGTTTCTGTACGAGAGAAGGGATATTAAGTTCGAAAATGTTTATGACGTCTTCAGTATTATTTAATATTGAGTAATTTAGAAAAAATAAATATTTCACAGCATTCTGTGTAGATGCTTAGAACAGATGTTCTTGGAATTCCAGACGATATTCCTCACTTTGATAGAGCAATTTCTTTCTGTTCTTTCCACATTTTTTTCCATTGCGACCTTCTTAAACATAAGATGTATAAATTCATACATGATGTGATGGCTAAACTGTAGCCGTTTTATATATTGAAATTCGCGCATGAGCATTATATATGTATTTTTATTTTGTCGACTGCAGAGTATAATATGCTCAGTTGGGCACCGTCTGTGAGACAAGAAAAAGCATCATTACGTAATATAGTACGCCAGAAATTTAGAAACGGTATGCTGTATACTGCTTGGTATTCGCATCGGAAGCTCCAATAAGGACATTTAAGTGTTTTTGAGTGTCAATCTGAGAACTGTACTGCGGTTTCGTAAAGAGTTGGACGAGTCTGCTGGTGACTGCGATGATGTTTGTAGTGTTTACTAGAGTTACTGACGTTTATCCGCCATTCATCTTCACACGGGGCCACAGACGCAACACGGATGCCTATATCAAGTACGTTGAGGAAGTATTGCTGTCCTGGATTAAGAGGGTTGTTTACTGGATAAAACATATGTTTGGTAACAGAACTCGTCATCATGTCACACAAGCAGGAGAACCCAGTCATGGCTCTCAGACAATTTCTGCAACCACATCAATCATTATATCTGTCCACATAACTCGTCAGTGAAAAACCGCTTGATTATTATATTTGAGGCCAAGTTGAGCGAGAAACCAATAAAACTCATAGTCAAACCAAAAATTAACTGGTCAATGATTATGACAGAATTAGTAAATTTTCCAAAAACGATACCATCCAGAAGAGATGCAGGAAATTCCGAAGTCGTCTGGAAGCCTTGGTTGAAGAGAATTGCGATTTTATTAAATAAATGTATTATTTAGTATTACAAGACATTTTTGTTTAATTTTGGTAAATATATCTGTTAAACTGAGTTGTCAGTGTTATATTCATCTGTGCGTAATTTAGACGATAATTGATCCATCTCAACCTGTGTTTGTAAATGAGCAAAAAAATATGAAGAAAAACTTGAATTATCGATACTAGGAATGTACCTTGGTATGAGAACACTTACGTTTACCAAATTATGTAAGGTAGGTAATGGAAACTGGCTCGAAATTAAAAATCAGAGAACTGAGTTCCACTTCGAGTCACTTTCGTTATATTTACTTATGCGCAAAGGTATTAATTAAGCTATTTCAGATATGGTTTTATTTGGACAAGTTGCATTAATAAGTCATTATTTCCGAAAACATCTTAAAATTAAAAAAAAGCCATGGCTTTAAATAACATGTATAAAGTTGATAAGCTGTGAAAATATCAATCAACCAAACCGCGGCAAATAAAATATCACACTCAAAATATTTACCATAAAGACCTTTCTTAACACACAAAAGTAAAAGATTAGGTTGCTATCAGTGTTCCGAGCAAAATATATATGCTGGAATCGAATATATATTACATATACGTGTGTATGCGTTTACAAGACTGTTATGACTCACTCCGCACGGTTATTGTTTCGTGTACTCGCTTTAACTTCACTAGAATTGTCTCCAACTGACAACAAGGAACGGGTAATTTACCCATTCTCCACAGTGAGACGAGATGTGACACAAGGTCAATTTTACCGTGGGAAATCCAAGCGCGTAGACTCGGGCCTTAGCTCAAAACCCAGGTTCCGCAACCGTGATATTGTGGGCACCTTGCATTGTCTAGCTTTCTTTGCCGAGTTCTCGTCTGTAGACAGAGTCCCGATTGCCGGAAGTCAGAAAGCTTTGCAATCGCGAGCCAGACAGCAGACTCAGACTGCTTGGCTCCGAGGAATGGTATTAGGTTGGTTTAAAAATAATGACGTAGTAATGTCGTTTTTTGACGTTAAAAATACGGCAAAAAACGACATTATTACGTCATTATTTTTGCATCAACCTAATATTTATCGGTGTCCACACTGTGTACTAGATGCAACACAAGGTCATGTTTTATTTAGGAAACCCGTGCGTTTGTACTCTGTCCACTACTCAAAATTTACCCAGCCCGCGCAAAATGGGGTGGAGTACAGTAATTGTCTGTTTTTTTTTTTTTTTTGCACCTGAGTCTCTATTCAAAGACAGAGCCCCAACTGAATCACACACTACGCGAAAACAGTGGTTTTGTCAGTCGTAAGCCAGACAGAGAACTGCCTGACGTAACCGAGTCTCTATTCCAAAACAGAGCTCAGACTGACTCATTCTATGTCCGAAAACAGAGGTTTTGTCTTTTCGCGAATCTGGGACTGATTGGAACGAACTGGTATTTACCGGTCACCCACATGAGCACTAGATTTGAAACAATGAAAATTTACTCTGGAGAACAGGAAACTTGTCAATATTTATCCAGACGCCACAAATTCGGGCTCAAATAAATTACTTGTCTGTTTTTCTAAAATGAGATATACTCTACACCCTCCGTCCGAATACGGATGTCTTGTCACCCTCTCCTGAAGTCAGAGGTCTTGTAATATATCGAGCATTGGAAAGAATTCAACGAACTTTTACTGACTTACTCCGAGCGTCATCAGTATTTGTCTATATTTCTTAGATGAGGTATTATGTACACTATTTACATTATTCGGACTATTGTCCTCATCTTTGTCGCCATATATATTGCAACCTCTCCTCAAGGACACATGACACAATCCATAAAGCAGTTAGTTAGATCCATTGAGAGGACCCATAGAATGTAAGTTCAATACCTGATTAAGCTGGTGGAGAACTTGTAGAAGGGAATTAACAGCAGATAACTGATACCTGACATCCATGAGACAAGGCACGTGGAACTAGATCATTATCCCCAGTGAGCGAAATAAACGGTTCAAATCAGCATTCCAATAACCAGAAGGACGGAGCGTACAACAGACGATACGTTGTAATAAATGTGACAACAAAGATGAGGACAATTGTCCGTATAATATAAATAGTCTGAGTATCTTGCTTCGGTCATTTGTGTCACCGGTGTTGTGTTATTTATTCCACAACAAAGATGTGTGTGTGTGTGTGTGTGTATGAGGGGTTGTACACAAAAGAATTATCATGATTAATCAGTATTAATATTTCAAGAAATATCAATACTAATAACTTCATCGGCGTTATACATAATATTATATTGATCTGCATTTATGTTATCATCACATACTTGTTTATGAAATTTACATCTTCTTTCCGAAAAATCATTTGATAACATCAACTGCATTGTAGACTTGTAGAATCTACTGAAATTGTTAATGGCCCGTCTTCCAATTTCTGGCAGGATATTAAAAAATCACTTCGCTTTATTTATACTACATTTATCATTCTACACAAAAGAAACTTTTCTTATAATCAGATATCAAATGCTTAAGCATAGTCCACCTAGCACAATTGGAATTGACAATCACACAGTTTTCACTAATATTTGCGATGTGAGTATTTGCAAAATTTAAGGGTTTTAATTACTCTATCATCTTCGAGTTAAATTGTGACGTTCTAGAGATAGTTCGCCTAATTCTCAGTCTTGATCCTAGGATATTCTCAGCAGTTGTCAGTGCTCAGATAACGAAAGGATTGAGTGACACTTATACGTACCCACAGAGATGTGTTTCTACGTTTACAAGGTTATTTGTGCGAAAGTGAATGCAGTCGTTTCATCTGGTTTTCGAACTCAGCTCCCCAAACTCTCATTCATAGTCGCTATCCATTACACCGACCACACATCAATATTAGTTCTCTACAAAGTTGGTAATTTATACTTAGCATTTAATTTTCAGATATATTCTGGTATATTTTGAATTTTTCTTGTCAAAACGAAATCAGTTTATTTTTCGAATACATTATCGCACATTTTATTACTATTACTACTAATACCAGGAATACTAATACTACTAATATTACTACTACTACTACTACTACTACTACTACTACTACTACTACTACTAATAATAATAATAATAATAATAATAATAAAACAGTAACCCATTGGACTAACTTGCATCTCTTTTCTAACTTTTCTGATTAGCGTAAGAATTAAAATGTCTTAATTCTCATCTTGTATGAAAGTGATCGATTCTCCATACTTGTTAGCAAATATGCAAATAAGCAAAACCTTTCTCTTAGAAAAATAAGCAATCTTCATTTAGCAATTATTTTACGTCTCCAGTGCCAAGATTATAGGTGAGAATTTTCCCACAAACACCAATGTTCTTAAGAGGTTTTGCCGTCTATCCTCGTAAGTAATAGCCCTTAATTAAATCACTGTCATGGGAAAATTCTGATTCTTTCAGCCCTCAATTGTTGAATAGCAAGTAATGTTGGATAAACATTTCATTCGACTCTAACCAATGAAACTGAAACAGTGTCCAGAATGGATATAATGGCAAATCTTGGCTCACACCCAATTAGTGAAGCAGCTTTCTGCTTGCAGTAGCCTTAAGGTCTCTGCTGAATAATTGCTGCAACTATCAAAGTCACCGACACTGCAGAATACATTGTCATGTTTTGAGATAAATGTATTTTCTCTGACCTAAACTCAAACAGAATGCTATGGGAAAATGCTGCCGAAATAATCTTATGATAAACTAATTTTATAATGCATTTTCTTTGCAGAGTTAGAGATTCTTTTTGGAATTCTGTTGAAAATTTGATTACATCAGATTTTGGTAATCTATCACATAATAGGGGCATAATAAACTTTCAATGTTCTGCTTCACTTAAACAACTTAAAATAAACTGGCTTGTTATATCTTTAAATGTTTTTCATTTTAAATGTCACCATGACCGATGGTGTTCTAGCAATGTCATATTTATTTTAAACAAGTGGGGGTTCGTGGAATTGTTACTTAGTTGAGGTGTTAAAATAACGCGCAAAGACACTGGAAGAGATTATTGTATGGTATATTCGGATAGTAAAACATATAGTCTTTTTAACCTGGAACAGATAAAGTCAATCACAGGTTATACTCTCATGTAATCGATATTCATCAGGAATATTATGAGGATACTGCGGTATAAGAACAGACACGTGTTTGGGCATTTAATACCTTCCTAGTTCACCATTAACTCTTTTAATAAGTCTTAACTGCAACAAACTTATATAGATTTGTCTAATTGATTTTCCTCCGTTTGAGGAACAGCTATTTATTTTACAACTCTTAAGTGAAGGATTAACATATTTTGCAGCAACTGTCTTTATTTCTGTCGAATACCCTATTCATGCAGTTAAGTGGAAAGTAATATCTTTGTAATACCTTTTATATACGAAAAATATGAACAGTAAAGAAAAAAGACGTAGTTGTAATCTGTATTAATCATACATAAGAACCTACACAGTGACCCAAATTTAATGTGTTTGCAACGATTCTAGTGAACCCTTTATTTATGCTAAGTCAACTACACTATTGACACAATCCGGATGGGCAAATGCCGGACAGGCAAGTGCTCGCCGTATCTGACTGACAAGAGCCCGATAAGGATAATTGCTTGACGTAAAAAGGCCCGATAGGGACAACTGCCCGAAAGAAAAATGCCCTATTTTATATATATATATATATATATATATATATATATATATATATATATATATATATATATATACACTACATGCCAAATTATTATCAAGATAACTTTTTTCTAATATTTCAAAAATCCTCAAATCAATTCACACAAAATTTTCACACAATGTTGGCAACACAGACCTGCGCAATCACTGAAATTTCCGTACTGATCTGCGCAAGGTAAACAAACTGGCACCGTATTTGTTATCAGCACGGTGATTTGACAGTGGCAAATTATTAGAAACGCGTAAGATTTTAGTGAAAAGATGGGCCGTAAAAGCAGTTTAAGTGATGCTGAAAAAAAACTCACCTCAGAACTCTCAAAAGATAAATCTACCCTAGAAGTTCCTAAAATGATAGGGAGGTGTCATTAAAAAAAAAGTTAACCGCCGACCCTACACAAGTACGCAAAATGGCATATAATGGCAAACCGAAGGTTATTTGACGTCGTCTCATGTCGCGACTTAAACGAGAGGCCACGAAGGACCCTGAACTTACCAGTCAAGAGCTTTTCAATCGCATTGGGGATCCTACTGTGTCTAAAAGTACTCGGTGTCGGTATATGAGGGAAATAGCAACAATAGTCAAACCTGTATCGAAGCCTCCGTTGACGAGAAATCACATTCAAAATCGATTGAAATGGGCTGAGGACAATATGAAAATTGACTTCTCTAAAGTTCTGTCCACAGGCGAAACTCGAGCAACACTTGATCGGCCAGATAGATGGTGCAAAGTCTGGGTAATGAACGGACAGAATCGCTATCAGCGTTTGAGATGCCAAGAAGGCGGTGGAGGGATAATGATCTGGGGTGGTATTATGGAGAGCACCAGATGGCGTCAAAATGACTGCCGATGCATACATAGCCTTTATGAAGGAACATCTTGAACCGTGGATGAAAAGAGTTGCCTTCAGAAGGGCCATTGTTTTTATGCAAGATAACGCTCCTTCACATGCTGCTCACAAGACAACTGAATATTTGAAACAGTTAAGCTTCGATGGACCTCGAAAAATTAAGTGGCCAGCAAATTCTCAGGATTTGAACCCAATCGAAAACCTTTGGAGCATCATGAAGGGAAGACTACGCCAACGGACGAGAATTCAGGAGCAACGCTGAGTTGTGGGAAGCAATTCTTGATATATCTCGCGGCATTACAGCAAATGACATCCTACAATTAACAAATTCTATGGATCGTAGACTTCAAGTAATTTCAAAACTGGGAAAGCACATTCCCTATTAATTTGTTTTATTTGTTTGGCTATCTTATTTATTAGGTTCTTTTGATCATAAACATGATACGTGCAACATTATTAAACGTTTTGTTTGCTCAATTCTGGGAATTTTACTAAACCATTGTAATAATTTGGCACTCTCAAATGACCGTGCTGATAACAAATATGGCGCCAGTTTATTTACATTGCGCAGATCAGTACGAAAAATTCAGTGATTACGCAGGTCAGTATTGCCGACATTGTGTGAAAATTTTGTGTGAATTGATTGGACGGTTTTTGAAATATTAGAAAAGAATTATCTCAATAATAATTTGGCACGCAGTGTATATATATATATATATATATATATATATATATATATATATATATATATATATATATATATATATATATATGCAAAATAATATATAATTTTGCTGTTATTCGAAAGGGTAAGATAGATAATAGCTAACCGTTATATAACCCTTCTCAAGGAGATGAATAACCTGTGTAGAGGTAAAACTTACTATTCGCCGGATACAAGTCATTTTTGAGAAAGGAAAATGATGTTGTCAGTCTACAGGAGTTGGTTTGTTTAGCATAAAATCATTCTTTTAATAGTTTCATTATTTCTTTCTTAATCAATATTTAAGTTTATTATTACTATTTGCATCATTTATTGTTAATATTATTATTATTATTATTATTATTATTATTATTATTATTATTATTACTGGAACATCATTATTATTATTATTATTATTATTATTATTATTATTATTATTATAGCCAAAACAGTGAAATCAATAGAATATATCAAAATTTTAAATCTATTGAAACTTACTTTTTAGTATGATAAACTGTGACATCAGCCGATCCAGAGTCTTGTCCCGGTCACGGCGCCAACTGCGACGTCGGCCACTCCCGTTCGTTCGTTCGTTCGTTCGGGTGGGTGTCGCTCCAAACGTGATTATCCGCCTGCCTGCGTCAGTCGTTCTATCCCGTCCTGTAAAGACCAACTGGCTTGGTATTGGTCGCGGCACCCAAGTGTGACGTTCCAACCTTTTGGCGATTCGGATAGGAATCGGGTTAGATCCGATAACAGCCTCGTCGTTCCCAACTCGCTTCCAACGCCTGGTTACCGAAGTAACTACTTTGATTCCCAGTCTGCCTACCCACGTTGTGAATTGATCTAGGCAGAGGAAATCAATCAGTCGCCGGGGCCGTAATGCAAGTTCGAATGAGGGTGGTATCACACAAATAGATGTAAGAGAAAATAAAATAACAACTCGAAAAGTTCAAGTTATTAAAAAAAAAAGGATAACAATACTTTATATCTGTTGCTGGATACAGGGTCACGTCTATCTCCCGACCCGCTATGTGGATTCGTGACACGTTGATTTTTTTGTTAGGCGAGTCTTAACATCTAATCTGTCTGTCCTTTAAGAAACTGGTTCTTGGTGTGTCTTCAGCCGAAATCCGTAAAACTTATTTTGGTGGTGTGAGTCTAAGTCGTTCTTCAAAAATAAATTGTTCTTGATTAGAATATGAGTTCGGAATTTGCGCGAATCTTGGTCAGTTCTTCGTGGTGTGTCTTCAGAGCTCTCAACTGGAACTCGGACTCGAACTAACTGCAACTAAAAACTCTCTCTCGAACTGATTTTCGCTCGCTGCGACTTTCCTTATATGGACGCCGACCCAAACCGGGGTGGGCTCGTCGGGGTTTGAGGTTCCTTGATAATTCTAAATCCATAGTCCACTTCTTTATTTTCGGTCAGGAATTTTCCACTCCTTTCCATTTTTGGATGTCTTCTCTTACTCCCACCTTCTCTTATTCTCATATGGATATCTCACCATACTTCAGAGGGGCATCAACGGTTTTCCCACTTCCTCGCAGCAACTTCTCATACCTATCCTCTCAATGGGCGGCGGCGGTCTCCCCCCTTGCGTCACATGATCACCTCCGCCTGGCTCTCGTTAACATGCGGCCAATGGGCGTCCAACAGTGTGGGTGTGACCAGGCTAGCTTTGTTTTAAGAAAAAAATATATCTTGCTCAAAAAAATTTTTTTTTCTTTTTCTTTTCTTTCCTTAATCGCAGCTCTTATCTTCAATGTCACCTGGGATCTATCAAATGAGATTTTCGCCAATTGTCAAGTGAGTGGACATCCAGCGAACACAGCCAATTTTTCGTCCCGATAAAGCAGTTTCACTATCCTAGCGGTGTTTGCATTCTTGGTGCCAATTTCTCATAACATATTTTTATTATCATAGCCGAATTTCAACACACATAGATGTCCTATCCAAACGACAACGACTTAACCCAGGGTTGGGCTTCGTGTGCGGTTAACAGATGACCTATTAAATTGTTTGCCACCATGACACAGCCAATCATTTATCTATTTAAAACTGTGTAACCACCTGGTGTTTGTCAATTAGCTTTATGACTATGGCCATAAGATCTTTCACCATTCTTCATTTATCAAAATAACATCGCCAAATGTCCCTGTTGTGTGTGGCTTTCCTTTATCATCTAAGTTTAAGTCTCGCTTCTCTTTTCCTTTCTTTTTTCCTCACAGGGAATTTTCACTATTTTCTGATAATATTGTTTGCCACCATGACACAGTTAATTCTTTATCTATTTAAAAAAACAAAAAAAATATGTATCAACCTGGACTTTGTCAGCTAGCCCTACGGCAATGGCCGTCAGAATTTTCACCATTTTTTCATTATCAAAATAACATCGCCAAATGTCCCTTCTCGTGGGTGGCTTTCATTTATCCTCTAAGTTTAAGTCTCGACTCTCTTTTACTTTCTTTTCTTTCTTTTTTTTCCTTTCTTTCTTTTTTTTTTCTTTTTGCACCCCTAAATGGTGTCACAAAAGAATTGACATTGAAAAATCAAAGTTTCTGTCTTACTCTCAAAAATTCGTTGTATTTTTCTATGTGTAACACAAGGAAAATGCTATGCATTGATATAGCAAACATATGTAAATTATATATATACACACACACACACACACACACACACATATATATATATATATATATATATATATATATATATATATATATGTCGGTCATTTTTCCGTCAGGAAATTGTCCTTATCGGCCTGTTGAAAAATAAATATCACATTCCATGAAAGCATCTTGTTCAACGGAGAAAATTATCAGCCAACTATAGTAAATCCCCAAAAAAAGTTTGAGTTCTAAAAATATCAGTTGGAATTTATTTTCTGATTTCTTACGGAAAAGATATCGGACATAATTAAGATAAAAAAAATTATAAAAATATAAATCCTAATCTTGGTTGTAATTCTGATCGAGTAAATGTATCAGTAACACTTAACTTAATTTGCAACAAAGAATAATTCTACCGGCTATGTTTTCTCATGATTTTCCCTGCATCATCATCATCATCATCATCATCTTATTATTATTATCATTATTATTATTATTATTATTATTGGTGTTCTTATCGCCCTCTTCCTCCCCTTCCAGCAGGCTCATAGCCTTTTTCTTCTATCCTATACATTTATATACCCTGTGAGTAATTTCTAACAATAATTCCTTATCTTCCTCACACACACAGACACACACACAGAGACACACACACACATACATACATACATACATATATATATATATATATATATATATATATATATATATATATATATATATATATATATATATATGATACTGATTGACATCGTCATTGACGAGTTATTTACTTCAACGTTTCACCATAATTTTTGTTTGTGTATATAATCGGTAGATTCCTATTATTATGAAAATGAGGAAAAGAAATTTACGTATAAGTAGGAAACTGAACGAGACAACGGACCTAGAAATTTAACTACTGACAGGATGTAATAAAAGAAAGGAGGGGGTGGAGGAGGAAGAGGAGGAGGGGGAAGAAGAAGAGAATACACAAAAACGATGAAGTGATGAAGAGAATAGAAGAAAAAAAGAGAAAAACAAATAATATGATAACGAATAAGAATTTCGTCGTAATTTTAATGAATAATAAATAGGTATATCATTTCGCAAGGACAAGCAACATTATTAAATATATTTAATTAGTAAATATTAACAAATTATTTATATTATTCGGACGATACTCCTCATTTTTCTCGGCAAATTTATTACAACGTTTCGGCCGTTGTACGCTCCGGCCTTCTTCTGCTGGTTGTAATGTCGAACTGAATCCTGTATTTCCTTAACTGGGGTAGACTGTTCTAGTGTGATACTATTTGGCTTGCTAAAAGGGAAAAAGAAAAAAAAGAAAGGCGAGAATTAAATTTAGGTGATAAGAAGCCATCACGAAAAGGACACTAAGCGGTGTTATTTTTCTGACAAGGAAAAGTGGTAATATTTTATTCCCATTGTCGAGAAGGTAAAAAGGAAAATACTGGAATTAATCTGATTTAGGTTCCGGAGCGGGTGGAAATTCCAGGTTGGCCAAATAACATTAGAGACAGATTTCTAAATAGATAAAAATTAGCTGTGTCGCAGATTTACAAAAACAAAAGTGTCCGCTGACCACCATAAAAGAAAGGTTAAGCCTTTGTCTATATGTAGAAATCAGTGAGAGGAGCATCTGGTTATCCTCAGGCTGGCTATGATAGCAAAATTATTTTATCGGGACGAAAAATTGGCTGTGTTTCGCCAGATGGCCACCCACTTGATAATTGGTGAAAATATCGCTGACAAATTCCATATGAAATCCGGCTATAATAGTGAAACTGTTTTATCGGATCAGTGGTTGGCGACAGGCGTACAGGTACGTCTGGGTGGCCACCCGCTTGGTGATGGCGAATAGCTAATTGACGAATTCCAGGTAATTCGGTTAAAAGATAAAAGTGTCTAGGGTGTGAGGTCTCCTCGAAGAGAAGAATGAAAAGTGAAAAAAAAAAAGGATAATTTTTTTTTTTCTTTGGGCAAGATTATTTAAACCGAGGCTAGTCTAGCCAGACCCACGGCGCTGAGCGCCCATTGGCTGAATGATAGAAGGAGTATTGGGCGGAGGTAATCATGTGAAGAAGGGGGCGAGACATGTTGCGCCCCACTGAAGAGATAGGTATGAAATGCCACTGTGAGAGAGAGGGGAAACCCATTGACACCCTCTGAGGGCATGGTGAGATATCAATATGAGAAAAGAAGGAGGTGGGAAGACGAAAGACTTCCAAAAATGGAAAATAATAAAATTTTCCTGACCGAAGCCAAATAAGTGGATTGTGGGTTGAGAATTATCATGGAACATCAAACCCCGACAAGCCCATCCCGGTTTTGGTCGGCGTCCATATAAGCAAAGTCGCAGCGAGCGAAAATCAGTTCGAGTTAAGTTGCCAGTTGAGGTTGGAGACAGACAGGCAAGCAGTTGCAGTGAGCTGAGAGCTCTGAAGACCCGCCTCGCAGAAACTGACAAAGATTCGCGCAAATTCCGAACTCAATTCTAGCCAAGAACAATTTATTTTTGAAGAACGACTTAGACTCACACCACCAAAACATGTTTTACGAATATCGCCTGAAGATACACCAAGAACCACTTTCTTAAAGAACAAATAACTTAAGATGTTAAGACTCACCTAACAAATACAAAGTGTCACGAATCCATATAGCGGGTTGGGAAGTAGACGCAGTCCTGTATTCAGCAACCATATATAAAATATTGTTATCCTTTTTTTTAACGCATTTGAACTTTTCGATGTGTTATTTTATTTTCTGTTACATATACTTGTGCGATATCACAATTATTCGAACTCGACTTGCATTACGGCCCAGCGACTGATTGATTCGTCTGCTTAAGATCAATTCACAACGTGGGTTTGGTTAGACTGGAAATCAAAGCAGTTACATGGGTAACCAGTCGTTGGAAGCGAGCTGGGAACGACAAGGCTGATACCGAATCTAACCAGATTCCCATCCGAATCGCCGAAAGCTTAGAACGTCACATTCGGTGCCGCGACCAATACCAACCCAGTTGGTCGTCACAGGACAGGATAGCACGACGGACGCAGGCAGGCGTCACATTTGGCGCAGCGACACCGGGGGGGACGTCACACTAGTTCAACATGCCATGTCTAATGAATTACAGTTATCAGTTATCTCCTGTTAATTCCCCTCTCCAAGTTCTCCACCGCCTTGACCAGGTATTGAACTCACCGACTTTGTGTCCTCTCAATGGATCTAACTAACGCTTTTATGCAATGTTCCGAAATATTGTAATAAATATGGCGACAATAATGAGGACATTAGTCCGAATAATGTAAATTTTGTAGATAATTCATCATGTCAGTAATATAGACAAATATTAAAACTATTTCATTAATAATTATTAAAGATATTTAATTAATATTTTTATTAATATTTTATTTAATATAATGCCAATATAAATGTACGATTTCTGTGATCAAGAAAGCTTCTGCTAATTTTGAAAAAAAATTCAATATTGAAATTAGGAAAAAATCAACATGAATGATGCTTATTTACTCTTCAAAGACAATAAATAAACCCAATTTCGTTAACAACCAAGAATCTAGAATAACCAATCCCAATATATATATATATATATATATATATATATATATATATATATATATATATATATATATGTATGTATGTATTGTTGCTTTCTAGATTCACAAAAGCTTTCTATACTGTGGTTTGAACAGCGCCTTTGAAAGAGTTGTCAAAATTATGTCTTCCAGAAAAAATGCTCTACATTAATGTCTCCTTTCACGAAGGAATGAAAGACTTTTTAAGGTCGGGAAGCGAGCAATCCGAGGCCTTTATAGTCTCCAACGGTACAAAGAAAGGTTACGTTCTTGCTCCTCTTTGCAATATTCTCTTATGCTCTTCTTTAAAAAGTATTCTCTGACAAGTGAAGCAGCCAATGTTGAATTCAGAACATGTTCCTACGTACACATGAGGATTTTCAACTAAAGTTTTATCGAAAACCAAATAAATAAATAATGACTTCCTAGACATTTACCCCCAGAAAAATAAAATAAAATTCAGAGCGATCATTGCCACCGAATGAGTAGCCAAAATTTCGTGGCCGAAGAAAAGAAATACACCGATTACTCCATCAGATTCATCCAATGCTCGGATTATTATCAGAACAATGCCAAACGCAAGGTTTACAGGATCACCAAAATAATACAACAAATACAAAACCTTAGTCATAATCCCGAAAACGATAACAAAATGAATCTTACCTACAAACTCCATGATAGTCACCATCAAATGAAAACTGGCATAAAATTCAAACTTGACATAAAATTAATCAAAGATACCTTTAAAAAAAAGAGATGGAGTTAATATCAAATGATATAGCTAGAACAACAGAATAGAGGTAGAAAATAATGGTACAAAATGCCCATCGATGTACATTGGCGAAACATCAAGAAACCCCAAAATAGATTATATGATCACCTGAGAAATATTTTGCATAGCAACATTGTAAACGCACTAGTAGTTTACCATGATATATTCGACCAGGCTATGTATTTGAATAATACCATTTTGAAAAGTTGAGAACAGAATTTACTGAGAAGTAAATGCGTTGAGATTGTGCTAATCTCGCAGATCTCAAAAGTAAATCTAAGAACAGGGCCATTCTTTATGTCACCGATCATGTCAACAACAATAATAGAAGAATGTAGTATACGAGATAGTGGAGAGAACATATGGTCCTATTGCAGCTGATTAATATAACTGCAGAAGTTAATGGTTCTAATATGTATGAACGTTTATATATGTGTGCGTATGTGTATATGTAATTAAAAAAAAATGGATCTTATGTATTCTATGGTTGAGTGAGTGCGCGGGCGTGTCGAGAAATCAACGACCGAATCGCTGTAATAAATATGACGACAAGGATGAGGAAAATAGTTCGAATAATGCAAATAGTGTACATAATACCTCATCTCAGAAATATAGACAGATAGATTACTTAATTTTATTTATGCTACCTACTTATTCTCAGAGACCTCATAATTATTTTCCTCACACAGAGTTAATCTTTCCTTTATTTCCAAAGTGAAGGATACAAAGTGAATACACGTTTTCTCCGGCGAAATACGTCTTTGATAAAGGATTTCCACGTTGTCTCATAGTCTCCTTATTTGATTTGGATGCTATTATGGATCCTATAAACGAACATTATTGGATAATTATCGGGTCTCTGTGATGACATTAAATTTCTAATTCAAGATACAACACTTCAACAAATAAATTTATACGGACTGCAGCAGAAATATATCCCACATCACCTCCGAAGAATACTCTCCGCATAATGCTAATACAAGAAGAGGGATTTGGGGGAGGTATACTTGTGGGTTATTCTTTTCCGCCGTGTATTAAGAATAACATACTGGTAACAGTGTGTAACTGTCACACACATTATGTTAAGAAATTTGAATGACTTGAAATATTTACAAATTTTAAGAATGAATATTTTCTTCCTTTTTCTTAGACTGAATCTTAACTCAGAATAAAGTTTCGATTATTTTACAAACATCGTTACATTTAATTAACTATCAGATTTATTTGTTTGAAGTTAAAACAATTCCGCATGCGTAAAAATCAATAATGCCATAAAAACTTGGTATTTGTATATTAATTAAGTTATTCTTGATTAAAAATTAATCTATGCAAAAATTGTACTCTCAATGTAATTATTCCGATAATATTCAATACGTTCATGTATTTTTTGAATAAGTGTATTAGCTCCTGAAGCCATGTTGAGAAAAATGATTTGCTGTTCTAGATTTTAATCTAATCTTTCATCATTAATTATATTTTAAAATAAAATCAATTGTTCGTGCAGAATTGTTTAGCTTTGGAACAAGTTATATGTTATGTATTCTGGAGATAAAATATTACTATTACCAAATTATTTCCACAATTTTATTCGGTAACGAAAATAGTTATTCTTTTATTGAAATTATTTTTGGGTCATTTTTACAAATGAAGAGAAGTGATATAAAAAAATATGCGCATAACTGAGAGGAATATGCGTTGAAGAGAAACAAAATAAAATAAACATGGCGACCAAATGTCGGTTATGAGATATCAACTTTTATGAATTAAATTTTCAGCTGAGTATCAGTGGAAGACAAAAGACTATTTACAATGTTAACTGAAATAGCAATACGTTGCCCAATTATTAAGATTTTTTTTATATATAGTCGTAAATAATTTTGTCGTAGAGGAACGCGAATATGGTGTTGTCCCAATTGGGAGTCTATGGAATTTAATCTGCTTGAAATGTGTCATTTTCTTCATTTAATCTACCGAACACAATTTTTGGATTCAAAGTAACCAGACTGATAAAACTTCTTAAGCGCTTTAGCTAATAAAATTAACATTAGCAGCTGCTCACTTTGTTGAAGTTCTGAATATTTGTTTGCTGAATATACTTCAGGCCCTTATATTTCTGACGTCATAGTAGACCCATTTTATCATGTATGTATGTATTTATTTTTTGCTTTCCTTATTTATCACTTCCTTCCATTCTCTTTCTTATTTCCGCACAGGTCCGCATTTTATATTTTTGTACTTTTTCTCTTTTGTTTCCAATTTTATTCTCATCCTCTTATATCTCTCCCTCCATATCTATGGAGTTATTTTGTGACATTTTCAATGATATCTTTCTTTGTTACGACTTGATAATATTTACGAATATATAGGTTTCTGTTCCTGTTTTCGTCTTTCCATCGAGCGGATTAAACAATAAGCTATCTTCTTTGTTAGCTTTCTCTTGGCTGTGTATTTTTTACTCCCTTCTATTCCTTCTCTTTTCCTTATATCCTTTATATTATTTTCATATAGATTCTCTCGGTTTACATTTATTCCTACATTTCTATTCAATTTAGATTTGGTAGGAACATAGGTAAAATTGACTCTCCTTTTCATGCTGTTTCTCATGAGAGTTATACTAAAGATTTTTTGTTTATTTCCCGACACAAAAGTGTTAAAAGACGAAAATACAGGCTCCTTCTTGTCTGTATTATTGTTCTTAATAATACCCATATACTTCCTGAAATAAATGGTATCTTAGGTTTGTTTGCAGGTGTTACCAAAGACCACTTCTCTCTATTCGATGTTGTTTAGTTTCAAAACTAAAACCTGTCTTTCATGTTTTATTTTGGGGAATCGTCTGACTGGTATATACCAAGTTTTCTGTATTGATTCGGAACAATTTGCATATTGTGTTTGGTTCTTTAGTGTACTAAATATACTAAATTTACTATCAAGAAGTGGCATGAAAAATCTTTGGAAAGATAGGTTAATCTCGCCAACAAATAAGAAGTAAATAAAAATTTCACAGGAAATGAACAATAAGTATAAAAATTTATAAAAATATACATACAATGCATAATTTTAGCAAGAATATGTAGAAATTTCAGTATCTGTAAAAACAATTCATTAACAATTGTAGCCTTTTCGTACGTTTCCACGATTTTATTTCATCATTTTTTTTTCTTCCGAACGTGATTTATTTTAATTTATTTTAAAATCTAATTAGCACACGTTGATATCACTGAAATGATTAATTAGAATTGAATTTTTTTATATTTTTAAATCTAATGAATTATCTTGTTAATGCTTCATATTGTCAAGACAAATAATATTTTCCTGTTAAGGATAAATGACTCTGAAAAATACTTTTAAGAAATGTACATATTATTTAACCAATCTGTAAATGTAACTCACATATTTGATATAGCGTATTCAGGGTAAGGGCACTAGCGTATAGTTCACTAGGTCAGCCAGTGGTTATAGCATTAATGAGCATTATTTACTGAATTTACTATTTACAGCTATCAAGATATTGGAGACGTACATAAGAGTTGAATGAACCGGCAGTTAATCTTCTATGTGTAAGTATAACTTTCTGCTATGTAACAGGAACGAAAATGGCAGGAGAGACAGGTGTTTCATTAAAACCTTCTGTTTATGCTTCCCTATAGAAGGATGCTTTAACAAAGACAATAAAAAGCGCACATACGTGGGCGATTCTGTTTCCACAAAATGCCAACGTACTTTCGAAGTTATTTCATGTAGCAGTGTTAGTCAGTAATGCAACAATTTGTTATATAAAGCTTTTATTCAAGAGTATTTTTTTACTATAAATAGTCACAAACATTCAATGATGTTTCCCATGGAATTAATTTAAATGACATCAGAAATCATGTTGAAAAATACACACACACACACACACATATATATATATATATATATATATATATATATATATATAATATATATATATATATATATATATATATATATATATATATATATATATATATATATATATATATATATATATATATATATATACATTCCATGTATTATGTAATGTACAGAGGTATAATTAAGAACAATAAAACAGACTGAATGAGCCGGTATTTTCGTCGTTTAAATTTTTTTTTATAAAATATAAGTTATCACCCCTGGTTGATAAACTGATGTGTTGAATTGATGAAAATGCTTATCATATTTTGAAACAATTGATATATAACAAATGTTCCATTAATAAAAGAAATGCTTATTGAAATACATATTGTATATAAAAAAGAACAACTCTATTATACGGTTATGAACTGGCAACATGCAATGGAAGGCTGAATTGCATTTTTTCCGTGTGTTGGTAAATAATTGAAAATATAGTTTACCTTCCCTTGTTTGATAATACCTGCTGATATCAAGATGAGTTCATTTATCTGATAAGATGTAAGATACAATGCTATACACCAAATGAAATTGAGGCACCAAATTAGACAAGGCGAGACGACCACGAACGAAACAGTCGTATTTTACCCTACTCCATAAACAAGACATGCTGGCCACGAGGAGACTTGAATTATGTAAGGACAAGAATCTATCAGAAGATAATACGAGCTGCACTAGATAAGTGTTTCGACCTATTTCAATCGTACTCAATGCCATCACCTTTAACTGATAAAAGAATAAGTTTTTAGCAATTCTATATTCTCATTTCCTTTGTATAACGTATTTTTTATATAAATTATGTTTTTATATTTTTCATTTGTCTCATCTTTGTTCATCTAACACGACTCAATTTTCTGTGTTGTTGAATTTCTCATATTTTGCTAAAAAGTTATTCGCATGTAAGCAATTTTCAAAAGATATACACAAGTTAGCAAAGCAAAAATCATTTGGATAATTAAAAGGAGTTAAAAAGAGTAAAGCCCTTATTGAGTTAAGGTTAATCTTCAGCGTGATATCAATTTAAGTTAGGAATTGTTGGAATAAGATAACAATCTAAGTGGTAAAATAACATTTGAAAAAGAAGCCGTTATGAAACAAATAAGGACTAAATAAAAACCCGATTTTACGACTGTTAAACAATATCTTGCAGAGCGATTTACTGTTTAACACTAACGATGAGGGCTGATTTATCCAAGATAAGAAACTCTCATGGTATGCATCTTTTTAGAAAAATTCTCCTGGATTCAAACTCATAAGCCACATCATATCTGAGAAAACTACCCCATAATTTAAGGCGGGAAATCATTCACAGGTTAGGTTTCAGTTACCCTTTCTTAAGGGACGTATTTCAGAATTTAATGAAGCTATCCGCACACTGACGAATAATAAATGGTCCTTCCGTGTATATGGGAAAGATGCTAAAAGAAATAAATCCGATAAGAAGGAAAATATTGGTGCAACCTTGCAGAATGTCACCATTAGCGCTAATGGAAAGCCATGGAAATATTCTACATCACATAGTCACCCCATGGGGAATTGTACGAAATATTTTAACTATGTGACAAGAATCATCAGATGCAGATATTTGAAATTATGCATTAGGTGCTCCACTGGTAAACTTATGGTTTAAGATTGCCCTGGACTTCAGAATAAATTATTCTTTACCTGTAAGCAATGTTCATCTAAGGGATATATAGCAGTAATATGCGGTAACCTTAAGAAGGGGATATGTCTTTTTATTCACGTAGGTGCCAATAGGAATGAAGAAAAAAATTTAATTCTGCTTATGATAGACATTACATTATATTGGTTCACTTAATATAAATATTATTAATATCTCTATAAACTGCTTATTTGACCCAGGGAGTCAGCGGCCGTATTTCTCTAAACAGATATTAAAAATACTATTTACATTATTCAGGCTACTGGCCTCATCTTTGTCGCCATTTTTATTACAACGTTTCGTCCGTTTTACTCACCAGCCTTCTTCAGGTGGTTGGAATGTCGAACTGAACCCTTTATTTCGCTCAATGGGGTAGAGTGTACTAGTCCGACGTCCCATGTTTAATGGATGCCAGTTGTCAGTTTTCTCCAGTTAATTTCCCTCTGCACGTACTCCACTGCCTTAACTGGGTATTGAACTCACACTCTTTGGAGAGGGGAATTAAAAGAAGATAACTGACAACTGACATCCATTAAATATGGCCCCTGAAACTAGAAGAGTCTACTCCAGTGAGAGAAATAAAGTGTTCTGCTCGACATTCCAACCACCTGAAAAAGGCCGGAGCGTACAACGGACGAAATGTTATAATACATATGGCGACAAAGACGAGGACAATAGTCCGAATAATGTAAATAGTGTGGATATTAAAAAGGTTAAAATGTCCTGACTGGATGCTAAGTCCTGTAGTTTTAAAAGTAAAAATTTTTTTACAAGTGTTTGCAGTAAGAAATTATATTGGAAATAGATGTAAGCAAAGAGAGATCAGTTAATATTCAATAAAAGTTCGATAGTTTCAGACAAGTGATAACCAATTTGATTAAATTAAATTACAAATTAACCTTTGCTCATAATAACCATAGTAGTAATAAAAAACATGCAAGAAATTATGAAAGTTGATATTTTCCAACATATAGAAACTACCAAAATTGTTAAATGTATGAATGGCTTGGCGTTGAAGATGCCAAGTGGAATTACCCCTTTCGGGAACAGTCTAACTTTTCTATACAGACATCAATTTACCCCAGCGTTCTACACAATTACCATGCTATAATTTCTGAACATTCTTCGTGCGCTTAACAGCAAGTTATATGCGTATTGGAAATATTCCCGAAAATATTCCCTCGAGCTTTCGAATTATCAAACGTCGAACGGAATTTAGAGAATATGCTTGCTGTGGATTCAGGTGTCTCATGCTTTGATGAAAAGGAATATATCAGTTATTACGACAGAACGAAATAGCTAAATTGGAAAAAAATATTTGAGTTCAAAGAAAATTCATATTTCATGTAATTGCTCTGGCAAGAAGACAGGACCAAACAGTACCATGTAATTATCAAGTTGCCTTGAAAGAGCTTGTTAAAACTATGCATACTTTAGAAAAAAAAATGACTACAGCTTATAACGATATATTTCAGCAACAAACGATCGAATGGATCATAGAAAGAAACTCCCCACAAAACTTTTCAAAATATATTTTTGTTCTTCACAGATAGGTTTTCAAATCTGTTGAAGATGTGTCTACAAAGATCAAACCTGTTTTTAACTGCAAATTGAATTCTTTTAATGATGCATTTTGTTTTGGAATAAACTTAATCAATATCTTGGTTGAAATTTTGTTGAAATTCAGGACTAATATATTCTTCATGTTAAGGGAAAAAAAATGTAAAAAAATCCTCACTCATGATACAATTAAAAAATAAAGAAGATCGGAATCGATTTTATTTTAATTTTGAAGAAAAAATGAATATTGTTACAAAACACGGCTATTCGAATTCAATGCATGTCCGTTGATTTAGAAATGTTTTTTTATTACAACATCACATCAAACGATATGTTAATGATGAATGCACGAGGATGATAAGAATTTATTATTATGAAGAATATTTGATCGTCACTGATAACGATGTCAATAAACTAGTACATGTCTACAAGATTGCTATAGCAAGAATGTATGAGGAACTTTTTTTCTTTGAGATCTTGCAACTCTAATTCTAAAAATTTAAAAAAACATTGATGAAAGAAGACAGTTATTTAGTTCAACATAACTCTTAATTTGAAAGAGTTCTTCAATATAATGATGATCCTAGTAAAGAACTTTTGCATTGTGCATCTAGCTCAAATGATAAGGGACCTCATAACAAAAAACGTATCCTGATTCCAGAGTTTTTGATCCACTATCAATTTATACACCCATCAGAGTCAAATCGCAACTAATTATAAGGTCATTATGGAGAATAATATTGTATTTGAATGAGAAGATTCGTCATGACCTAAAATCACGTTGGGCTTGTCAAGACGAAGTGATTAAATGAATTTTACTTTCTTCATAAAAGGTTCAGAATAGTTTGTCCTATAATATTAAGTAATGTGCGTTCTCTGATTCTTCCCGTCAGGCTTGTGATTTTGTCATATATAGAATTCAAGATGGCCTTTCGCAGATAGATTTTGACAAAAAAAAAAAAAAAAACAAAAAAAAAACAAATATGACAACCATAAAAACCAAATCCTTACCTACTTTGGAACTATTGGCGGTTTAGACTGGCTTTGAAACATTGCATTTTATTATAAAAATAGTCATTCTGATGCGACAATTACAGCGGTCTATATATCTGCGGATGCCCAAGTGGTGTTGTCAGGGTTACGAAAGCTCTGCATAAAATTTATATATATATATATATATATATATATATATATATATATGTGTGTGTGTGTATCGATAACTATATATATATATATATATATATATATATATATATATATATATATATATATATCGATAACTATATCTATCTATCTATCTATCTATATATATATATATATATATATATATATATATATATATATATATATATGCGTGTGTGTGTGCGTGTTTGTGCGCGTGCGTGTTTCTGTGTACTCGGAACAGAGTCAAGGTTGCAAATGGCATGAAAACCTGAATCGAAATAAATTTGAAATTAAGTAAAAATAAGTACATACAAACGATAACCAGGCAGGCTTAGGTGGAATTACACTTGTATAATCTGAAAATATGTATTAATTTTTATTTTATTACCCACATTAGGTGACTGAAGTTAAGAAAGGATGACATCTAAAGATTAAATGACTATCTACTGAATCAAAATATATTGTTTCCTCAGTTGTTAATTACAATAGTTTAGAAGCTAATAAGAAATCTTTGCTTTCATTGTCTAAATTCTTCAGCAGGAAGAAACTTAATCAAGGTCACGTGTTTAGTATTAAGGTTCATTTATAAGTTGAAACAAAGGGTAAAATTCTTCATCTACTACATGCAAAATTATATTGAATAAAGGTCATGAAAGAAGAAAATATTCTTTTATTACCTTTATTCAATATAATTGAATCCGTGATGGTTTATCCTTTTTGAAAGGGACAACAAAAAGCAAATCTCCCCTCTGTTGAAAACCTCAATGTCTTTATTGATCAAGATTGCATATTAAGTTTGAACGAATCAATTGCTAATATTAACAGCTATGAAGATTTATATCCTATTCCCTATTCTGCTAGTAAAACACCATCCTTATACTGAACTATTGATTAATGAATTTTGCCAGCAATCCAAATATTTATGGATTAGTACCACCGTAGCCCAAATCAGAATGTCTGTTTTCTGGATACCTCAAGCTAGACAGGCACTAAATACGATGTTGAGAAAATGCACCATTTCCAAGAAACACAAAAGATTACTCTTTAAGCTTCCCAGGTTGACTAATCTCCCTAAACACCATGTGAACCTGATTAATCCCTATGAAAACACGTAGCATGCTGTAAAGTTGGCAGGGTGACTGAAATTTTTTTGCGTCAATAATAGAAATGTATGTTCTTACGCATAGCTAGAGGAGATGCATATGAAAATCGTAACATGCAACTTTTGTTTCCATTGGAACATTCCTTGAAATAATATGCATCAAAGTAATCCTGGGTACAACATTAAACGGCATCTATCAATTCATATATATGTCCATACTTGTCATGGATAAGACATTAAACTGCAACCATTTAATGCTTATTGCACACCAATCAAGTCCTGAGTAAGACTTTAAACTACATCCATTTCCTAATGATTTTTTATCTGCAGTCCTGTTCCGGGTAAGACGGTAAACCTCATCCATTTCTTTAAATCACTTTCTAACCACTTATTTTCACTCAAATTCTAGCCAACCTTATTCAAATATGACTAAATTCAACCACACCCTTGTTATTCTCAGCTGGGCCAAACTTGTCTTTGATCACGACATAAAAATTTATCTATGGTAGTGATAAATATAATTACGATTGAATAAAGATTGAATCTTCAATCGAAAATCTTCAGCGAAGAAGAAATTAAAACAAATCCTAAGAGGTAAGTAAGAAAACAATTTATTTCAACACACAAGATTATTAATTTTAAAATACTACATTTTCACAGATGCAGAGGAGCACGTGACATAATGCAGATAGTTCTTTTCATCAGTACTTATAAGTTAATCCTTATATCTTGAATCCACACATTCGTCATGTTTTCGTTATGACTTTAAACCGCATCCACCCAGTTAACGGTCATTAAGACCAATCCTTTCCTTGGTAAGACTTCAAACTCTATCCTTCCACTCATACTTCAATTCTTTCTTATGTAAGACTTCAAACTCCATCCATCCACCCGTACTTCAATCCTATCCTGGGTAAGACTTTAAACTGCATCAATTCGTACATCTGTCCAGTCCCGTTAGAAGTCTTTAAAATAAATCCGGTGAAAAAGCCCTGCTTGCGGTACTTCGGACTTTTAGAGTCACCCCTTGTTTGGCATTACTTTTAGGTTGAATATCATCCACAGTGTTAGTACCTGTTAGTATTGCCCTTAAGACATTAAACTGTTTACATACAATCCATTGGAAATCCAACACCGTAGAAATTCCTTTACTAAATTGTGTTTAGCGTCACAGTTGAAATTTACCAATACTTTAAAGAAATGATCCAACAAGATCCATGAACAACATCAACATTGCATAGACCAAATATTAATTCTGTTTAAAGAAAACACTTCATCAACCAAAGTGCACTTCAAAATACCAATGTCAAAAGAGGCATCAATAGAAAAGGTTCATCAACCTAATAGTGCTTGGTTATTCGCTCTTGAAACCCTTGAATATTTGATCTGTCTTATCATAACAGGCTTGCAAGGAAAACAAAATTCAAATAAAGTAACCACAAAGATTTTTGTCCTAAATCATGCACTCATTCATAAAACATAAACGAGGAACAACACAATTAAACTATACAACGAATACATAATAAGATTTCGTGTCATGAAAATAAATACAAATGATAAAAGAATGTGTTATGTAATTTTTAATTGGGATAATTAATACACGAAATACCATTAAAAGGATAGAAAACTATTTTTTTAAATTCTACAGTGAATATATAACAGGTAAGCTAAGAATCTATACTAGCAGATAAATGGGGAATCATTCAAACTGAGTTAACTAATTTACAATTGTCTAAAAAGGAGAGGACACTTATACACACATTCACTAATAATCGGCCATAATAATATCGAAGGACATAATAATAATAATAATAATAATAATAATAATAATAATAATAATAATAATAATAATAATAATGATGATGATGATATATCAAGGGTTATCATACGTCACACCCAGTGAAGTTATTTTAATATAAAGTTTTAAAAATGTTAATTTACATGTAAACACCAAATATCCTGTTTACACTACCATATTGAAGATTTCCCTTTTTTATATTAATCCGTTGAATTGATAGAAGTGCTTATTATATTAATAAAAATAATTTATTTTATGTGTTATAAAAACAAAATGTATTAATAACAGGAATGCATATTGAAATGCTTATTGTATATAAAAAGAAGGAAAAATATTATGATGTTATGAACTGGCAACATAAATGGAAAGCTGAATTGCACGTTTTTCCGTGTGTAGAGAGAATATAAAAATAGTATATCTTCCCTGACTTTATAACACGTGCTGTAATCAAGACGAGAATATTTATATGATAATAAGAGACAAGACACAAAATTAGGCACTAAATAGAACTGACGCTGGGACGACAAGAAACGGGACAAACGTATTTTGGCATACTTCAATAACAGACAATGCTGGCCCCGACAAACCTGAATGATGCAAGCACATGCAGCTATCAGTAGAAGATATGAGCAAAACCAGAGACGTGTTTGATATAATTCAACAGATGTTTGTATTTGGATATTGTTTCTGATGACATGATATTTAACTTCGAAAAGTATAATTTTTTTTTAGCATTTCTAGATTCTTATTCCTGTTGTGTAATGCATTGATTATATAAAGTATGTTTTTTAGTCGTCTCATATTTGTTCGTCTTCTGCGACTCGATTCGGGGAGTCGCTAATTTCTCCACATGGTGGTGCTAAATAAACCAGATCAGTAGTATATCTCTCATGAGAAAAATCAGAAAAAGTAGAAAGTCAATCTTACGTATGTTACTTTTAAATCCAAATTATATCGAAACACAGAAGGAGATAAGTAAACTGAGACAATCTATAAGTATTCTATATAAAGTGTATAACATGAAGTAATGTTTATCGAAAAGGAAAGATTACAGGGGCGTAAAAAATATACTTAGCTTATTTCGTTTTCCCTAGGAATTTTTTCGTTTGGCATTTTCATAAACAATTCATTGTCATCGCAGTTGATCGTCATTTTCTAATATATATCATGATTTTGTTCACGAATGAATAACTGGTTGGAGATAGAAATATAGTCCATTATATCTATCTATCTATCTATCTATACACACACACACAAACACACACACACACACACACACACACACACACACACATATATATATATATATATATATATATATATATATATATATATATATATATATATATACACACACACGTTAGAAAAATCATTTGTGATGTTTCATCCGTTAGAACTTCGTTTGATGACGTTGAAGTCCTAAATGCTGAAACTCGACACAAATAATTTTTATACATTTTTCTTACAATTTCCGCAATATTGTTTTTGATATATGTAAATATATATCGTTATCTCTAATATATATATATATATATATATATATATATATATATATATATATATATATATATATATATAAGAAATATAGTCTTAAGGTGTGCTATATTTATGGAATAAAGTGCTCAATATCAGAGATAGAGCGTGTGTAAATATAAAAGTGAACATAGAAGTCAACACTTAGTGGCGACAGTCTGTTTCATGCTATATGCAATCGTCAAGCCACTTGGCTTGACGATTGCATATAGCATGAAACAGACTGTCGCCTCTAAGTGTTGACTTCTATGTTCACTTTTATATTTATATATATATATATATATATATATATATATATATATATATATATATATACTAGAAGGAAGGTCCGGAGTTCCCGTGCTTGATTGAAAAAATCGGACGACTCATATAACAATCGCTATCACTTGACTTAAAATATTTTTACCCTTCCTTGCCTTTAAAGGAGTTCCCTTTGCCGTGGTGATGTTGCTACATGCCTTACTTCTTGCCTATCTCACACTGCGAGTTTTTTTTTCTAAAATCTATACTAAACTAAATCTATTACGAAAAAAGAACTAAACAAAATGAACACAAAACGAACAGCTTTAAAAAAGGACTCGTAACTGGAAAAAACGAATTAAAAAAAGAATGTTAACAACAGATATTTTTCACACCGAATCCAGTTCTGCGGAATCAGAATCAACGTTGATTTTAAGCAAGCGACCGAGCCAGTTTAAGTAAAGTGCCATGCAGATTTAAATTTTTCACGCTTGTGGCGAATGCACCTATCGACTTTTTTTGCATGCTAGTTAACATTCGTGTCAGTCAGCTGTTGGTTCTCATGCTGACCAATAGAATCTTCCTGCTATAGGCTCTCACCCTGTCCGGTAGAAAATGGCCGCAAACTACATGAAAATTTTCGTAGTAGCATAAAAAAAATCGATTATGTCCACTATCGATGGGATTTTGGAAATGCAAATTCGGTCGAAGCCTTCCCCCTAACTTGAAGCATGTGTATGTACATTTTGGTGCAAATACGTCGAAAATTGCGGCCGTGCATTCGTTACACACGCACACACACACACACATATCCTACCTTTTATAGCTAGAGATACGCTCTATCTGTGATATTAAGCACTTTATCCCATAAATATAGTACACCTTAAAATTGTATTTCTTCACACACACACACACACACAGATATATATATATATATATATATATATATATATATATATATATATATATATATATATATATATATATATATATATAGTTGAACCGTGAGATAACAAATAATCGTTGCTATTCAGTTATTTAAATGTTTTTTTTTTAAATATTGGAAAACTCTTATGATTATTTTTGCCATTTTCCCTGTTTGTTTTTCTGCTATTCAGTTCTGGCAGAATGTCATCGGTATTCGGGATCATAACTTCCACTTCTGTACCACTAACAAAGAGTAATCATATCCAAGTCAACATCTACCTATATTTATATTTTGATGTTTGTAAAGTGCTTTTTTTTTTGATACCTGGAATTAAGAAAACATCAAATGCACACATCCAAACAGACAATGCAAGAGAAAGGGAAAAAAAATCTTAACCTTTCTACATCTAACTTAAAAATATAAATTAAAATTCACGATCCAATGAAGGATCGATTAAAAAGAGAAGCTGTAATGTCACGTTTCAGAATATTTACATAGCATAAATTTCTGTCAGTTTCGAACGAAATTTCTTATGCAAATACCTTCTACGAAATTTTATTCCAACAGAGTGTTTGTGAATATAAAATTAGTTAGCGATTTTTCACGTGTATACAATGTACTTTATTAAATAAAAAATAAGCACGCAATGTGTCGATCAGATAGAGAGTTATACATAAAGGTATGTACAAATATATTTCGTATTACTTATCCGTGTGTATATACATACGTTAAAATATGTTCCATTAAAATAATATATAACAGATGTAATGACATACACGCTGAAACCTGTGTTATGTATTATTCATTTATTCTAATTTCTGCACCCTATACTGAGAGAGAGAGAGAGATAGATAGATAGAGAGAGAGAGAGAGAGTGAGCGAAAGTGTGTGAGAGAGAAGTTTTAAAATAAATGGCATGATCTAATGAAGCATGCGGTATAAATTTATGCTCCTTCTTTTCAGAGTCAGGCAACGTCACGCGATAAAAAAGACTCGTAAAAACCGGTAAAATTTACGTAATTTCATTCGCCAAATAACTGAAAAAAATAGGATCTTGTATAAAAGTCCGGCTCCCTTCTGTACTGGATATTATCCCTCGATCACCTCCATCAGTGAAAACTAGTATGACTGCACCGAGACACGAGAATCAAACATTATCTTTACAGATCGATCTCAGTTCAAAACATTTGGTAAGAAGTATTGTTTGGTATCTTCCAACGCGGGACTTAAATTCTGTAACATTTACGATGACCACTGAAAGAGGACTACGAGATATTAGTGGAAATTTAAAGATACAATTTTTGCGTTTGGCTAAAGTGTATAACAATAACTACAGACTTCATTTTATTTTCAGAAAGACATTTGAAGAATAAATTTGTCAAAGTTCTCAGGTAGTATTCCACATGTAATCTGAGGATCTTTATTCTTTTGGGTGTAAATGAATAATTTTGATATGACAAGAAATTAACGCGACGTAAAGTCATAAGAATTTTAGGTATATCTTCCTATATTCAAGTAAATCATTAAAATGATTTATATGACTTTTCAAGTTTTTGAAAATTAAGTATTCGAAAGATAATTTTCACACACACACACTAATATATATATATATATATATATATATATATATATATATATATATATATATATATGTGTGTGTGTGTGTGTATATATATGTATATGTATACATACATATATTTATATATATATATATATTTATATATATATATACATTTATATATATATATATATATACATACATATATATATATTTATAGATACATACATACATATATATATATATATATATATAAATATATATATATATATATATATTAATATATATATATATATATATATATATATATATATATATATATATATATTTGTATTGAGCACTCTTTAACGGTAAGTTACGAACGTTGGAATTGCACTCTATTCGTTCTAATTTTACACACACATACATACATGCATATATATATATATATATATATATATATATATATATATATATATATATATATAATTATTTATTTAAAAATATGATTCCAACACGCTACATAAGAGGTCTCATGTTTCAAAACAAGAGCCGAAAACTTCAAATTTGAATTAACTTGAGTTAAAGTTGGCTCTGTTCCATCTTCAAGCGAAATTTTTTGGGAATGACTTATTTCTGAAATTTACGAGTTTTAATAGTATGGTCAGAATTGAAATAAAAAATGTCCATGGTAACATCAAGGGCGGATTGTTTAGAATCGGCAGGGGTGGGGTGTTAATAATTTGTATCAGTATAGAGTTACTTTCATATATGCCGGATCACGGTAAGGTGGGGGTGGCTAAATTAACGACGGAGGAAGTTTTCGCATAGTTGTTTAATAGGTTTTTATTGTTTAGAAGCTTAATAATGTGTAGTTTCTCATGGAGGCACAAAAGGCATGGGTCATCCAAAGTTTTGCAAGTTCTAGTCCTGTTAATGTTTTTCCATTTTACTTTAGGTGTCCTATTTTTTTATTTCAGGTGCCAAAAATATTTAGATAGAGAGGTCTGATGTCTAAAGTTTATGTTGTTGAAGGAGCAATTATGGGGAACAATGGATAAAAAACAATAAGGACCTGTTTGACATCACAATGGGATCACTAGACTCTGCAGAGTCTTCTGACTTGGTTGGTCTTTTAATATTGTACAACCTAACGGCACAAAAATTGATAACCCTTTATGAAGTCGTCAAATAACAAACGTTACGGCCTTTTCATATACACAAATCCCTTTCATAAAGAGATATAATAAAAGAATAAAATAAAAATAAATTAATAAATCTCCGTAGACGCTCAAACCAGACTATGCGAAAACTTCCTCCGTCGTAAATTCAGCCACCCCCACCTTACCGTGACCCGGCATCTATGAAAGTAACTCTATACTGATACAAATTATTAACACCCCACACCTGCCTATTCTAAACAATCCGCCCTTGATGTTACCATGGACATTTTTTATTTCAATTCTGACCATACTATTAAAACTCGTAAATTTCAGAAATAAGTCATTCCCAAAAAATTTCACTTGAAGATGGAACATAGCCTACTTTAACTCAAGTTAATTCAAATTTGAAGTTTTCGGCTCTTGTTTTGAAACATGAGACCTCTTATGTAGCGTGTTGGAATCATATTTTTAAATAAATAATTATATTTATGCTCTACTTTCGTATCGAGCACTATTTTTTAAAAATAATTACAAAAATACTAAGGAACATTGGATTATTTACCAAACCAGTTTCTTTCCTATTTTCTACAATATTTTCACATATATATATATATATATATATATATATATATATATATATATATATATATATATAATAGCAGGCTTCGACTGCTCGCTTCGTAAAGAAAGTTATATTCAATACTTCAAATCTTTGAAAAATTTTAAATGAACATTTCATTCATAAGTAGTCTTTGTAAAGTTAAAAAATATATTATAAATACATGCCAACTTGTTGAAGGCGAGATAAAACACAAATTTCAAACGTTTTCCTGCATTATATAAGAACGTATTCCTAAAGGGAACTATGTTTTTTATGAAAATCAAAACAATACTTGAATACAATAAGAGTAATTAAGGACAGTTAATTAATGAAATAAAATTTAAAATCAGTTAGAAAATTAGTTAAATCTACAGAGGGATATTTCCTAGAAGTTGATAATATATAATATAGATATTGAGCTTTTACGTGTGACTTACTCTAATGTAGAGGTGGGATCTTTTAAATATCAGTATTCGTAGGAGGATTGGGCTCCAATTTTTCTTTATACATTTAGATTCCATAATATATGCTTTACTTAATTAGCTATTATGATTCTCTAACTCTTCAAATGTTGAATGTATAACTAATTCTAATTTGTATTTACCTACCTTTATTCTATATTAATTTTATCTCATAAATTGTCACATGTTTTCTCATCCATGAAATCGAAATGATTGTTTGTACGGAAAATAAGGATATATATATATATATATATATATATATATATATATATATATATATATATATATATATATATACATCAAATCATTTTATATTAAGAGTCAAGGGAAGAATCATCAGTGAACTTTTAAAAATTAATCTTAAACATTAATTTAATACTTAAATGCAGCGAACAATTTTGAGTTCTTCTGTAGTTTATTGGTGCATATCGCATCTACTCCTCCATGATAGCCAAACTAAGTGTCCTCCACAGAAGTTAGCATAACTGCAGGGAGATGAGGCGGTTTTAAGCTAGCTTAAATTTTAACTTGCTTAAAATTTGAAGCAAGCTGTAATTTTCGATACAAAGGGAAAATAACAGTGAAATATGAAAGCTAGTATAATATATTAATATATATTTATAACCACGCATAAACTAGCAACTCTGAATCTGAGCACAACGATATTTGTTCTAGGGCTTTGAATGAGCTATGAATAATTGAAGTCGGAGAATATGGGAGCGGGGGAATTGCTTCGATACACACACGCACAAACACATACACAGAGTTCTTACTTCATATATATATATATATATATATATATATATATATATATATATATATATATATATATATATATCCTTCATGGGGGTGATTTCGGTTGGTCTTATCTTGTCTGGCCTGTAATCGCTTCTCGTTTTATTTCAATCATTCCCTCTTGGTCGGTGTCGCGTAATGTTCTTTGGGTTCAAAGACAAAAAGCACCAACAATGGTACCCTTGGAATTTATTATTTTATAACCATATCGACAGGCACATCTTATATCAATGAAAGTTACTACAACCCCCATTAAGAAGCCGTTTCCAAATACGAAAATCCCACACGTCCATTACCTATGACGTGTAACAACCAACTCTCGAAATAACATTACCTTACTGGGAAGGGTAGTGGGTTTGCATAAACATAATCTAATACATCCTCTTAGCTTGACGTCTAAACAGCAACTCCCGAAAAATTTTGTTCTATAACTCATACCAACGTTCGGCTCATCCAGTCAAATACGACATCCCTATTTTGTCTAGCATCTGACTTTAAAGATCATCCTCACAATCTCTGATTCTGATCCAAAATAAAATGCCACTGAAAAAAATAGTCTGAAATATTTATTTTTTTAAGCATTTCACCCCAAGCAAGGCGGGAAGGGACTAGGACGCAAGGGGTTACAGAAAATATAGAGCGAGATCAGATAGGAGTGATACAAGAGAGTATGAGGAGAAGTGTAGTGGATAGATCAAGTTATCTGGAGATGTCGATTGACATTACAATTGAATAGCTGAAGATTATAGCTCTCAGGGAAACTGGAATAGGGAAGGGAATTCCACAGGCGAGATGTGCGAGACGTGAAGCTATTAGAATAGAAGAGACGGCTACATTTAGGAGTTTCGACAGTGAAGGGGTGAGAGCGGGATGCCAGCCACGTAGGGCGCTTGAACTCATGATGTCTGTGAACCAGCGAATGCAGCTCCTCGGAGCAATTACCATGAAAATATTTGAAGAACAGACAGAGAGAGGGGACGGTGTGTCTCTGAGAAATGACTGTAGACGAGATGCCTGAGCAGGGCCAATTATATTGCATATCCGCCTCTGGAGCCTATCAAGAACCCCGAGGCAAACAGAAGGGCCAGCAGACCATATATGGCAGAAATACTCCATGCAAGGGCGAATTGTTGATTTGTAGATCTGGAGGATCGATTCCGGGGATAAAAATTTCCTGACGCGGCACAGGGAGCCAACATTCATTGCGGTGGACGAAGAAATTGACTCAATGCATTTGTTCCATCTCAGGTCAGCAGTCAACGTGAGACCGAGCAGACGCAGAAAGTTGCTCTCGAGTATTTGAGCGTCAGACATTCTCATGGAGGGCAGGGAAGGACCTCTGTGGTGATTAATAGAGAGCAGTTTTGTTTTTGAAGCGTTAAAGTTGACCAGCCAATTCCTGCCCCAGTTCACAACCGATTGGAGGTCCTTTTCGAGACACACGGCCAGATTAGTTTTGCAAGTGACACTAGATTTGTTCTTGAGGCAGGAATAAATTGTGGTGTCATCCGCGTAGATGCCAACTTGGGAATTTATGGCGTCAGGAAAGTCGTTTATGTAGATAAGGACTAGAGTGGGGCCTAGGATGGAGCCTTGAGGAACACCTGCATTTGTGGGATAGGAACTGGATGAGAATCCCTTGAGAAGGACCTTCAATTCACGGTTTGACAGGAATGAATGTATTAGGTCAAACAATCGACCCGTAATGACATAACCCTGGAGTTTGTGAAGAAGACCTGCATACCAAACCCTATCAAATGCTTTGGAGATATCTAGTGCCACGGCACTAGCTTCCCCGTTATTTTGAAGCGCTCGGTAGACAGTTGCAGTGATGGCCGTAAGCACATCAGCTGTAGATCGGGCAAACGGAAGCCATATTGCTTGTCTGAGAGCAGATCATGGGATGTGAGGTGGTTAACTACCTCTGTATTGATTAGGGCTTCGAAGACTTTGCCGAAAATGGGTAGGAGACTGATAGGACGGTAGTTAGAAGGGTCAGAGGGGTCGCCACCGTTCTTGAAGACAGGAACAATTGAAGAGGTCTTCCAGCAGTCTGGAAAACAAGATTCCTTGAGGCAGTAGTTGTATAGTTTAGAAAGGGCAGGCGCTAGTTCAGATGCGCATTTCTTCGAGACAATGGTTGGTATCCCATCTCCTAACCACTAGCCTTGTTGCGGTCTAAATTGGAGATAACGCCGAATACCAGAGACAGGCTTATATGTAGTCCACTCAATAGACCCTCAGTTCTAAAAGGGAAGTTGTGTATGGGTACACCGGAAGAGTCGAGCGTCGAGTTCAATGAAAATTTCCGAGCAAAGCATTAAGTCTTGTCGGCAGAGGAGGTCATGACTTCGAACTGGTTGAATAAAAGAGCTATAGAGGGTTTGCAATTGTTCAATACGCTCTTGCAGAGACGCCAGTTATCTTTAGAGCCAAATTTGCGAGATGCAATACGCTCCTTCATCCGAGCCGCAAATAGTGACTTAGCATCGTTGAGGACACGCTTACACTCGTTACAGACGGGGGCAAAGAGACGTCTATTGCTGTCAGACATGTCGCTACGGAATAGGTGAAAGTAGTGTTTCCTATGGGCGATGACGGCTGAGCGGAGAACCAGGGGGAGGTGCGCGACTTGACCCTATATTTCCTTGATGTGATGAAAACGTCGATTCCATCTTTAACCCAGGATGAGACCTCAGAAGCACATTCTTTGACGTGGAGCGTAAAGACTCCATCCCAGTGGACATCGCGTCTCAGTCAGCTCGTTGATAGTAGTGTGGTAGGAGGTTCTTTATAGGGGGTGGAGTTGAAAGAGATGTTAACAGATACTACCACATGATCAGAGTTACCAAGAGCGCAGAGTTGCGAGGCACTGCAAGACTCGGTGATGGAGGTAAAACACAGATCGAAAAGAGAGGTTCTACCTTCCCAGTTGAAGGCAAAACGAGTGGGGAAGTTAACTATCTGCGTGAGGGATTGAGACTGAAAAATTTAGCGTTTGTATGCCTGCGTTTTCAGTAGTAGCATTCTTAAGCCACAAGGTATGATGGGCGTTAAAGTCGACAAACAGGAATAGGTGAGCAAACGGGTGGAGGGAGAGAGAGTTATTTTACACACAGAGACTCACACACTGACACACACACACACACATACATATACATACACACACATACATACACACACATACACATATTATTATTATTATTATTAAGACTACAACCATCTCAGCTACACTATGTAATACTATATTTCTTTTATATGTACTGGGAAATAAATCATGTGCCTTATTCGGTTCATCAGCTTAATCGTTTTATTCCGAGGTTCAGAACAACAAGCAATTTTTTCCGGATATCACTCTATAACTGATTTTAAATCATCTGTTTGTCTTATTGCTATATATCATCATGTATTTTATTAGGTTGGTGCAAAAATAATGACGTAAGAATGTCGTTTTTGACGTTATGAAATACGTCAAAAAACGACATTATTTTTGCACCAACCTAATACAATTTTTAAAACGCATTTAATCGTTCGCTATTCATTTCATTTAAAGGTTTGAAAAAGATTATACCAAAAATGATAATTTATTATGTCATTAATTTCTTTGGATTTTTTTTTTTTCATTTATATATTCTCGGGTAGGAACGAAAAACTATTCCGACTAGCCACGCGCAGTTTAGACGGCAGCTCGATGCCGCTGAATGGAGTGTGACGATCTAATTGCCCATGGGACTACTTGGAGCCATATATGAGATTTATCTTTAGCTGTGGACGAGGAGAGTTCCATGTTCTGAATTCGTCCACTTCGCTGCAAAGGGACTACCACTGGCTATGCACCGATAATCACACACGTATATCATATACTTGATTCTGGAATATAACTCCTCATCAAATGCTGCACTTATTTTTTTTTTATTACCTTATATATTTGCAATTAAGATTACTTCATACCCGTAAAATTCGTAATTGCAGTATTTTTTTTTTTTTGTACATTATTCTATTAAGTATTAGGTTGGTGCAAAAATAATGACGTAATAATGTCATTTTTTGACGTTAAAGACACGTCAAAAAACGACATTATTACGTCATTATTTTTTGCACCAACCTAATAATAACTTCCTCAAAATATAACCAATTGACATTCCTACACTGTTAGTAGTTTATGGACCTGTTACAAAGACGACTCCAAAAACTCTAGACGGCTGATAATTCTGAATGCAGACAGCTTATGTGGGAGTCTATCCATTCTAATCCTTGAAAATATCTACATGTTGCAGAAAACAAAGGAGGAAAATCACAAAGATCGTAATAAGAGAACAACACTTTTGTTGCGTATTCAGTAAACAACCCTTCTTTTATATATGTTTCATTAAATACAACTGAAATGTATTGTGATTACGCTTTTTTTTTTTTAAATTATTGTGTTCGAACAACATTTTTTTTTTCTTTTCTGGATACAAATTATGTACATAGTGTCCAAATATTTTGCATTTACTCGCGTTTTCACCTCTTGTTCAACACAAAGACATAAATATTTACATCGTTAAAACAACTACATGTTTATCTAGACGACTTAGGTAAAACATGAATAACCACAACTCCGTTATAACTTATTTAACCACACACATAAACTTAACAGAATCCACCCGAAACATACCAGTAGAAAATACATGCATAATAACCTCATCCATATGTAAAAAGAAATGCTTAAATAAATGGATCCCATAATAAGAAGCAAGAAAAAGCCAACTCTCAGGTATATTAACTACGAAAATAGCCATAATATGCTGCCCGTGTTTTTGGAGAATAAAATATTGATATAACTCGCGATGTATATACACATTACTATACATTCAGTTAAAAAGTAAAATTTCAAGCATCCTTGATAATGGCAAAAGTATAGCCGGTATCGCCCTGAAATGCAGAGTACTTGATACTTTTACACACTTTGTGTCCAATACCGAACACACATTACGGACACAACTAACATAAAATAATAGCTTAATCAAAATACCGTGTCAGTCGTCATTACCTCCACCATATATGGTTAAAACAGGACACGCAGAGTTATATAATATTGGGTCGCAAGTGGTCTATTGATAAAGCTTAAAGATTAAGAGCTGAGTTTCTGTAATATCCTACGAGAAAGAAGAGTCAAATCTATAATTATATACATATATTTTATCACTTAATCTTTATTTTTACTGTATACGAATATCTGAGTAGACTCTCCGTTTTTTTTAAGCAGTATATATATATATATATATATATATATATATATATATTAGTTTACCGGCCTGAATATTTTTAAGGAGAAGCCGTCATTAAATCCGATGTCCATTGGACAGAGTTCGACACGCGATGCATTGATTATCATGCAAACTCGAATGAAATATAACCCTCAAGTGATGGCACAAATCTTTCTTTCTCACATCTTTCATTGAATACGGCCGGCAAGCAAAATTAAATTAATTAACTGAATGCAGATTTTCCAGCATTGCAACATATTTGCTTTTTGTAGGAGTTAAGAAATACAAAAATTGTCCATAATTTTTACTGTACCTAGCCCTTCAGTCGAATTCAATACACTTATTTTAAATATGTTTTGTCTCTGTTTTTTATATATATATATATATATTTCTCATGATTTAGCTCTTAATTTGTACATAATGCTTGTGGCTTTTTGGAAAAAGGAGTGTTCATTCCAAAGCTCTGTCTTGCTGCGCCGCGAGCAACAGGAATTCGCGTGAGCATCATTCTATTTTCTTTTAAATCAACATTCTGCTTCCACTATTAAATAATGTAAAGTTAATTGTAGGAGAGATTTTTTTATATATATAGGGATTCTCGAACAGCAACATATTTTTGATAATGCGATTTATAAAGAAGTCTAGTATTTTCACCCTGAATTTCCCTTAATATTTCATGTAGATTGTGGATAATAAATATTTTTATGGCACTATGGTCAGATAATTGGCATGTAAGGCATCTACTGAAGGTGTTTATTAGGTTGGTGCAAAAATAATGACGTACTAATGTCGTTTTTTGATGTATTTTTTAACGTCAAAAAACGACATTATTACGTCATTAATTTTGCACCAACCTAAAAGAATCTGTCCGAAATAGATTTTGATTTAGGAGAAGAAACCCAGTTTTGGCATGGAATATATATATATATATATATATATATATATATATATATATATATATATATATATATATATATATATATACATAAGGCTGGTGCAAAAATAATGTTGTTTTCTCACATAGTAACATATGTAAGGAAACGACATTAATTTTGTACCAACCTAATATATATATATATATATATATATATATATATATATGAAGAAAAATATACGGAAAAAACAAACAAAAATCCTTATATGCAAGTATGCTGTTTTAATGTCAATATAATGTCAACGTCGGACGTTTCGGTCTAATAAACCATCTTCATGACATATTCATAAAATATAATTAACATGGAAGACTTCAACCTTATCCGAAAATACAAGAATCTATTTCCCCTATACAACTTTCTATCCATATATTTGCTTACACACACACACACACACACACACACATATATATATATATATATATATATATATATATATATATATATATATATATATATATATAATTGTTTCTTTTTACATATCAATTAAATAAATCGTAATTGTACCACAAACTTCGATAGACGTTTCAAGTGTCTTTTATCGGACCAAAATGCAATAAAATATCAATCAATCCACATTTCAGAATAACGCTTAAGCAGAATTCTAGTCATAAACAAACACAAATAAAATTATAAATTGCATTACCTGAATCATCTCTCTCGTACTATCAACATCAGCTTATTTAACAATGAAATTGTATTGTGAAAATTTTTCTTTTTAATTAGAGAAGATGTTTATGCGAATTCCAGTCGCGGTCAACATGTGAAGAGACGAAATAAAAGCTCAGATTCAAAACAACAGTCAAAACATGTAGAAAACTAGCATTACGTAACCCCCACTTTTGAAAATGCCTTAAATAGTGACCGAGAGCACTGGAACGATGAAAATAATGCAAAATGTTGTTACTGCCTTGGATGTTGTAAAAAGTAAATGTTGTAAGTATTAAATAAAAAATTAGTTAGATCTTCATTGTCTTACGTATTGAATGAAAGATGTTTAAAAGTAAGTTTGCTACCATGATATACATTAACACGCACACACACACACACACACACACGCATATATATATATATATATATATATATATATATATATATATATATATATATTTATACACTAGCAGCATGGCCCGGCGTTGCCCGTGCTTGATTCAAAAATCTTACGACTCATACAGCAATCGCTATCACTTGACTTAAAATATTTTTGCCCCTGCTTGCCTTTAAAGGAGTGCCCTTTGCTGTGCTGATGTTGCGACATACCTTACTTCTTGCCTATCTCACACTGCGAAATTTTTCTAAGCTCTATACTTAACATTAAATATGTTACGAAAAAATAATGTTTGGGTGTAGGGCCTGAATAACCATCCTGGTCCCATTACAAAGTTTCGGTGGACGCAGGTTTCTAAGCAACATAACCGGGATCCCCACTTTAAGTTCCAGAATGTGAGGAGGGAGACCAGAGGGGATGAGGCAGTTTAAGAACTCGACTGGAAAGTTCGCCATTTCTGCGGGGTCTAGAGATCTGTCAATTGATTTGTAAACGTGCAACACGCCTGGAAGAGTTTCCAGAAGCTGTCTATTAAGGGTTGTCACAGTGGTGTTATTGGGACAAGAATTCCCCGCCCAGCAAGCTACTCAATATTGCTGTAGTTGGTTTGAAGATCAGGAAAAAACTGATCCCCTGAGTGTTGCTGGCGATGTGATCACTTGGACGTTTACAAATCCATTAGTGTCCGCCGGAATAATACCTTCGCCAAGGGCTAATAATGAATTCGAAAATTCGGCAGACCCAGCATCGCCAGTTAGGTGTGCACGCATGTTGGTCGTAAGGTGCAATGGTCTAACAGAGGGCCAAATTTGTGCCGATTTCAAGCACGCTCGAATAGCGTCGGCCCTTTTCCCCTTAGGTTACAACAGGGAGGGTCTGGCAAAAGTCACAGGATAGACGGGCAGTTATACCTCCCATAAGGTCATCGGAATTTCGAATATCCTTCAGAGAGCGGTTTACAGCCACGAGTGCAGTTTTGGGACTGACAGTGTACTCATCCCAGACGATGAACTTACATCGACTGAGAACCTCCGCTAGACCTTATTGCTTGGCTATAATGCATACAGTTGTTTCTACGTTAATCAGATCAAGCGGGAGTTTAAACGTTGTGTGCACTGTTCGGCCACCGGTTAGTAATGTGGCAGCAATGCCTGAAGACGCTACTGCTAGCGCACTTCGCCATGGCGCCGAATTTCTGCAAGAAGCAGTTTTGTTACGAACATTTTTCTCGTACCCCCAGGCGCGTCCAGGAAGAAAATTGATGCTGTATCCTGCATGGTTGATGCAAGAACCGTGTCGTAAGCGGTCCTTTGGTCTATGAGAAGTTTTGGCTTATTTGTTGTGACATAGGCGTTGAGCTCCTCAACAGAGTAAGATGTCTCACGCACAATCTCAGGTGAGAGACTGGAGGAAGCCACATGATCTGCCATTGGAAGCCCAATAGCGGCGAGTGATCCCCCCCATTTCAACAAACAGGATCTCAATGATAATTATAAGCGCCCTGTTGTAAATTTCATCGTTGAATGTAAGAGCTATCGATGGACACAACAGTTGCGCTTCTCTAAGTATGTCTTCGGACTAAATGTTCTTGTATTTGTCCCAAAGTTATTTGGGATCGCTGGGTTCGCACATTTGTAAGATTGTGGTGAAGAGGTGGTGCAAAACAGAGGGCATTTTTTAAAAGACCTCCCTCAGCCATTGTGGCATCCCACTGGCTGTCGTCTTCCAAAAGGCCGAGACGGAGGCAGGCCGCACGAAAAGTGTCACATAAAACTCCATTAATCGCCCGTAAGTTATTGTAGCTCGTTGGACCACTAACTTCGTGCAAAAAGATTCGCAAGTAAAAACATTCCTGTCGTCATGGGAGAACCGTAAATATCCTTCCGACTGTGGCGTCTTTTTTGACGCCTGGATAGCCCTCGACGTTGGCCCCGCACTTCCGGCGAGCCAGGTGTTCTTTTTTGTTCACACGTAGTATGAAGGCACGTCTGGGTATAGTAGAGACCTAGCAAACTCGTCCTGTCGACAAAGTTTGAAGAACGCTGTAAGTGTTGTGTCTTTGCTATACGCAGCACATCCATTGCTGTATCCGCAGAAAAATAACGAAGTGTGTCCTTTTCTAGGTGCACAGCAAGCTGGACTATTGCTGGGAAGCTTTCGTGGATGGGGAAGCTGAATATGTGCCAAGGACCCTTTGTGCTGCTAATGACGCGCCCTCCAATGAAGTCCTGGATTTCGTCTACGGAACCTTATCGCCTAATACTAAACATTGCAGCATCAGTCCCTTTGTTGATGTACCTGCATACAGACCTGATGGAGCGAACAGAATGGCAATATTCGAGATTGATGTGCGCATTGAACGCTTTTTGTGCAGGGGACAGTATAGCACTACCCATCTGTTATCCACTTGGTGGCCCTTTAACACGGCTGTAAATCCTACCTCAGCGGGACTATTTCGCCGGTATAGTGGATAACCATCGCTCCCTTTAATGGATTCGCTCACGAAATCTCGTGGGTACTGACGGGTGCCTTTGCCGTCGCTGTTGTGACAGCTGGTGTAATTGTAATGCGACCCGCATGGACTATGAATGACCTTGGTTGTCACATTTTTTCGTACAATTTTTTCGCCGACGGAGCAGGAATTTCAGCAGAAATAAGATGATAGATTTCTATGGCCCCAGTCTTGTCGCACAAACAAATTAATATATGTGCGTGAGGCAGGCCGCGTTTCTGCCACTCAGTAGTGTGCATGCGACACGAAACAGCCCCAAAAACCTGTCCCTTTGTAATCACATCCATTAGCTTTCCCAACTTTAGATGGTAAACGCGCGCAATGAGGTCTGGGCGGTCGTAGACCGATTGCCCTGGCATTAATTTCTTTAGCAATTGCGTACCATTTTGTGTTACACTTGAAAGTTATGAATAGGTCTGGTCGGCCATACTTACGAACGTATGTCATCGCGTCTTGCGTCCTCGCGAACATGTATCGTGGACTGCCAGTGAACCTTGCAGGTAGTATGCACATCTTGTCTATATTGCGTGGATCAGCGTCATTACGTAAAGCTTTACGGAGGTGAATGTAAGAGTCGCAGCGCAACTTGGTCTGTTTCAATCAAATGTTACAGCATCTTTTGGATTCCATCTTTGCAGCCATGTCTACTATGAATTGATGGAAAAGTTGCAGGCTTCGATGAAGATGATTGAACGCACCCTCATGTACCATTAACAGGTAGTCGTAGAAAGCCCCGCAAGACAGTTTTTAAGGTGGACCATTTTGCAGAATGCCAAAGTGGTACCTATCTCCGTAAGGGAAGAGAATTGGGTATTGCAGTGCATCGTAGGACCGTTCCTTTTCACTGATTCTTCGGATCCCACTGCCGCGCGATTCGATAACAATGTCACGTCTGTTGTGCTGATCACCGCTGGCAATGACGGAAACTTCGTTACTTGCGGGAGCATTGTAAAGAAGTTCGTTATTTTCGAGAGGATACTTAAAACTGCGGACATAGCTGTTTGTCTCATGGAGCATTTGTTGGAGACTCATTATGATATCCCTACGAGGATGATTGTCCTGGCTTGTATCGTTCTCGGGAACAATGCCCATGCAGGCAACTGCCTATTGATTGTAGTCAGCAATGAAGCATATTTGTAGAAAGGCCGAATCAGTGGCAGTTTCCAGCAAAAGAGACCCAATCTGGTGGTAAACCTGACCTTAAACCTTGAAGGTGGGATTTCAATAGACTTCGCATTACCACCAAAAGAAGTCATCTGGAAGGCACAATTGTACTGTCTGATTTTTGCGAGGAAATGTTTGGAGTCTGGACTTGAACCCTCCAACGGAGCTTTCAACGGAGCTTTCAACGGAGCAGGTAGCTCTTGAAAAGGTGGCAACTGCACCGTACGGTCTGAACAACACAAACCTGCAGACTCTCCTGGGCATTTTTTGCTTTGCAATGCCTACAGACAACTGATATGGATCCTATTTAGAGTTCTTTTAACCGGAAAGCCTCAAAACTGGCTCATAGTTGAACGCTGTGCATGGCGGCGCTGGTTAACAGTTTGCAACCTCTCAAGCGTTTCAGTAGGTCCTTCTACAGATCTAGCAGTGGAAGTTGAAATTGCACCGCGTTGCCGCCTCGTGCGCTTTTGCACGGAACTTTCCGACGCCCTTGCAGCAGAAGTTGTAGCGGTGTCGGCTGCATGGCGCGTGGTTTTCTCAGCCATGGATTCCTGGGACAGTCGAATGGACGTTGCCGCAGCTTTCGCTGCGTTAGGTGCGGTTTTCTCAGCCGTGGTCTCCTGGGACCATCGAATGGAAGTTGCACCGGCGACGACTGCATTGCGAATAGCTTTTCGATGCGGCCTCTGTCGAGACGGCAAAAGCGCTTATAATAAAGCCGCTTTTTTGTTGTCTTGCATGCGTTTAGGTAGATTCCTCTTACTTTTCAACGAATATGTGTAAAGTGATTTGCAGTACAAACGGTAGTTACGCTCACCAAACGTTTCATGTGACAAAACATACTGCCTCCGTTGAGATTGACTGGAAAGCCTCAAAGAGGCTTCTACCTCGGTTTCCTCCTCCCGCTTTCTCTTTGTCGCAGAGGCTCTTTTAGAACGCCTGCTAAGGTGGCCTCGCCATGGTATTTTGGCACGCTTAGCAAAGCTGCCAGGTCGGTCATTGCACGGCACTCAGAAAAGTGCAAAGCAGAGGTTGAAGTAGACGCCAGTCGCTTCTCCCACTGGCGGCGCTCTCAGTGAAATCCTACTCCCGTTTCCACTTAGCCGGTGAGGCTTTTTTAGAACGCCTGCTAAGGTTACCTCGTCTGAGTGTTTTTTCAGGCTTTGCAGGGCTGCCAGGTTGGTCATCGCCACGGCAGGCAGAAGAGTGCAAAGCAGAAATTGATGTAGACGCTATCTGATCATCTGTAACCGGAGTTATTATGTGCTCCTCCACAGGCGCCTGTTCTGCATGTGTAACGTTAAAAGTATTAGGGGTCTTCAGTTGCTGACGTGCGGATGTTCGTCGTGTTGGAGCCATTTGAAGGGTTGTAGAAATGCTGTGTAAGAATGCGAATAGAAGTTGATGCCGAACCTGAAGCGGTGCAACCTCGTTGTATACCAAAAATAAAATGCAGTGGAGCGGTATGGAAAAGATCTTCTCCTAGTTATGGGCTGTGCTTTCTGGCAGCACGAAAACTTCGCTGTAGGACGTGGTTACGCAACCAAAACGTTGAAGCGTTGAAGGTTAAAAAGTAAAAAACACAGAGGTGGACTGGGCCGCGTAGTAAAGGCAGCCGAGAAGTAACTTGCGACAGCAGTTAACTGTCTAATAGCAAAACTGAACTACGAAAAGGTACAAATAGGTATGGAACGCTAAGATGGAGTGGGCTACGCAGTAAAGGCAACACGAGGAGATAAAATGGGTAATGCAAACGTTTAAGGAAATAGGTAAGTTACGGCAACAGGAACCTGTCAATTAATCCAATAAAAGATGAGTTAATGGCGATCAGATCAAGACGTGAGTGCGGATGCAGGCGCGCTGAATGTATTTAAAAGAGGCATGACTTGTCATTGATTGGTGTAGCCTGGATAATAGCCATGACTCAGACCAATGAATGAGCAGACGCAACATGGAATATGCTAGCGCGCATTCATGCACGTGCGTATGATTTGGCAAGCGCAAGGCTGGGCCGTAAACGGGGTCAAGCTGGCTATTGCATATGCAGCTTGGCTCTAACGCATGTGATGCCGGCGATGAGAATGCAAGGAGCTACAATGAAGCGTTTGTTCGTTTGGTTTGTGCGATAACGAAAAGCCGCAAACCGTTTGCCGGCATTAGCTTTGAAATAGTCTGGGAGGAAGCCCTGTTGTTTTAGCGCAAAAACTCCGCGTCAGATATGGGATGCGGCCTGGTCTAGGGGAAAAGGTTTAAAGATTTGGAAAATGGACTGCTGAGGGCGGAACCATTCTCACTCAGCACGTATGCGGGTTTTTTTAGTAATGACGCGAATAAAGGAATTGCTTATTTCGGTAAGATGCGACAATTAAAGCAAAAGTGTTGACACAGTCGAATATGTCATTTGTGGCTCAAATTCTGAGCTGGTAGCAGGGATAAAAAAGCCGAATTTCAATGGCCCTGCACCCATTCCAGAATTTGAGGTCAAATGTTTTCTTCCACTCCACTGCACGCACTGGCCTGTTTCTTCCCGCGCATAGCGTGACCTTAAATTAATCTTCATTTAGGTAAAACCCAACCGGAAAAAACATAATTAAGGGTTGACCGATTGTCGATTTGCACTCCGTTTGGGTGGCGCTCAGAGTTGAAACTTCAGATGGTGACTCCCAGTGGCCTCCTTATAAATCCGGTCGGTTTTCGCTAAAAATCGACATGCGGTTCAGGCGCAATCTTGGCGTATCGGTTTTGGGGTTTTGTCGATTTTCCGCGCTGTTTAGGTGTACGTGGTCATGAAACTTCTAATGGTAGACTCTAAGAGGGTGTCAAATTTGGTTGAAATGCGATCATTCCTTCTGTAAGCAGATTTTTTCGATTATCGATTTTTTCGGAACCTGTGTCCGAATTAATAAATGGAATTCCATCATGCCCTTATGGCAACCATTTGGAAACTTGTAGCGAAAACAGCATCGAAATCGGGTGACAAATGCGGCCTGGACGAGGTAACAACTCCCACGACAGACAACATGAGAAATATAGATAGTATATATATATATATATATATATATATATATATATATATATATATATATATATATATTTGAAGAGATACAATTTATTGAGGGTGAGATTGAGAAAGTATAAAGTATGGTGGACAATTTGGTGCTAGTCTATAAATAAAATCATGATTAAAATATATGTAACTTTAAGAAAATGTATAAATTTTTACTAAAAAGAGTTTCGTTAATCGCTTAAGAGATTTGGGTGCAGTCTAGGAACTTAAGGGAGCAAAATGAAAGGTGCGATGTGGTCGTAGAAATTGTTTGACAACCATATCTGGTTTCTCTCTCTTGTGTGACATGGCTCAGAGTGCTGTTTTAAGACATGGGATTTTCCAGCAGCCACTTTTTTGACCCAGTGCAGCACAACCAACTCAAGACACTTGATGCAGGGCTACGTGTTGAATCTGGGACCATCAAAAACATTCGGAAATTCATTTCTTATCTGAACGATCAGCGTGAATCTTCCGTAATGTCTTGCCTTCATTATCGTCATTAGTCTCATGGAAATCTTTTCGAACACTCTGCACTGTCCTCAGATTGACACTCAACATTCGAGAATGTTTGTATTGGAGCTTCGATTGCTATTGGTAAGGGGAACAGATTGCCGGTTCTAACTTTTGAGCGGAGTGAAATGCGTCATGGTGATCTTTTCTCTCATACTGTATCGAACTGACCCTACAATCTTGTGTAGTCGACAAAATCAAAAACACTCAACGCGCACACGGGAAAATAATAATAATAATAATAATAATAATAATAATAATAATAATATAAAATATTTTGGAGTATGCTATATTTATGCGTTATGTTGCTCAATGTCAGGGACAAATATTATGTAGGTATATATTTGGACATTGTAGTCAATACTGAGAGGCGACAGTTTATTTCAGGCACAATTGTCATCAATAAATACACATGCACACACACAAAAACACACACACACACATATATATATATATATACACACATATATATATATATATATATATATATATATATATATATATATATATATATATATATATACATATATTTAACCGCATTATCCCCTTTCTGTCGTGTGTTTAAGTATATATGAATTTATATAGGGATTTTCTGATTTAATCATGAAGCTGTTATATAACTTATTGTATTATCTCGTTGAATATTTTCAACTTCCGTTGATCTCATTTCAATTATATTTTTCTATTTCTGAAAAGATTCATTTAAAAATAACCAATATGATAGTTAAAAGGCCTTCAACAATGGGATATTTTCAATTATGGTTTCATATTAATTATTTTGGAATGAAATCATTCTACAATTAACTCATTAGTGGTTTTAAAATATAATATAAATGCACCGGCGGGATAATGAGTTTTTTTTTTTAATTTGAAATTAATCAGATCTTTATTTTCCTGACAAGGAACACCGTTCCTTAAGTGTTTTATTTAATTTATCACGCGGTGCATTTTCTAGAACAGCAGACACGTATTATTTTAGTTGATTCCGCCTCTTTCAGCAATATGATTATCACATTGCAGTGTTCAGCCCATAGCTATTCAGTTTATCGTCGAAAGAGATAATTTAAAATTAATTCACCGTATGCGTATATGGTTATATTGTTATTGTGTGGAACTGGCTGAGATGAGGTTTTAAAACCGGAGAAAAATAGTCTATAGTTTATAGTAAAGTAAGAAGTTCATTCTGATATTAACTATTGGGTTGACAAGAAAGTCACGGCTAAATTTAGAAGCAGAAAAAGAACAACGCAATTATATAGAGTAATAACAATATTTATTCGTCTAAGTAATGTCCATCTTTCTAGCCGATCTTCTGCCAGTGATCAGTTAGCATCCGAAACTGTCTAAGGTAACAGTTCGCTGGCTTTGAATAATAATAATAAAAAAAGACAAAAAATAACTGTAAACAAGAAGAGACTTAGGATTAAAATCGGAAAGTGACAGTTGAAAATTTCTTGGAAAAATAATGTGGAATGAAGGCTGTGATGATTTGAATCACTGGACATATTCAAGGAAATATTGACAGCGGCCATTTTGTGTAAATGGATAACATAACAGGCAATGACAGTCATTGTAAAAAATCAGAAATTGCTAGGAGATCCAAAGGATAGGAAGTTGTGAAGAGGCGTGAACGTCCAAATCCTAAAGAAACATAGGAACAAGACAAATAAATACCATCTAACCAACGAAAAATATTGCGTAAATAATTAAAAAAAAAACAATCTAAAAGAGATTTGCGTTATTACTGATTATGTCTACATAACACCTTACATAATTCGCTAGTGTACCAGCGATATTTAAGTTCAAGGGAGACAATCATGTCAGTTATCACCGGTTTTTAAAGACATCAAGTTTAAAATTAAAAAAAAGAAGCAAAATCTGTGCGACTAGAATGGTGTAATCTAATAGTAGACTACTGAGTTTAGTTACCGCACTTTATTTGTAAACATGCTTTGTCAGCTATATATATTAATCAAGTAGTTATAAATATTCTCAAAGAGACTTACGTCTCTCAGCCATGCCAGAAATGCGAGAAATAATACCTATTTTTCCGAGTTTTTTTAAGGTGCATAACAATGCTTGCATTTCTAATGTGGATTTTTCTAATTAGATACATAAACACTTTCGCAAATGATAGGTTCTATTCATATGCAAGCCAAAATTTCTATACATATTTTGTAAAGTAATTGATGTTTGACAGTAAAAGAACCGGGCTAACAATCGTGAATATTACCAAAACACATAAAAAAATATTCGTTTCGATTAATGCCAAAATTAGAAAAACTGTCACGGTTATTTTTGTAAGGATATGATCTTAACATTACATATTCGTAGAAGACAATACGTTGATGATTGACTGAAAACGCAAACGGAGAGACGCTTACAAGAAATGTAACGAAAAGATAGAAGAAAAATAACTCTTAAATGAAAAACTAATGTAATGTTATTAGAAAAAAAACGGTATAAGTATAGTGATGTAGAAAGGAAGCAGATATAAGAAGTTAATTTTTGTGTTACAAAATCTGTAAAAAAAATTGGTATCGTACAGTCTCAACTTTTTTCCATTCGTCCTGTAGACTTCACTGTTGTTCATGAGAAGACAGCTTTCAAAACCACTAAGAGATTGTTGTTGTTTTCCGTAACAAGTAATATTTTACGGGAATAAATTAGTAGCCGAATGGCTGCAAGTTTTGTAACCTCTGTTGCTTTGAAATAGCCAGTAGTACCAAGTGGACCGAATCTTACTACTGAATTGGCTGGAGTATGAAAGAAGAACCTGTATTTCGGCATAATTTGACTTAGCGCTTTTAATAATTTCATATGTATCAAGATAAAAAAAAACTGCTAGACGCAAGGATGTCAATGCGTATGATATAATCTAGATAAATATTTATTAAAGATAACAATGACAAAAAGGGATTAAAGGAGACAGGTGAAGATTGACATTACATTTATTTTTTTGAAGATTGACATTACATTTATTTTTTTGAAGATTGACATTACATTTATTTTTTTGAAAATCGGAGTTGATGAAAAAGCAAAAAGCCAGAATCCTGAAGCGATTCCTATCAGCAGGAAGTTCGAGAAGAAAGCCCTAGTATGGAACTTATGGGTATATTAAGTGAAGTCAATTTTTAAATATTCAAACCTATCGAGGTAATGTCGAGGTACTAAAAGAAAAGCTCGTGAGAAAAATTAACATTGAATTATTTATAGAAATGTCAGAGAAAATCTAAGTTAGGTCAGAAGAGGTGACTGAAGCCGAGATGTCATACAAGGACCGATATTATTACAGATTATCATTTGAATTGTGTCAAGAATCGGTAAATACATTGTAAAGCCCCAAACCAGATGTTATTAACTATGGGTAAATGGCAGACGTTAAAATGTATAAGAAAGTTTTAGGAACAATTTTCACTGTGAATCAAAGTTCCTAGAACCTGTCTTGGCAATTTGTTATGTATAATACTTCCACTTCAGTTTTCAGTTGAACTAGCTAGATGTAACATCTGTACGAACAGTTTTTTTTTTTTATCTCGTACTTCTCGCTTGTGTAATTCCTCCCGGATCCATGGCTTCCTGGCAACTTTAACCTACGAAAATTTAAATGCAATGTGTATCGCTATCTACTATCCCGCTGATTTATTTTCTTTCTCATCATTACTAATGTTACTTTTCCTTATTCCTTCCACACTCTCTACTCCAATGCGTATTAGTGGGTGTTACTGGCAAGATTGGGGTGATACCGATTTTAAAAAAATGGAAAAGAAAAGATCCCTAAAATTAACAGGTTTTTAAATATATAAAATATTATTTAAAAAAAAAAAACAAAAAAAAACAAAACAAACACACACAATGGAAAGCAAAACAAATTAATAAATGGTCATACATAAATAAACAAAAATATCGAAATAGATAAGTATTTTATTCCTGTATACTCAGGCAGCAGTCCTACAGAATTTTCTTACTTGAATCTGCAATTTTATTGGTTCTGACAATGCATCTCAATTTCTGTCCTTTTCCAAGCGCCTTTACGTAGATTCTTTTTGCCTATTCTATAAATACATTCATAGTAATTGTTATGATGAATTTTCCTCTTTGGTTCTTAGACTTTATTGATTTAAAACTCAATACTAGATTGGCAGCAAGGTCTCATTATTTAAAAGCTGAAATGGCTAGATGTAAATGTAAATCCTATGCTAACAGTTACTTCTATTACACTTCACGCATGTGGAACTCTCTTCTAGCTTCTTCTTCCCATTCAACTTTGATCTTTACAAATTTAAATGCAATGTCAATCGTGATCAGTTGCCTTCTTATTTTTTGTCCTTTTATTATCATATTCTCTCACTCTCAGTAACCCCTTGTGTCTTAGTGGCTTTATTGCCTTGCTTGTTATGAAATGGTTAAAATATCATGCAAGTGGAAATCTTTTGCACGTGAAGATGCAGTCAGACTCATGAAGTTTAACAACAATTTTCCTAAGGGAAGGCATGAATGGTTCTATAAGACAAAGAGTGCATTTTCCTTTGGAAAGCATAAGAATTTGCAAGCAGTTCATTGCGCCAGTTAGCAAAAGGTTGAACGTCATTTTATAGATCAGCTGCCAATTCGACCTCATCGGAATTATCACATCTGCCATAAAGACAGAAATAAATAACTGCGTAATCAGAAAAGATGCCGAGATTAAAACTGATGACTTCAGCAATGTCGTTGATGAAAATTAAGAAAATGGTCATTGGGAAGAAAGAATGATTTAGAAGAGTGGCAATTTAAGGCAGATTACATAAGAATTATTAAATCAAAACGTTTTTCTAGAAATACCATGGCTTTTCATCTTTGGAAGAAGACCAGCATTTCACTCCCTGTCAGTTGTCTTCTTTTTAAGAGCCAACATTAGCTCCAACATTTTTACCTAAAAATTAACAGTTACTTCCAGCAATGACTTTTAACTCAACAGCAGATGATCTAGAGAAGCAAAGACCATATTTTCTTTTGATGTGACGTGAGATGCTTAACCAATTCTGAGATGATTAGAGAATCTAGGAATTTGCCAAAAAGTGGTAAATGATGATAGATGAAATGATCAGATGTTTCATCCTGTTTCTTCAAAACTCAGTACCGAAGAGATTTTTCAACAAGCAGGAATCAAAATATAGAGAGACATTTAGGGTAGATTCGAGAGAGAATAGGGGTCAGTTCACTATCTTATTTCACAAGGATTCTTGCAGGGTTACAAAGTCCTCATGATTTATGGAAATATAGTTTAGATATGATAGCAGAAACCATATATGGAATTAGATGAATATGATAGAGTAGATACCCTATTCTAAGCTAAAATCAAACAAAACTATATCATATAAGACCCAATTAAATTTGGAAGAGAATTTACGTGAAAAGCATTCAGCTTTAGGATACGATAATAACACTTCAAATTGAGTGAAGAGATGTTTGATAGAGATTTTAGTCTTATTGAGTACAATTATAGAGTCACCAGCATTCACGAGAACCAAATTAGTTTGCTATGCGCTACGTTATTCTGTCAGTGAGTAATGATTTAGCATCAGTGAGGACATGTGTAAAGTTATTACGACCAGGTTTAAAGATGGTTATGATGCGATCATAAATATCTCGTTGGTACAGCCGGAAAAATAATGTCAGTGTGCAATGGTGGCTGAACATGAATCAAGGAGAAGTTTTTGGTTTCACATAGTTGACATTAATCCCAAATCAGAATACTCATTGTTCAAAATAATTATATTATCTCTAGTTTCAGCAAATTATTAAGATAATTAATTAAAATGGTGGGAAATATCTAAAACACAAAGAAACTGTAAAACTATGAATAGTCAAAATATTGAGAAAAAAAAATCGTACTATTAAATCTGTTATATAACCTTAAATTCTGGATAATATATTCAGTGACGAAGAAGAGATATGAGTTTTTTTTTATAAAAAACAAATGATGAGAATTCATGATGAATTCGATAATGTTATGAACAATCGAAATTAATATACCATTTATATTAACACAGAGAATCAGATTTTTGAAACTTCTGGGACATTCTTGAGGAAAGTAGCCTTCGATAATCTAAAAATAAAAGAAGTGGTCTTTATGAAGGCAAGAAAATCGGGCGTCAGAAGTGGGTAATATAGGAAATAGATCTAAAAGTACATGCGAAAAAAAGGAAGCTAAAATGTTTAAATGGCCATGAGCACATCATATTGTGCGCTAACGGAAAATGTAACAAGCATAGTTGCAGTTTAAAACAGAAATGGGCTCTGTCGGTCTTGTAAAAAACTTAAATGTGCTTGAGCAGTGAACAATTATCCGGACATTATATTGAATGTGAAAGGCATCCTATGAAAAAAATGTTTGACATGCAGAAATTCTATATGTGCTAGATAGTGATTTTCCAAGCGTAGTTTAGATGTGGTACAAGGCGGAAAGTAGGAGGTACTCCATAAGGAGCGAAGTCACTAATCAGTCGTAATTGTTCTAACGAGACAAGCTTTCTAGCCATTACAACGCCTCGAGGTGCTTCTATATGAGCGAGATGTAATAAGATTCAATTTGGGCGTTTGTATTATTTTGAACTTCATGTTTCGCCTAGCGGGCGGTTTTTGGCACACATTTGTTTCCTGTTCGGAATTGGGTTTACGTTTCCCTCTAAAGTCTACATCAACTCTATACATTTTACGTCTGCGCCCAAACTCCGATATTATATTTACTGTTCACAGACCTCACCAGTCCTTTGAAGAAGAGTATATATATATATATATATATATATATATATATATATATATGTTTTTCTTTGTTAAGATTATGTTTCCGATTTCTTTGTAAAGTCTTCACATTCTCTTTCGCTCACTGTAGCAACTTTCGTCTTAGTGGCATTACCGCCTTGATTTGAGTGACTCCCATAAAATAAGAATTTTTTAAATCCATATATAAATATCCTAAATGTATAATAGCGTGTAAAATATATCGTATTTTTAAATTATCGTATACAATAATTTTATTCTAATTTAAATGGCAATTATTTAATCTCATTATAATAAATATTCTGCTTTATTCTTAACGATAAATTAAATTTAAAATGCTTAAATTTTATTTTTGCACTTTAATATATGTAGTCATTTCTATATTAATGACCAAATTAAATAATCTTCACGGTGAGCTTATCTTATGGCTAATCCAATTTCTCTGCAATCCTATTAATCTGATAAACGGTTTTTTCTTTTAAATTAGGTTTTGTTCAGCTACTGGATGATTCACAATTCTCGTCATTATTATTTATTTGCAATACATAGATTTTTTCTTATGATATAAATGCATTTTTCTTTCAGACATTTTCTGATGATCTATTGGTATTATTTTACGCAATTTAGTCTACAAAAATGAGTTCACTTCCATCTATATTCTTCCTGATACAATCTCTATTCACGACATCTTTGGTGTATTAGCGCAATATAAATAGACATTCATTTTCCAATGATTGACTTAAAGACCCTATTTAACCTTGTGAATCTTAGGAATGATCCAGATTAATTCATTATTTTTTTAAAAACTGATATATGTTAAAACCTAACAGTGTTGTAAAGTTCAGAGATTGATCTACTTCGCAAAATATGAAAAACAGTATTCAAACATCAAAATTAAAAAAAAAAATATTTACTTGTTAGGTTATAGGAATTGTAACAATAAGTATATATCTTATTTTAAGTCAGGTCTAGCATAGACAATATGATACTTGAGATACATATGTCTTATAAATGTTTGATTTCATAGCAGCCATATTAATATTATATGAAGCAAATAAAAATGTTCTTCGCAAATGATTTTCCAGTGCTTATACTCACACACATACTCACAGAGATGACTATATGTATGTATGTATGTATTCGAATTAGTATTTTAGAGGTCTTACAGATGTTAATAATGTAATCAGTGGTTGAATGTTTTCTGTCTTATGACAACCCAACGGAAATTAATTAATAACTTTTGACAGGAAAATTACGTGCGTATATTAAATTTAGTTTTTGATTATTTATACCACTTAGCAACCGATAATTCTTGCACACTTATTCAATCGGTTTCACGTCTTGTACCAGATTCTCTTATTAATTTAAGCTGACATTCGTGAAATGAAATGTCCAGATTAAATGATTGCCATGTGGATATCGAAATTAATGTTTCTTATGTCTCAAAATTGAAGTTAATTTTCATATAGGTTCCGATATTAAGTGCAATTTCAAAAAAAAAATCATCCGATAAGGAAACGCATACCCACACAGTCATGTCTTGTTTATGCTTCTATATTCACGGTTTCGAATTTTTAAAGGGATTAATTTTCATATCTATTTATCTGATTGTCTTCAAATGTCATATCCCTTTTTAACAAATATTTAACTCATCCATAATTCTAAAAAGTTCATTGTTTCTGATTCATGTGTAATCTCTTTGTTGATCGGTGATTGTTATTAAACGTCTAAATATTAGGTTGGTGCAAAAATAATATCGTTTTTGACGTATTTCTTAACGTCAAAAAACGATATTATTTTTGCACCAACCAATTTATTCTTCTCTATAATGTTGATCCCAAAGTATAGCTTCACTTATTGTTCGTTTTTCTAGCATATATTCCCTAATTAGCTCTCGCATTACCCAAAATATGTCATTATACTTCACTACCAGGAAAGAAGGGTCTGAAAATTTCAAACTCAAGGGACGTATTGAAGGCAATAGTCTGAGAGGAAAGCATTGCATATCATGCCAAACGCGTTTGGGCGAATGTTTAGCAGCATAGAAATAAGTAGATATAACAAACAGACTAAATTTACTAAGAGCTACAAAGGAGAGGAAATTGTGGAGAGTCATAAATGTCTATATCCTGAAGAGATACGATGCATAGAACATAACGAATTTTCTTGAAAATTATTCAGTTTGCTCTATTTTTTCTTCCACCGACACATATTGCTGCCCTCATTAGTCGCATGTACGTAACATCAATATACTTTTACAGTTTCGTGAAACGCATTATACAGTAGAAAGTGGTATTGCGTATTAAGAAACAATAGATACAAAATGTGTTTCCCAAAAGCCTCATATGTACAGTGTTCTTCCTACTGGAGATATTATGCTGAAATTACTAATGAATATTGTATTAACTAGGCTTTCACCGTTATATGAAAGTCAACACCTTAAGATCTAGTTTGACCTTCGTACTGATAAGGTGCGTAATAATGGCTAAAATATAATCAAACACCAGAAAATTGAAATTATTCGAACAGAAAATTGTATGTTCACCTCATAGTAGCATATGCTTATATTAACAGAAACTTCAAATCTACATACATTTGAAAATGTATTCCAAGCTCTAAATTCACTGAACGTCTGCATCAGGTAGAGAAACTATATTGAGTAATAGGTCTGGTAAAATTCCCAATACCGAATCATTTAACATCTCTTCAGCAGTATGAAAAAGCAGAACTCTTTATTTTTGTTGTCGTATACGTACGGACGATTATGGCTATGTCCCCATTCAGATACATACAGTAGTTAATACTGTATTTTGGTGTGCAGTTGGAAATTCATTGTGGAATTCATTGGATCACTTCTTGTTATGGTCCAGGTTAGGACCAAGGAAGATCGGCACGAACACAAGAGTAGAAAATAACGAAGGTATATTACACGAAATAATAATATGTGGTAGGTGTTAGTATGACTGTCAGTCTGGTTTGGAGTGAACGACTATCGACTCGGTGCGATTCGGTATCTAGCCACCCCCCCACGAGGGTTGCATGTGGCACAAGGCCGAGTTTAACGTGGGTTACCCGAGACCGTAGGCTCGGCCAAAAAAATGCCCGTAGAAACCCTATAAACGGGATCGGGTTGGTCAACCTCCCCGAACGAGACTCTGCCCTTCGGCGGAGCCTCGTCCGGGTTCCTCTATGCTCAGAGCCAGAGAGTTCGACCGTCAAACCGAGAAGGTCAGCTTGAATCGACCCTCTCTCTTATAGTGTTAGGAAAGTTCATTCTGTAGTTATAGGTTAGGACCATTGACACTTCAAGTAGTTTGCTACTTCTACGCGCTGCTGGCGAATCTTATGTGTTGTTCATGTCCTAAGTACTATCGTTCTTTACCAACCTTCTATTTTGCAACTTTCTCTAGGTTACAGCAATTTTCATCTTACATAACTGTCTCTCCATATGCAATCACAGATGTGAAGATATTAACACTAACCATTATAGTATTGCCAACGATAACTTAAACAAATATCCAAATAGAAAACAACATTTCTTTACCAGGAGTGATTATGAGGGATTATAATACAATTATTAACATTTGAAACAATACATAATCAACATTATCTTACATCTACTGCAAGAAGTAAAATTCGGTATGAAACTTTCTAATACATAAATTATAATCTGACCTTGGAATAAGAACAATGATCGAAAAAGTCAGGATGGGGAATTTATAAATACTACACAATTTACATACATTTGTGTATGGATCGCTTACAATACATTGATTTAAGAGATAAAGAAACTGAGATTTAAACCCCGGAGGTTAAAAAAATATATATATTAACCTAAAAACTCGAATGTTGTACTTAAATAACCATGTCAGATCTAGATATGCATACATATGACATGCATGGCAACCAACGGATTCAGAAATAATTAAATGATAAACAGTATAAAATAGCTTTCTCAAATCAGTGATTAAGAACTGCTTCCAATGAAAGAATAAATCTTAGAGAATACCATAGTTCTTTGAATCCGGTGTGTTGACACATCAGAATCACAAAACAGCACCACGTGATAGATCTTATCATTTGGGGACATTCAGTTGTTATAATAAGGAAAATGGAAAGCACTTGCGACACAAGGAAATATAATACCATAATCAAGATGTGTACATTCCACGCTACATCAAACACCATTTTAAAAATGAATCCTCTATCTTTATTGGAAAAATGGATAACTGTTAGTAGACATGAGAAATTGATTTTCCTGAAAAAGATTCTCTGCCATTAGATCGACCGGCGTTTCCAACCATTTCTTTCATTCGAATTTTTACGAAGATCCTCTTCTATCCCAGTGCCATCTATGTGTTGATCAATCATGGTTCTTTCTTGTTAAAATCTTAATATTTTACTTATTTATCTGGACCCCGTAGTATAATCTGATGCAAAAATTTCTGCTTACTTCTATTGAAAAATAACTAAACCATACATGCAATGCAAATATTGTGATGTTTAATCGTTCCTTATCTGTCTTATGGATATTCACTTGGAACTACAAGGTTAAGTAAAAAATAATCCGTACTTTTGACCTAAAATATCTGTTATGAATGCGGATAGTTTTGTAGTCACCCTCGTATTATGGCTCTGGCAGATATTTAATACTCCTCTCCATAGACGTACTTAGTTAATATTCTTTTATTGATAGTGTTCTTTTTCTTCGTATGCCAATCCTCTCTCGTATAGGAGAATGCTTGTACGTTACAGATAAAACGTTGCACGTTCACACAATTTTCATTTGATTGTGGATTTATGTCCTCATTAATATTCTAAATAAAAATATACTAAATAGTAGTAATAGTAAAATTACCTGCTTCATATTGAATTCATACGATAGAATTTAATTAAACGGAACAAATGTGCAGCATACAATAGCTATGAGAATTGATTTCGATTCTTATTAATCAGGCGTCATCATATCCATTTATAAATTTCGAATTCATACTACAATAACTATAAAATATTACACGCCTGCTTCTTTTCGTATGAATGTAACTGAAGTTTCGCAATTAGAGTTAAATATACAGAATTAAACTGAGCGTGACATGCGCTACATAAGAGAATTTAATAACACCCTAGAGATTAGCAACGGAATGCACATATTGTGCAATCTGAATTCGCATTCCAATAAAAAATATGCAACTTTGGCGGTGATTAAAATTTAATTCTATTCTTAAACATTCATTGTTCATTTGATTTGACAAAATATATAAGTTATAATGTAAGGATGTTTTTGCGCAAGATATAGACTGATTAGAATTATCTGGGAATGATTGGATTCAAGGATTAACTTCATGGATATATATTTCTCCCGAATTGAGACGCAACAAAGCACATGGTAATCTAGTATTTTCTTACTAATTTTCTTTATTTTACATCTATTAATATAGATTTGAACTTAGATAATAAGTAATTTGAAATTGTTTCGAGTGAGGGGCGACAGAAGAAAAATAAATGATGAATTATATGTCTATATAATTCTTGAAAAATTAGACTCGATTAATTTCTTTGCAATGTGATCATTTCAGAACAAATTAAAGCATTGACCAAAGGCATTTATACATATTCATATGCGTACGATAGTAGAAATGCAGGGTGTATAAAAATAATTTTACAAACATGGGGACGGTTTCTGGCACCAAAATATAAAATGTCCATATAGAAATATATGCAAAAGGCCATCATTGTACATCAACACAGAAATTCTTAGAAAATGTTCAAAATTTCCGCCACTTACTTTTACAGCCGCATGCACACGTCGGATCAGTAAATAAATATTTACACACGGTGTCGAATGGTTTCTCATGCCCCCATGGAACGTTGATCTGCATTATAAATATCTGCTGCATAAATCGATTGTTTTAGGTGGGACAACCTTTAAAAATCCAATGAATTGGGGTCGCGAGATCGTGCAGGACATGGAACCTGTCCTCATTATATCTATCCTTCTTTCATGGTAGATGTCAGCCAGTGCATCGAAAACACTGTGACTAGAAAGGGGTTCGAACCACATCATGCATGACAAACATGCGTCTTTCTTTTAGCCTGGTTATATCACCTAGCAGGTCTGGAAGTATGTTCGAAATACACTTCCTGTAGACACACCGGTATGACGAGGTGGGAGGGTAACATGCTCTAAATAAGAGAATTTCATAACACACTGAAGATTAGCAACAGATTATTACACTATCTACGAGATAGTCAACTGAAATCCTAACCCCAACTCATTATTCTTAAACAGATGCCGGTGTCTCGCCTGCATTGTACCATGAATATTCTAATACCATCACAAACTATGCTGGTGAAAATTTGCTATTCTATCTATTCCAAATTTTGTCTCTTCCGTAAATAAGACTGAAGAGACAAAAAACTTTTCGGCAGTTTGTGCAATAAAAATATATAAGCAAAAGTGTTTCCGTGGAGAGTGATCAGAAAGTGAAAGACCCTGCATACGTTGCAAACGATACGGATAGAGGAGCAGCACTTGAAGTACACTGCATGCGGTCCTATGAGATGGACGACATGTTAAAACCTCTTGACGTGTGCTGATGCTATGTCATCTCCGAATGCGTTCTTCCTGCCAGGCGTACGAGACGATGTCGGTTTTCTTCGATCCATTGTTTATGATGGCATGGATCCTCTTTCGGCAATGCGGCGATAAACAGCAGCAAAGATTGGACGACTCGGCTACTTTCGGTTTTGAAACGCAATCTAATACAGCCGTGCAACCTCGTGTCCCTTATCATTCGCACGGATGTGTGTAGAAATCATATCCGCCTGCTCACATTATGAATATCCTGTCATTGTAAAGAGAAATACATTGAAAATACATCCAATTGCCTTCAATATCATAAATATTTCATATTCAGTGTGAAACAAAAGGCTCATAAAATATTTCAAATTAGAAGAGCTGCCTTCCTGACAAACTCAAAGAAGAAAAAAAAATTATACTCTACCCACTAACTTTATTACAACTACAACCGAAAAAGGTTTTATCTAAACTCCACATAAAATTTGTGACAACTACATTTAAAACAATCAAAGTCTTCATCAATATATAAAAAAAGAAAAACCTGTAATTTACTCTATGAAGTACAGTAATTATCAGAATTAATACATTAGAGAAACCTCAAGAATTTTAAACAAAAAGGCTATATGAACAGTAAAGGCATATTGCAAAAAAGAACGCACAAAATACATATTTTGTTCACCATAATGAAACTGACCACAATTTTGGCATAGGTAAATTTACTTTGACTTAAAGAGAAATAATCGAGTATGACGAAAATGTTGGGAATCTGACTTGATCGCTTGAGCTACGGTAAATTTGCACCCAGTCTCTTAAAAAAATCACCATTATTGTTAGACGTTCCATTGTCATAATGGGTGATAGTCAGTGAAAAAGTTGATAGGAAGACAAGTAAAAATACTAGATTGGAATTTAGCTAGAATTTTGAAACTGCCAACGTCTCTCATTTCGAGGTCAAGTGTAGACGTAGCAAGATCAACATACCCCTGTCCGAGAAAAACCTGACGAAAGGCGTCAGGAAAAATGTTTCGAATTTGTCATATATATATATATATATATATATATATATATATATATATATATATATATATATATATATATATATAAGATAAAAAGCATACAATGATTAAAACATTTTCCAACATTGATAAAAAAAAAGATTCTTCGTCAAAATTTTTAATGTTACTACTAAGAGGAAATACCAAAATTATTCTTTTCATTTATTAATAAATGAATCAACTCTTTATGTAATTCTGCTTATCACATCCGAAATTTTGGTTAAACATCTTGTTTTTCATGCGTCGTCGTTGGGCCAAAGATTAGTATAGGCATTTTAGCGCTTGTTGTGGCGCAAAAAATATATTGTTTTGTAAATATTATCAATCATCAAATAATTGACAGTTTTTAATGAAATTTTCAAGAAATATTCACAAGTGAACTAAATTATATTTGAATTATTACTTAAAAAATAATGGTAATTTTCTTTTACATCTATTAATTCCATTAAATAATTTTAAGAAATTTCAGGAAATAAAAATATCAGCCTTATCATATTTATATTACTTAAACTTAGGAATCTTGGAAAGTTTAAATAATCATTTTTTTTTTTTTTTGTCAGACAAAAATAGTATTTAGTGAAAATTCTCTCTGAATAGTAAAACAAAAGATGCAAAAACACTATGATATTATTTAATTAGAAAAGATTTTAATTGCTTTTATAAATAAGATATATAAATTATATTATTGACTTAAGAAAAATTATATTAATATAAGATATATAAATGATATTATTGACTTAAGAAATAATTTTCGATGAGTAATTAATTTTTGCAAGAATTGTTTTGTTTTTTTAAATTTTAATTAGAAAAAATATTAATTTTTAAAAATTTTGTATTAATTTCAGTCATTTTCATTAAGTGAAAACTATGTTTTTTAATCATAAATGCAAAAGAATTGATTTTATATATATATATATATATATATATATATATATATATATATATATATATATACAAACTTAGCCATTTTTAAGTACGGGCCACAATACAACAAATCATCAGAAAATAAGAGCGTTAACAAGTAAATATAAAGTCAACATTTCTAAAATTTAATAAATCATTATATTACTGAGAATATTTTTATAAATTTAGAAGATTACTGTGTACTTAAAATTTATATGAAAAAGGTTTCCAGGTTATTTTCTTAAATTATGTTATCCTGATAAAATATATGTAGAATGATATTAGACTTTCTTATCCTTTATGCGCTGTCTCCCTTCGGGGCGTAGGCAGTCACGGTCCTCCACAACTTCTTGTCCCTTTTAGCTCTGAATAGGTTTAGTATCATTATCATTTCTCCTAAACTCCGCTCTAATATGCATTTACATAAGCCCATTATATATGTTACGCGCTGCATTCCTTGTCACTTTTTCCCTTTATCTCTCTTGTAGGCAACACATTTTCTAGCACTTCTTCCTCATTACGTGCTCCGGAATATTCAACTGTCTAATCTTGATGTTATCTTTTTGTTTCGATTTTCTCTTAAAACTGTTCGCTTCCTACATTTTCTGTACATGATGTCCTCACCATCATTTTCTAGAGCCACAATAGTCTTGGTTCACGTCACTTCTTCAATTTGAGAAGATTGTTAAGCATTCACTACCATAATGGAGGAGAGATTTCACACATCAGTTCAGTACTCTTTTCATTCGAAATATGTATATCTCTTAATATTTTGAATAGCCTTTGAAATTCATTTTCGGCTATCCCAATACGTCTTCGGATCTCAGTGTTTAAAATTCCATCCACTTCCCAGATAATTAAATTTTTGTACTTGTTTGATTTTACTATCCCCGGCTTTTAATTTACATTTTGGTTTCACCCTTTACAGGATAACCATGCAATCTGATTATTAGTAGTTTATATTTAGTCAATTTTCTCGCGTCATTTGTTACCTTCTGTAGGTAACTTCAGTGTTCTCCTTTCCGTGTCTGCTATCAACACAGTATCATCTGTATATTCTATGTTCGTTAAATTGTGTCGGCCAATAATGAATCTTGGTAGGAGTTCTAATACTATCAAAATCGCCGCGCTTAATATTCTAAATAATTCCGGTGAGGAAGCTCATCATTGTCTTACAAGAATTTCTAATTTTCTTTATCGGCTGAACTCATTTTTCTCCGTATGCAGGCGCTTTGTTTCCACGATCGGTTCTTGAAATGCTAGTCGGGATAAAACGATACCTTCTGTTGCGCTAAAATGGATTACTTCGCTAATCAGCAATTCTAGGAAAAAATACTTTTACTTAATTTAAATTACTTTTAAATTCGTTTTGGAAATGCACTGGGAAGCTATATTTCAGCGGTGAGAAATTGAATGAAGCCTTAACGCCAGGTCAGGGCCAACAATATTGCTCATTCCTCTTCGTAATCCCTACATATACAACAGGAATGTGACGTCACATATAGCCTCAGCCCCCGTGCTATGCTGTGTCGATCAATGTGACGTTATCCTGGCCACGACGCACATTGTGACGTGGTACTGGTCTCGGCACCGAATGTGACGTTCTAACCCTTGGCTGATTCAGCTGGAAAGCTGGTTAGATTCGGCATCAGCTTTGTCGTTTCCAGCTCGCCTCCAATGTCTGGTTACCGAAGTAACTGCTTTGACTTCTAGTCTAACCTACCCACGTTGTGATTTGATCTTAGATAGATGAAATCAGTCAGTCGTCGGGCCGTAGTGCAAGCCGAATTCGAGCAATGGTGACACCGCACAAATATATGTAAAAGAAAATAAAGTAACAGCTCGAATGATTCAAATGTGTTAAAAAAAGAATAACAAGTATATTTATATCTGGTTGCTGATACAGGACTGCGTCTTTCTCCAAAACCGCTTCTATAGATAAGTGACGCTTTGCGTTTGTTAGGCAAGTCTTAATATATTAAGTTGTTTTTCAATAAACTGTTTTTTGGTATCTTCAGGCGATATTTGTAAAACTTGTTTTGGTGGTGTGAGTCTACGTCGTTCTTCAAAAAAATTGTTTTTGGTTAGGAGTCTAAGTCGGAATGCGTGGAATCTTTCTTTCCGCTCCTGCGAGGCTGGTCTACGAGCTCCCAGCTCAACTCTGTCTGCTCTGTAACTCTGTCTGCTCTGTAATTCTGTCTGCGTCTGTCCAACTGCTACTGTCTGCTCTGGGGTCTTTCGTTTATATGAACGCCGACCAAAACCGGGTGGGGGCCTGTCGTGGTTTGGGTTCCTCGATAATTCCAAATCCGTAATAAGGATTTTCTTGGTTTTCGGACAGGAAAATTTATCACTTCCCAGTTTTGGAAGTCCATTACTTTCTGTTTTAGAGGGGTTTTTAGGGGAATTGTACTCCCAAATTCTTCCTTTCTCATATTGGTATCTCACACTAATCCCCTCAGAGGACGTCGACAGTTTTCCCTTCTTTCTCATATTGGTATCTCACACCAATCCCCTCTGAGGCGTCAACAGTTTTCCCTTCTTTCTCCTATGTTTACCTTCGCCCATCGCTCACGCCACCATTTAGCCAATGAACGCTCGGCAGTGTGGGTGTGGCTAGACTGGCCTCAGTTTACAATTATCGCTCAAAGAAAAAAAATCATCTTCCTTTTTCTTTTCTTTCTTTTCCCCGACAAGCAACCCCACGACTCGTAGGGTGGTCATTAAATCTCTATCTTAACTGAATGTCATCTGGAATTCATCAACAAGATTTTCACCAAGTGATTATCTGGGTGGTCAAGTGAATCTCTTTGCATCCTCAACGTCTTCGTACTTCTGTCGCCAACAGTCTGTCCAGGTAACAAACTTTTATCATGGCAAGGTCTGGATATAAAACAGGTGGTTCTCATCCAAAACCAAATGATATCTCCGAAAGATAGTTAATGGTTTATTCTTTTCATTTTTCTCTTCTTCCTTCCTTTTTCTTTGTGGTGGTCTCCGCTGATCCTTTTCTCCATCGCATGCTTGACCCAATTCTGATTATCTTCTAGCATTCCGCTTTGTAAGCCATTTGAGCAATTTGAAATTTTCATTATTGCCATGGTCAGATTTCTATCTTTTATTCGCCGCGTCATGACATAAATTAATTCTGACAGATCCGAGATCTTACGAATTTCCTATCTTCTTCGAAAAAATACTTTTCTTCGCAAATAAAATTAAAATCTTTACCACTTTTCTTTGTTTTAAAAAATAACATCGCTCAGTATGTCTTTCGTTATAGCTTCTTCTCGCCTTAAGTATTTCTCGCATTTAATTTTCACGCTTAATTATTTTGTCAAACTCTAAATAGTGTCACAGGAACATTGGGCCGTATATGGCAGCAACACTCTAAGCATGGAATGATTGGTAGACTCATATACACACACACACACGCGCGTGCGCGCACACACACACACACACATACATACATACATATATATATATATATATATATATATATATATATATTAAAAAGAAAGATAAAGTGAACCACATTTCTTAGCGGCTAAGCTAACAAATGGTTCAATATATTTTTCCACGTATTAGCCGAGAATGTTAGCCCTAGAAGGTGCAACGTGTCACTGTCATGGAGGTTAGTATCAGCCGTGCGGATGGGATAAATGATAGGGTATATCAAGTGAGTAACAGGGAGTTTTTTTTTATTTTTACATGTTAAATAAAAAAGGACATCCCTGCTTCAGTTAACAACAGATTCTATGTTATTTTTAGATCAGCTGCTAGTTTGACTAAATGGAACTTAACAGATTTACTATGGAGACAGGAGTAAATATTTGTGTAATATGCATAGATATCAACTTGAGATTAAATAATGTGATCATGAATGTCCTTGATGAAATTTAAGAAAAAATTAAGTCCAAAATTTTAGTCATTGGGTTGACCTGCAAGAAGATCTGTAAGTGTCACATTTCAGGACAGCTCTCCTTTTGTGATTTGACGAGAAAGACTGATTCATTTCAATTATTCACACGGAGTCCAACGCTTTTGATATTATCTAGCAACGGCCCAAGTTTAGCCAGTCCCATTTAAAGATTCACAAACTCTTTTGTTATGAAAAATGCTTTTAATTTGAACGAATTTGGAGCGAGGATAATTATATTCTCGAAAAGATTTATGCAAATAAATATATTTAGCAAAAATGAAATTCTAATTTCAATACTACGACAAAATAGCATCTATCGTAATTTGAATATATATATATATATAATATATATATATATATATATATATATATATATATATATATATATATATATATATATACACAACTTTAAAACTCGGGAGGTCAGTTGACATTGCTACCTTGATTTCAAACTTAGGGTATCATCAGACGATTCTTATCGAATGACCTCTCATCGCTTATTTTAAATATGTTTGGATAAGGTGGTGATAATACAACGAAAATGGATCTTCTGATCAAAATGAAATAAAATGAAAGTCACGTGATTATAATCTAGTCTTAAATCCGTTTCACTAAGTTGTAAAATCCTTATGTAAATTGAAATCAAACTTGAAATAAATTAGTTTTGCAGACAAAACAAATCTATTTAAATTTAAAAAGCACCATTGAGTTTCAAGCATAAATTTTCCTTTTATACCTCGTGAAAAGCTATTCTCAATGAGAAGCTCTAGCACTAGACGGGATAATGGTACTAAATAAAATGTACGTCTTGGTCGAGATTTAGGTTAAATATTAAGAAACAACTGAATAAGAAATATATCAATGAACCGCATATTTGTCTTTTTATGCGAATCTCTAATTTATCTTATTCACATGATTACATATAAATAAGATATTATGTCATAGTCGATTAAAACTGATTTCTTCTAAATTTATTATGTAATACTCTTTGTTGAATCATGTGAAATGTTCGATTTCCGTAGCTGAATATATGTATCTCCGGTTTCCAAGATCCTGAGAATATTGTTACTAGATAGATAAATAGTCCTTTCTATTGCAAGATCACAATCATTTTGTTTTTAATTAGCTTTTTCTTCAATCAGAGAGCTGAATCGTATCCTCAAGACTACGCTTTATTCTAAGATATCTTACTCCAACATTATGGATTCATTTTCAAAGTGAAGACCACTAGACTTATATAAGTGACGACAATAGAAATATAAACAAGAGCGTAATTACAATATACAGTTTATTGGTGATAAACTCTAATATATGGCATCGGCACGTCATATCCGAGGAACATTTAAAACCCGGAAAATTCTATATTATTGAATTGTTCTTCCTGGAACTCTTATTTGGATATATCCTGAGCTTATTGACAGTATGAATTTCTGACACTGGCATAATGCTGAATTCTTCGGATTCATGTAAGATATATATTCAAATTTTGGGCCCTACAATTTTACTATTAAAATGCTGTCTTTTATTAAAAGAAATATTGCATCAGCAAACAAAAAAATTGAAATTTCATATCAAAATGTTACAGTCAACTTAAAAAACGTCCATTCTTTATCGGAAATATTATATTCGTATATTTTATGTTACATTTTGATAATAGCATTTTTTTTTAATATTATGGAAAAATTGCTATTCTGCATTTGTTCAACTTTGTGCTTTAATCAAATAATAAATCTATTTGAAATTAAGTAACTTTATTTCATATATCGAATACTCCACGCTGTCGTTATGCAAAAATATACTATTCTGGAATCAATCAGTATACCATTCTTTTATTAAATCTGAATGTATTCTAATAATAGTACGCTAGTAACAAATATGTTCTAATTTGTCGAAGAACGTATCATTAATATGGTGACCAAAGTTAAGTCAGTGTTGTATCAAACATTGTTCAATTATCGTATCGAACTGTATTCAATGATGGTATAGATTTTAATTTTAATTTTACATATTGTTGTTTAACTATAATTTGTAGAAGATTCCGCTCTGGAAAATTAATTCTGGCACGTTTATTATGAAGATATTAAATCTTTAAACCAAGTATTTCCGTCAACCGTTATCAGAATATATATCTTTTATGAAACACTTTACAATGAAAATGGGAAATATTACCCCTATGGTATCATGAAATTTTGCTTCCTCGTGTGTCTGTGTGTTTATCATTTTAATGTCGAAAAATTACGCGTTATAGTATTAAAAATATAGATTCTTATACTGACCGATATTAGATTTTTATTTTGAATATTTTTCACTTCATGTTTTTGACACAGCTTCAATGTGTTCTTGCACAAAATTGGATTTTGGTAGCTAGCACTGAGGGCTTCTAGCATCAAATATTTTTCGATTATGCTCCCAGAATAATATTACATTCTCGTAACGAAAATATCGCGCTCTCTTATCGAACAATGCTGCCTTCTTGTGTACAAAAGCCTGGTTTTCAGTATTGAATGTTTTCCGTATTGGTACCGAACAATGAAGCACACTTGTATAAGTAATAAAAAAAGTTTCATATATTGTGGGGTGATATGTCGGCTGTCAGAAGATTCCTGGCTATCTCTTGTCGGAAACTTGCCGGTAATTGTGTTTTGAGAGCTGAAGCATTTTTTAGAATAAATACACGGAGTAACTAATATATATATATATATAAATTACGCCGATACGTTTAGATTTTCTGTTGATCCTACTGGCGAAAATGTTAACAGGATGCAGAAATATATCGTAACATCGTTTGTTATATCATCTGCATTAGCGACGAACCTGATAACTAGTTAGGAATACTGCTTGTGCAAGAAGTCCTGGCTCCAAAAATCGAGATATTGACTAGTGTAATACAACTAGATAATTCATTTTCCGGTGTAAAAGAAGTTTTTTCCCCGGGTGCGATGTTTTTTTTTTTTTTGTTTTTTTTTTTTGTTTTTTTTTTTTCTGTCCGATTTAGCTTTGTGATATCTAAATAAATGTCCTTCTATTCTTGTTATATGACACATCTAATTAGATGAAACATTTTGTGATTCCCGTGAACAGACTTTCTGTAAGAAGATATCGCACTTTATCAGGAAATGTTGAAAGGATATGACAATATTTAAAAGATAGGCCAACAAAAATATAGGCCCAATAAAAATATCCTGAAAAAGAATATATTATGATAGCTTTGATTCTACAAGAAAGAAGTATAAGAGAAAAAACTATCAGCGTATATTTTACTATTATATTTACAAATATCAAGTGTAAATTTATGAGACATAACTGAAAATCTTGTACATCACTTAAATTAAGGATGTTGGGTAATCAAATACGAACTTTATGAGAACAATTAACAAGAAAATATTTATAAAAAAATAAAGAAAAGCTAAGTTACCACTTAATGATTGATTCCTAGTTTCCGGCTCAGTTAAAATAACATTCCTGATTCTCCTTAACAATGCATATATATTAATTTTAATTAAATTCTATTAAAAAATGAATTCAATTATTAGAAAACAACTATAGTCTAAAGTGTAATAAGCAGAATTGAAACATGATAGAATGTTAAGTAATGATGCAAATTTGAAAGTATTTATGCGAAAACATATAAAAATGTATACAATATGTGATGATATTTTCAGGTTAGCCGTGAAATACCAAATGTAAAATTGTTTTATATTAACAATACGCGGGAAAGTATACAGTAATGCCCGTCTGCGACTGAATATTTGTACGATCAAGTTCATGCCGACATACCTGTTTCCAGTGATTTTTTTCCAATCCTGCTCCGAGATCTAGGAGGAGAAAAGCTAACCAAAATGTTGATCACGTAAATACACTGCACCGTCTATATCATCTTAACACAACGAGAAATCTCAAGGATTACTTTCTCTCGAAAATAGTCAAAATCATTTTAAACTGAAACCTATTTTAAAAACGATGAGTTTTCAGAAGCATCACAACACATGTGTCTCTGGATAATCGTTTATAAAATCAAAAGCGAAATCCAAATCTTACACAGATGTCACATTAAATCTATCAGTTTAGAGAATAGTAAGTGAGAGGGAAAATTAGAGGGAAAATTGCGATAGATATGAAATTAATGAAATTGATGAAAGGATAGTAATATATTAATAGAATGAAATAGAGTATACAATATGATTTATAGACCATGCGCAGTAACCGATAGTATGTCCCGAGATGATATGTACAAATAATTAATAGTAAAATTGTTACCTTAAAAATAAGTAAATATTTAATATATTTTCATACAGAGTGAGTTTTCTTGACACAAATTATCTCTGAAATTATCATTTCTTTTTGCTATGAATTCCTCTCGTAATAAAAGCAAATGTATAAAAACATCAATATTATTTAGTTTGAATCGTACATTGAGACTTAAATGATTAGTTTTATGCAAGAAAATTCTGAATCCTATGTTTTAAGGCTACATTATTGAATCCGTTTTAAAAGCCCTATTTCCAAATTAGATTACTCGAATTAAAAGTACAATGCGGCAGTAAATATTTTTTATCATTTTTTTGTTGTTAACTGTGATTTATTATTATAAAATGAACAATGTCAGATAATTATTTTAAGACATTTTTATGTTTATACATTCTTTTTTATAGATACAAATATTTAAGTAAATGCTCTGTTTATAATAAACAGTATTAACAACATTTACTGGCCCGCATGTTCGAGAAATTTTCATAGAAAATATGCCTCTTCCAACAGGAATCGAACCTGTATCCTATATGGAACCATCATATACCCAGACGTGCTTTTACTGATTTCGCCTCAGAGGAGCTTTCATTTTAGTTCGTTTTTACTTTTTTTAAAATACAATTTTCCTTGATTTTGTCATGTATATTCATATCTGCTCGATGCGTATCCAAATGTAAACAAATGACGTTACACATTATGACATGGGAATAATAAAAATGTTTAAATATATATATATATATATATATATATATATATATATATATATATATATATATATATATATATATATATATATATATATGAATGATATATGATACTTTTAAATGAATCTGTCAAGAAACTTTTATAATTTACAATGGGTAGGGAGAATCGAATGGTATTTTAAGTTGGTTGACAGTGTAAGCTATTATTAGGTTGGTGCAAAAAATGACGTAATAATGTCGTTTTCTGACGTATTTTTAAGGTAAAAAAACGACATTATTACGTCATTATGTTTTGCACCAACCTAATAATATTTTAAAATATTTATTCAGTTGAAGCAGATAATTCAACAAATGAAGCGACAAATCTTAGTGATTGTTTTTCTCTTGTGACGTATGGAGATTTAATTTTTAATTAATTAATTAAATAAAAATTAAATCTACATACGTCACAAGAGAAAAAAAAACAACCAGTAAGTTATTTTCTTCTGCGAAAATGTTAAATATTAATAGAAGTAACTCAGCATGAATTTTTTAAAACAAGCTTAAGTTACTCTTAAAAAATTGACCCTGCATAAAACATCCTCTGCTAGTCAAATAACTGTGTTTTCATAATGCTTTTTTTCGCCTTAGTAAATATGTTCTATGTTCTATTAATTCAGTGTGAGTATGGAATGCTATGGCTTTCCATAGCAGCTTTTGTAAATTTCGCTTCTTCCAGAGAGTCTTTTATTCCTTACAGTTGAATGAGCGTGTCTCCGTACCTGAGTTCCAAGAATAACCGCAATGGCTTCAACCCTTAGAAGTTCTGCTCCCTTGAATTCATAGTAGACGAGGCGTTTCCACTATGGATAATCTGCCTGTATCTATTTTACGGGATATTTCTGTCTCGTCATAAAGTATACTGAAAGTCAAAATCATTTGGTTGATACTCAGGTATCCAGACCTCAGGATAACGCCTGAGAAGGCTATCCTATCGTAATGTCTTTAATATCGGGGCTATTATAGTACTATTTGCTGAATGGGATCTGGAAATCGCTTTACTTTGGAAAATTTCAATATGTCCAGGAAAAGGTCTAAATAAAGATACAATCTCAAACACCCTAGAACAAAAACTAGGTCCCAATCCGACACAAATATAAGGAGTCTAGAAGCTAACATTACTGCAGTTGCACACTATCACTTCAGGTTAAACCGGACTACATTTTCCTATCGAAACCATTCTTAACCTATAAATCCCAATTCAGGATTTTAAAATCCTGGACCACTCTCAATAATAAAGTATGATTATTGAAAGTGTCACAGCTATAAAGTCGGCTCATGTCAAGGAAAGTTCCCAGGTGGCAAAGAAAAAAAAAACGCTGACACATTTCCCATTCATGTGTTTCCACGTCGTTCTCGTCCATTGTATTTAATTCAAATTCGTCTTTTATTGTAAAAAGTGATGGAATTGTTATGCTTGACAAAAGAGCGGAAAACATTTATGAAATCCTTTCCGATCATCATTCACCTAGCATTCATATCTGCGGTGATTTCAATAAAGTCACAAACAGTGGTTCGTCCACTCATTTGGAACCGACGAAGAAGTGAGATATGTCAGAACATCTGTATCGCCTATGATCGCATCCAGATAGTTTGTAAGCACAATCGTTTTCTTGACTTAACTGGACATCACTAAAACTTCCTAGATATATTTCCCTAATGTTGCCATGTGAAATGCTCCGCTGAATTTCTTCCTCCATTGGTGTCTTCTGGCCATTCGCTGATCAATGTTAAAATTGAAACCAAATCGAAAGCATCAACAGATGTACTATTTCACAGGAAGATATTTGGCTCCGAAAAGATGACTAGGGCAGCTTCACATTCACTATTGTCTAAGCTCCCCATTTAGATTTCTTCAGAAATAAGGCTTTCTGTGCTACCGTATTAATTTCCAAATGGACCCTGTAAGGCATTGAGAATATTATTCTAAATAAAAAAAATGCAATAATAACCAAATAACCAACCATGATTCACACCAGAATATGCTACGGCTATAGCCAACTGTTACAAGTAAATCGATCTCCCCAACAGCTAAATGTGTGGTAGGCTTCTTGCGGTAATTCCGGACTTCACACACTCAATGAAATAGCGATGTTGAGAAAGCAAACAGCAGCTATCAGCAGTCAGTTCAAGTCATTATTAGTCTTAGATCATGTGCGTTCTTGAAAACCTCTTTGAAAATTCTTAATATTAGCAAAGCGTCTGTGACAGCCCTCATAAGTAGTTGCAAGATCTTTGCATTCATCTGTACGTTAGAGGATAAAGGCAACCTCTTGCATGATTCTCCCTCCCCAGACTGCACAAAAGATGTATTATCTCTATAATGGCGTTTAGCCCAGAGGTCAAATTTTAGAAATAGCATTATAATATTTTTACTGTAAACTTTTTACTTAAATAATTAAAAAAAATAAAACAAATTAAGATCTTACATACGGCATAGTTACATTTATTAAAATTTATGATTTTCAGATAATTTTTTCAATGTGTTTTTACGTTCGCTGTTTAATGATTCTGATCGCACCTACAATGGCTGGTAATATTTTTGTTTTAAATTTCAACAATTTTCTAATTTGATTTCCAGCTCGTTATATTTCAATAGATTTTCAAATTACTTGGTTGTTATATTACAGTCCGCTGGACTAGCCATATCAATTAGTAGGCAATTTTTCTTCTTTTCGGTTTTTGGTAATTATGTCCGGCCTATTTGGTTCAAACTTCCAATCAGTAAAGATGGTTTAATACAATACTATTGTGATGTCTTCAATTTCTGTACCCGACTTGGGTGAAGTTCATGCCACTGTTAAAATCTTTTCCAACATGTCTGAGCATTGTCTAGTGTAAATACTGACCCACTCTATGATGACGATTTTTATATTCATTTGGCGTAAGTACAAAACATCCAGAGATTAGATGGGCTATGGTTTAATGACATTTGTCAGACAACATGCATTTTGGCTCCACATTATTATGTATGATATTTTCCTGTAAGTTATTAATGATAAGAATCTGGACATATACTACAAGAATAAAGCTTTCCGTTTCAGCCTTTAATTCACAGGCTAGTAACCATCCAAGACTGTTAATTTTATCAACATTGACTTTATTAGCACTTCTCGATATTGGCCATGGAAAGGTTTCTACTGCCAGCGTTGTTTCGTCTATTCAAGAGCTTTTACTTTGGCTACTTTCCATATTTTTATTGCAACAGTGTGTTCTGTATTGGTTTTCTTCATTATCTTCTAAACCTGAATCTGAATATTCTTTTCTATTTTTTTATGTTTGACCTATTATTTTACATCCATATACGTTAGTAAGACAATAGTTGTTGCTTGTTTGACAATTCTGGCTGAATATAGTTTCCCACCTACTTTACATGCTATTTACTGCTTCATCCAAAGTAAAATGCATGTTAAACTTAGAAAGTAACTTTTATGTCGAGAAATCAATTAGTCTGTTGTCATTTAGAGTGCAGTTCAAGTTGATGAAGTTATATTTAACCACTGTCATGACAAGGTTACTAATGGCCATAATACACTTCTGAGAATTCAATTCATTTCTTAATATCAGTCGGACATTTTAATAATACTAGTATTTTCGTACTATTCCTTTCTTTAATTTTTTAGTGAATTCCTTCATCCACGTTTATACCGAGGTAATTATAACCTTTTCCTTGCTCTAAACCTCTGATTTTTCCCCAATGTAGCGAGATTTTTGTTGTGATCCTCGTACAATCGTGGCATTAACACTTTTATCCGAACCGTATTCCATTCAAGCGTCATAACCGTAACATTTTACTGTTTTCAGGACTCCTGTTCACTGTCATTCCTATCATACAAATTTAAGTCATCCATGTAAAGTAGATGGCTTATTTTAGTTTTGATATATCTAATATACATAATCCGTCCTGCTAATTTCGCTGGTTAATACTATTACGGGTATACAAAATAGTAAGGGTGCCAAGTGTCACCTTAAAATGTTCCTCTGTTGGAGTTTATTTCACCAGATTCTTCCATTTACATGATTGAGATGAACAGTTGTTTTCCCTATCGCCATAAGTTGTTTGAAGAAATTGATGACGACGGGTGATGCCTTGTATATATTTAAAGACTTGAAGATGCCGGAATTGAGTACATAATCAAATGACTTACAGTAATCTATCCAATTTTCTTTGTAGTAAATCAATTTTGCAAGATCATCCTATAAATAGGTAATTGGTCTTGACATACTTACGATCCAATGTAATATGTAAATCTTTCTAAGAAGGACTATGTCTATTTTATCAAAATAGGCTTCAACTTTTTGCAAGTAGAGGGTGGAAAGGTAATTGTTCTGTAGTTGTTTGGGACATTTGTATCAGCATTCTTGGATAGAAGTAATGTAATTCTTTGGCTATTAATTCCATGATTTTTGTTAGATAATTGGTCATTTCTTAAATTTCTATGGCTATATTTATGTGTACTGTATTTAGATAATTGAGCCAAAATTTAGGAATATTATCAATCACTGGAGATTTCAATTTGAGGAATTTTTTTAGTGAACATTCGAAATCCTCTTCTGCGATTCATGCCCATTTTTGTTATTTTTCATCCATTCTACCTCTTGCGTAATCCAATCAGATTCTTTGTTATATTCTTTAGGGAAAGCCCATATTTTTACTAAAACTGTATAACTTTTTCATCATTGGAAGTGGGGGGATGTCATTTCAATTTTCATTGGTTTGAACTTTCTTTTCAACGGTTTGAAATATCCTATTCTGTTTGAAGGAATCTTGAATTTTCTATTGCGTCTGATCTTTGAGTCTTCAAGTGTATTATTTGTCATATTTATTTTTAAATGATAATTTTCAATCCTATTTTTTTTTTCTTTTGACTGTTCTGCATTTTCTAGTTCTTACATATGTTCCTCTTGTCAGTTCAACGATTACTGATAATTCACTTCTAATTGGTTCATTTTCTGTTTCTATTTTTTTCTTTTCCAAGGTGGATCTTCATATCTGTAAGATTGCTTTTTTTACTTTCATTTTGAATCTCAAGTTGTTGCTGTCGCTAATGCATATATTGCCTCGTTGAGGTATATTTTGGTTTACTTCATCAAGAATTAAATCCAGTGCTGCAGCGTAGAAGTAAATAGCTTTGAGGTTATAATTTGCTGGATGTAATTTACGGAGTTAATCTTGTTGCTCCGTTTCAATATTTTGTTTGTGACTTATATGACTCATATTTTCAACCTTTGCTTCTGGCACACTATTCTTGTTTTCCGTAAAATAATTTAGATTAATGCGCTTTGTACTTGTTTTGACGCAGACTTGTGAGTGACTAAAATCTAACTCTTCTAATGGTTCAACATTTTATTGATATTAATTAATGTGTATGTTAATTCCTTCACTATGATCTCTGATTTATGTGAAATTAGTCCTTCGTATGTCAACTTCTGGTTCGCGTTCATGTTCTTCTATTGCTTCATCTCTTATGGTTGTAGTGTTTTCTATTTCTTTAATTTCTGCTTTTTTAAATCGGTCAATAACCATGAAGTGCCTTCCTACATTGACTAGTTTATATTCGTCAGTGTAAGCTCTAATTGCTTGTCTAATTCTCGCCAACTGGCAAATGTTCAGCGAGTGATGTTTTGCTGAGGTTTGTGGAACGCTTCATAAAATGCAGTCACATGTTTGTAATCCTCATGAGACCATTTTACCTATTCTTTCTTTAAATGAATGTTTGTGCATCTAGTTGTAGAATTCGCAGGACCGTCACTGGGATTATCCCACTTGAGGGGATCTGAAGATTCATAATTTGAGTATGTGTTTGTCCCTATGGCAAATCTTTCGACCTCAAGTTGGTTCTCCTGTAGGGTATTGTTCGCGAACTCATAACAGAGCAGTAGTTCACTTCGCGGCAGGTTTAGCCCCTGAGGTTACGAATTGTTTTTTCGTAGTTTTCCTTCTCATAGATTGGCTACCATCAGACAGAGATTCGATTGGAATTCGTGAAGAAATTAAAAAAAAACAAACATTGGAAGTAGAAGTTATTCAAAGAAACAAAAAAATATTATACTAGAGTATGATGTTTAAATAATACAATATATATCTATTATTATGAAAATGGAGATGGTGATATTTTATTATTGAGATTTCCTTTTAATTCTGGTATGTACATATTTCGTTCTGGGTCCCGCCCTTAGACCTAAGGTTAGAAATGGCATCATGAGATTTTCCACACACACACACACACAAAAAGCATACACACACAAACAATTTCATGCATAAAGCCATTCTTAAGGTGTGGGCTGTACTCGTGAGAACATTTTTTATATTTCTTTAATGCATGTGCTTCCAGGAATCCCTTCCATTAGTCTACTGGAATATTTTCCAAGAAATCCAAAGATACCAAAGGATAGTTGATGTACCCGTGTGCCACAATTGAGATTCCAATTGCAAGGTTCTTGTATTTTGATAGCTTTTTGAATATTTTCAAAGATACATTTCATTTCGCAGGGACTGCCATATCAATAAGGATACATTTTTTTTTGCGCTCTCTAACAATCTGGGCGGTTAGATTTGATTGTTCTGTCTGTATGTTTTGTGTAGTCCCATAAAATTGTTACAGATCCTATCTCCGTAACCTGGTTTGGGTTGTGTTCATACCAATTTCCTTAAGTTTCGTTTCGGTAGAAGTTGCAGATTTTCCAGGGTAGATATTCGCGAACTACGTCATGCTGGGTTTTATATTCAGTGTGTTCCAATACCGTGCGACTTGATAAAAGATGACCAATTGTTTATTATTATTATTATTATTATTATTATTATTATTATTATTATTATTAATCACAAAGTTTCTAAACGGTTTGTGATCATTTATCATACAACTTCAGTTGAGATGGTTCCAGTACATTTTACGATTGTCAGCCCCTCCAATAATTTCTGCGGCTTGTGATTTTCAGTATACAAATAACGACTGCTATCATTTTCATTTCCAATTTTACTTTCTACAGAATGTTTTGTTTCTGTTTTGGTTATTTTTAGATCCTAAGGTGTGAAAATGTACTAGGGTCATATGATCAATACATATTCTGCAATTGTAGTAGGAGTGGTTCGTCTTTAGCAAGTTATCCAAACTGTGCCGCAATTCTCAAGATTCAGTCACATGTTCTGATCAGTCTGACGGGGAGATTAAGATTTCACTTATTAATCGGGCGCCAATCCTCAGTCTAGGGTAATGAATTTAATTTATTATTATTATTATTTGATCTGACTGAAGTCAATTCTGAAAGTGCGGTAGCTTGATGGATATTTGTCGTTCGATTTTTCATTCCGAGCCGCTTCGAAAGATGTTGATGACGGTGATGATGGAGACGATGATGATCATCACAACAAATACGACGACGGTGATGATGATGATGATGACCAGGAGGATCATGAGAAGGAGGATATAATTGATATATGAAGGTGAAAATAAAAGATATCAGGAAGCAATTTGTGAAATATATAAAAGATCAATAAAATAATGATGCCATAACAGGAAAAAGAAAAGTAATACGAGAAAAACTAACAAATGAATGACATGCAAAGATGTAAGAAATAAACAGACAGGAAAGGAAAATAAAAAAAAAAAACGTCATGACGATGCCGAGGAAAAGGGAATCTTTGCAAAAACAATATGGGAAAAAGAAGAAAAGTTAGTGCTATTGCTATTAGGGGCGTTTCAATTGACAAACATATTCTACCGTTCCTCGGAAAGAATTAATATTTGTTGAAAGAGAAGGCTTCAATATTCGATCTAAATAAGTCTTCCATTTTTTCGTAATAGTAAGAAATGAAACAAAAAGTAAACAAAATTTGCAGTCAAAGCGCATGTATTTAAATTCTTCAAATAAATATAAAGATAAGCGTCTGCGATTCTCTTTTATTATGACATTGTTATATAGACAAATTGCTTTAATATTTCATTCAAGAGAGGTCATGGAAATTTTAATGATAGACAAATCATACATGATAGGCGCCAACATGCAAGCACGCCCGACCACAAATACAGACACACACGCACACACACACACAAACACACACACACACACACACATATATACACGCACGCACACATACACACATATATTCATGTATATATACGCGTTTGCACAGTTATATATAGTCATCTAAGTTTTGTGTTTATATA
>OZ010579.1:33853155-33873155 GCA_963932145.1 Acanthosepion lycidas
GAAAGACATACTGAGCGATGTTATTTTTTATTTTTTTTGACGGAGGAAGAATGGGTAGGGATTTTTCTCGCAGAAGATAGAAAATTCGTAAGATATCAGGATCCTGTCAGAATTAATTTATGCCAAGACGCAACAAGGAAAAACAGAATACGGGTAAAGATAACAATCTGCCCATGGCAATAATGACAATTTCAATTTGGTCAAGAGGCTTACAAAGCAGAATGCTAGAAGATAATCGAAAACTGGGTCAAGCATGCGACCGAGGAAGAATTAGGTGAGACCACCCCAAAAGAAAAGGGAAGGAAAAGGGGAAAGAGAAAAAGAAAAAGAATAAGCCATTAACTATCTTTCGGAGATATCGTTTGGTTATGGAAGGAAAAACATCTGTTGTATGTCCAGAACTTGTCATGGTAAAAGTTTGTTACCTGGACAAGAATGCGATGATGTTGAGAAAGACAAAGAGATTTAGTTGATCACCCAGATAATAAGCTGGTTAAAATCCCATTAATGAATCCCAGATGACATCAAGTTGAGATAAAAGTTTAATGTCCACAATACGATTCATAAGAATTCTGGCCGATGGAAAAGAAAGAAAAGAATTTTCTTTTTCTTTGGGCGATAATTTTAAACTGAGGCCAGTCTAGCCACATCAACACTGCCAAGCGTTCATTGGCTGAATGGTGGCGTGAGTGATGGGTGAAGGGGGACGTATGAGAAGGAGGGGAGACCTGTTGGCACCCACTGATGGGATTGGTTTGAGATACTAATGTGTGATGGGAAGAGTTTGGGAGGACAATTCCCTTACGAACCCCGCTACAGAGATGGGGACAGCCGCTCTAAAACAGAAAGTAATTGACTTCCAAAAGTGGGAGGTGATAAATTTTCCTATCCAAAAACAAAGAAAATCATTATTGCGGATTTGGATTTACTGAGGAACCCAGACCACGACAGGCCCCCACCCAGTTTTGGTCGGCGTCCATGTGAACGAGCGTACCACGAATTTAAGAGAGGTGGAGAGTAAAGTTAGAGTTGGAGCCACAAATTTGAGTTGCAGTTGAGCTGTGAGCTCGGAGACCAGCCTCGCAGGAGCTGACTAAATGATTTCCACTCATTCCGACTTAGACTACTAACCAAAAAAAAATTTTTTTGATGAACGACTTAGACTCACTCCACCAAAACTAGTTTTATGAATATCACCTGAAGATACCAAAAAGCAGTTTATTGAAACACAACTTAAGATATTAGGACTCGCCTAAGAAACATACTTGTTAATTTTTTTCAACATATTTGAATCTTTTGAGTTGTTACATATATTTGTGCGGTGTCACCTTTGCCCCGGATTCAGCTTGCACTACGGCCCGACGTCCTGACTGATTTCGTCTACCTAAGATCAAATCACAACGTGGGTAGGTTAGACTAGAAGTCAAAGCAGTTACTTCGGTAACCAGACGTTGGAAGCGAGCTTGGAACGACAAAGCTGATATCGAATCTCACCAGGCATTGACCGCGACCAAAGCAACCAGAGGGGTTAGTGTCACACATGGTTCCGTGGTAAACCAGATTTCCATCCGAACCAGCCAAGGGTTAGTTACTACATAACCAGGACAATAAGTTGAATAGTAGTGTCATGTTCTTATATGACCTCATCAAACCGAGACTTTTGTATTGACCCCATGTAAATTGCCAAACCGGTTCAGAAATATGTAAATTGATAATTTTCTACAAACATATTCTCAGATGAATAGATAAACATGTTTTACGGGACGGAATGCATGGGTCTTAACGATGATGGTAGTTTTTCGAAAACTGTGGAATGACGCTGCTGAATCTCAAACAAATAAGTTCAACAAATAATAGATTTCACAACTTCTGAAGAAAACTTGGCAGCGCATTTAACACGAATTGAAAGTTGATGCCCCACGCTATATTAAACATAAAGTTAGAATGGGAAATACCATCAACGCTTGAAAGAGCAATAACCGTTGCTAGAATTGAGAAATTTATTTTCTAGAAAAATTACTTTCAGAGAATGATTTTGTAAATTTCAACTGAGTATTAATGTCATCCTACCAAACGGATAACAATATTTCCTTAGAAGACAGCTACTACTAAAATTAGAATTATCGTTGCCCAAACACAAAATTGCACAATTATATATGTCTAAGAGCGCGTGTGTGTATGTTTGTGCGTGTATATATATATATATATATATATATATATATATATATATATATGTGCGTAAATATACGCGCCGATGTTGAATTATATTTTTTGTGTGGATATTATTGAATATACAATAATCTCTTATAATGCAAATTTGGGGACAAAGGCAGCACGCTCAAAGCCAGTGACACGATGACATGTGACTTCGTGTTAACACTACACCCAACGGCTAGCGAACGGTAATGTTTACAGAATTTTACCCAGAAGACTTAGGCTAAATCGTGGTTTGGATTTCAGTTAAATCCGAAATGAGCGCGCTGGTATCGCATTCCCAGGCTGATAATATGAATATATCCCCGCTCTGGTATATTCAACATGATGTGATTCGTAGTTGGGTCCCATTTCATGAAACTTACACTAATAGCAAAATAAATATCTAAAATCGAAAGTAATATATATATATATATATATATATATATATATATATATATATATATGTGTGTGTGTGTGTGTGTGTGTGAGCGAAATTGTAAATGTTAATCTTTATTTATATTCTGATGTAATTTTATATAGAATTTTGTTCAATCGAAATTCCTCTTGCCATAGATCTATCGAATCTTTTACATGTCTGCACCTAGTTTCATATCCAAACTTAAACATGAAGATTGTTTAACATGGATCTTATTAAATCTGACAGATACTTACCACTTTTAACTTGCAAGAAGGTAGCTCATGCTTCCCTAAGGAAAGCAAATTGGATTCCTGCCGAAGGGCCTATTTTTTTCTTTAATAATCTTTATCGAACATTCACGTCGGTAGTAGAAACGAAATATGCATTTTTAATAAGAAAACAAAGAGCCTACGAAAATACGAAAATCCAAGCTAAAAATTATCTTTTTTTATGTTTGGATGCGAAGGCATATATATATATATATATATATATATATATATATATATATATATATATATATATATTATATCAGACGATTTATGTGAACAGTTTCGTTTGGTGGCGTGAAAATTAAGAAGCCAATCCTTGTTCCTGTTAACAAAAGATTTTATATCCATATTTTTGTATACACTGAAAATTTTATGTTATCGAGCCGTGTAGACTTACAATTAAGAACAGGTTCCTGGCGAACGACTTCATTAATTAATTACTGATGATTGACCAGTCAAAGAATATTTTGATTTGTAAAGATTGAATCAGTTCTAAAATTCATCCAGAAATACCATAACGTTTCAACTTGGGAAGAAGACCAATATGCCAAACCGTGTCCAACGCCTTCGAGATATCCAAAGCAACATCGCAAGATTCACTATTATCCTCTAGTGCTTGATAGACATTTTCAGAAATAATCTTTAATACATCAGAAACTAACCTAGAGAAACCAAATTATTATCGCATATCGGAAAGTGCACCCTACGAGGTGAAATGCTTAAACAATTAAGAAAGAATCATGGCCTCTAGTAGTACTTTAAATAGATAGAATTCTACTAGGATTATAATTAGATGTAACAGAAGCTTCATCACTAATTCATAAAGACAGGAACTACAGAAATGGTTTTGTAACAAGTATTTATTGTAGCATTTAGAAAGGACATCAGCCAGTTAAAAAGCACATTTCTTAAGGATGAGTGCAGGGATAAATTAAAGTCCGTATGACTTGGAGGTATCCTTTTTTTACATGATAGCAGTAAAACGGACGGAGATATGTGCATATATCTCAATAGATTCACAGTGTAAAATCAGGCAAAGATACTCCAGATTATTCAACATTAAAATTTTAAGACAATTTACGAGAAAAAAACATTCTGGTCCATCGGCAGAAGCTGCAAACACTTAAACCTGAATAAAGAGAGGAGGAATAGAAGCCTTAATCTTATTTAAAACGCTAGTAAATTGCAAACATTGGTTACGATGTGAATATTTCTCAGGGGCCTTTTGGTGCCTCATTCTATAAAACGAAATGTTAGCCTCTTTGAGGACACGTTTATAATTGCGAGTAAACAGAAATAGGCGTCTGTTGTGATCGAATCTATCCCGCTAGTACACTTGGAAATGGTTATTCCAGTTGGTAATAGCAGCTGAATATGTCGGTATTAAACAAAGAGAAATTCGGTCGTCCAGATATTGAGTAGTATAAACAAATTCCTCTGTTGTGAAAATTATTTGATCCTCAAGGAATATTCAAAACTGATTCTGCTGTTGTTGTTCGAGATGATTTGTTTGAAGTCACCGGCACATGTTCCTTTTAGCATTAGCTGGGTAGAAAGAAGAATCGGTTTAGCTACATCATCTCTTCCGTTGAACGGCTTGTAACTGAAAGAAATACGTTTTCTAAATATTATATTCATTTCTGAGAGGAAGCTTAAAAGAAATATCATTAGACAACACTGCGAGATACTTATTGTCAGAAGAATAGAGATGTGATGCTCGATAAGATCTAGATGAGTGGGTTGGAAACAAACCAAATAAAGAAGGATGTTGATCAGGTTTATTAGTGAAACTAGTACGGAAATCCACGATTTTACTAAAAGACCTAACAAATGAAAATTGAAAGTCTGGATACATGCCACATCAGTAAAATTAGAATGCTGTGTTGCGCATTAAAACATCAAACTCCAAAATCTTCCCAGAAAAAATATATTATCAGTAATGATGTTTAATATATTACAGTCCTGAGAAGAAGGAGAGCCATAATTAAAAAAGATATAGCTAAGATATTGCAGCAATGAATGTCGAAATAAGACGATATATCAGCCGCGGATTCATGAGGCTATTTCCTTTCAATTGGGAGATATTACCGAACACAGAAACCAAAGCCATGCATATGTATCCGAGAAGGTTTTTCACAGATAGGAATGTAGCATGAACAGGTAATTGAGTCTTTGCCATAATATTTAAATTGTTTTCGCAAATTTCGAAGATATCAGGAGGACATTTCAAGAGAAAATGTCTCTACGCTGCAAAATTTGGAATGAATGTCAGGAAACTTGGACAAAGAATATTTGTTGGGGTTGGATTATGTATTTATTTTTATTTATTTTTTATGATTACTGGTTGACATATTTCTTTTCATTGTACTTATTATAGGATTTTATTTTAAGCAGAATGTATCTTTTTTTTTCTTTCATTTGTTCTTTGTCTGACTGTCTGATTAGCTATCTATTTTGGTAAATGTGACTTAAGTAGTTTACACCTATTTAAAATATGTTCTACCCCAATTTGGGTTCAAGATTTAAGCCTGAGTTACATTACTTTATGGCAAAGAGAGTAACACACCATAATGATCTGCTTTAGAGCAATGGTAAGTTGTTTACAAATTCTAGAATTGTCTTGAACACAGTTTTATTACCAATAACGTTTCAGAAAACAAAGCCTTACAGAAAGATTTAGAGTATTTGTTTCTTCTCATTTGCTATCAGGAGACAATTTATTATCAATGTTATGGTTTTACTTAGCTTACGTTATACAGACGTGGGCGCTAATTACACAGATCACAATGTGGGTACCTCTATCTGAGGTTTCCAGGAATAGTGAGAGATTTAGTTTTACAATAATTACTGTCAGCAATGCGAATTTTATAGATTTACAAAGCTTTTCAATTGTGGTAGAGTAGGAAGTAATCGTGAGCTAAAATATTGTAGACCTTACTATGGAATGAATATATTTGCGATATATATTCAAGAACCATATCCTGACGGCAAACTTTTATCCATTTCTGTTAAACTCTGATTTCCCACAAGATCGCAATATGGGAAAGCAGTGCCTGTTGAAATATCAAATATCACCAGAAACCTACGAGACGTGACTCGAACGTGTATATTGGAAAGTTATTTATAAATTGTCTTTCGCCTTAATGTTTGCTTACATTTTCTAAATAATCTCGAATTAACAAAATATTCATTGAACACAACTTTAATGGATACAACTAAGGAAAACGTATTTTATGTATTTTTTTAAATAACGCTCTTATTACTAAAAATATTATAGAACGCAATCTGCAAGTAGCCAGCATCTTACGCCCAATACGTGTCTATATATTAGTGCGTTCGCTAAGGCGCGGCGTTTTAATAGAAGATATATAAGGACAAATCTAATTTATATTTTAATATTATACATCAAGGAGGTAATCACTTTCGATTTCCCTGATTGCAGCCCAACAAAAAACAAACTACATTTGTACTAAATCCTGTTTGCATGGAGAATATTGAAGAACATTTTTCTGAAAAAAAATAAATGGACATATTTTATAATTTTCGACCGGCAGGAAGATTTCGGTCAAAGAAATAGAAATTCCAAATCAACACTGTTTTGTATGAGCATTGATTGCAAACTTATAAGAAAATAATAAAATTGGAATGGAAAAAATTCTCAGAAAACTGCCATAATATTATGATATTTTATCGTCCGATAGATGACGTACAGATTAATTTTCCTCTTTATAGATATCCATCTGTCGGGTTTGAATTTCAAAATGAAACCTTAATAAACGTATTTTCTTCGTGGTGGTTATTCGCTATTATTTCACATATATTCATTGAGATTATTTCAGAAAGGCTTTCTATCAACAAAAAAGATCCTCAACATAATATTGAAAAAAATAAGAAAGCATTACTTCTGTGTGACCTAGCGTGACATCGCTAAATATGGCGATTATACTGCATTTCAGGAATATCTTGTAATATATTCCGCAGAATTTTGAAAAAGTGGAATTCAGTTTATAACTATATTAGAAATGTTATATTTACGAAAAATATGCCATGTGCAATGGTTTCCTCATACATTCGTCATTGTGCCATATCTAAGCTACACCTAGAAATTTATTATAAAATACCATTTGTTGAATTTCATATTTTTAGTGCAATGACATATACAGATTTTTTTTAAAAACAAAGAAAATATAAGCGATTCATAAATTTTCAAAGCGGATCTATATAACCAATAGTAGCTAAGGAACAACTCTGCAATTCAAACATGTGTTTATATGCACTCTGTTAAATATGAACTTATTAATTTGTATTTTCATCTTATTTTTTTGTTTATGGTTAACAATATTTTATAGGTTATTTAAAAATCGACAATTCTTTTAGATTGTAAGAATATTTATTCTTTGTTTACAAATATTAGTCCCCTCCATTGAGATAACGATATATATTTTTACATATCAAGAACACTATTCGGGAAATTGTATGAAACATTAGAAAAGTTTACCTGTAATGGTTTTAGTTATTCACGATTTAATCGGAGTGAATTTGTCATGTTGATAAAACTACACATGCTTACGAGAGAAGGATTTTGGTAATTTTAGAATTTTCTTTTTTTTATCTATTCGAAAATAAAAACTATAAAATTCCCACCTTCATTAGAACATACGAATTTTTACCGGTACAAACATAACAAATCGAGTACGATGAAGACCTAAAGGACGAAAGTAAATGTCAAAAGTAAACTTTTTCAAGCTTATCATAGAATTTCCACAAAAAATGTCCTAATATACAATCAATAGCTGAGGAGAGGGGGATAAATTCATACATTTCCCCAAACTTTAGCATCTAATTAAATGTAACTACCTTGACGACAATTCGAACTCGAGCTGACGTTTCCACATAACGAGCCGCTAAACCAAAAGTATATCATCTATCGATAGAGAACTATGAATAATTTGTCCGTAATCTGTTAGACTACTTTTACTTCTTCTGAAATAAGAAAATTTGCTTGTGCTTGTAAAATAAGAGTACATATAAGACATGTTATTAATCTACATATTAGAAAGTGTTGTTGCTCTTTATTTCATGGTAATCTGTAATTTGTGGACAAAACTTTAAAAAATACTGAATTAAATCTCTTCATTTTCATCAACAGCTTCTATAGTAAATAGCGTGAACTTATTAATACCTAGGTAGTTGCTAGATGTTTTTTCTTCTTTTAATGAGTTGGGTATTCCTCGGGGAATCCCAGGTGTATATTGTTATATACATATATTATAAATTATCCCTACATCAACTATTCTCAATATGCAACATGGAATATAATACTCTGCATGTAGCGTCGAAATATATACAATTTTTTGCATGCATACATACATGCAAACGCATACTTATAACCATATGAATATTCATATTAATAAAGAAAATATTAAAATCTCAACTTAAATTAACTAACTGCTAGAATTAATATGATCTGTGTCTGTATTTATTATTACATCGTATATTGGCTTAAATATTAATCATCACTTCTAAAGCAGAAGCATTGGACACCTGGATGAAAGCGAACGATGGTATTATTTTAGTTGTTGACAAAACAAATACAAATACATGACATTATTAATTAAGATAATTTTAAGCTCAAAATCGAGTTTTCAACGATCATATATATATATATATATATATATATATATATATATATATATATATATATATATGTGTGTGTGTGTGTGTGTGTGTGTGTGTGTGTGTGTGTGTGTGTATACATATATTGGCTAGGTTATTTCAAATTGAACGGTATTTTTTTTTTTACATTATAGTGTTTAAATATATGTTTTATATACGATCAATCGCTTGCATCTCTGACTATATTGAACTACTGGGTCATATATATATATATATATATATATATATATATATATATATATATTTATGTCTGTAATTATGTATATATATATATATATATATTTATATATGGATATATTTTGTATATATATATATATATATATTTATATATGTATATATATATATATATATATATATATATATATATATATATATATATATATATATATACCTTCAGAAATACGCACTTTTATTGCGTAGGAAGGAAAATACCCGAGGCCAGCACGACCTTTTGCTACAGTACCTAATATAGTTTTTGCGCGGAGCCTTTCTTCTGCCATATTTAATTCGTTCCTAGCTTTCCATTTCCTTCCTGTGTAGACTTCAATGCCTGCTCCAGCCACATTGGGGTCATCGGAGAAATTATATTATATGGTAGATCTCACCTTGGCAAACTTATACTCCTCCGCCATACTTGTAAATGGAAGATGCAGTGAGTTGGAGTTTCCATACAAAGCAATACTAGACAGTGTTCTTGGTAAACCAAGCCATCTGCGTAGTCTAGCTGTTATGCCTCTCTCCATGATTTCTACTGTGGAAGTTGTAAAATTATATATGGTTATTGGCCAGAGTAATTTGGGAAGGATCGCGTGTTGGTATATCCATGCTTTGAAACGCCCGGGTAAACCAGACTTGTCAACCTTGTTTAACCAGTTCTCCAAGTTGACTTTAGTTTGGTGTATTGCTACAGAGTCTTTTAGGGGGGCATCAAATCTCTTTCCTAGGCACTTCACCGGATTTTGCCTAATCGTAGGGATGGGTACGCCTGATAATTTAAAACGTTTTTCTGTTAATATTCCTTTATTTAACACAAAATATCTAGATTTCGAGGCGTTAAAGCTCATTTTCACCCATGTGATAAGCTTTTCAATTCCCTTTAGCAGCCATCTTGCTCCTATGACAGACGTGGTTGCTAATGTCATGTCGTCCATGTACGCACGTATAGGGGGGATTGTCTTAGGCCAGATCTTGTAATGGGCCGGCTGCATTCAGTTTCTGCCGCGTTGATCAGCATATTCATTGCCAAAGCGAAGAGAGTTGCTGAAATTGTGCATCCAGTTAGTATCCCCCTTTCTAGAACGTGCCAATCCGACGTTGATTTATCTGCTACTTCTCTGATTTTGAAATTATTGTAATAGTCTGAAATGAGCTCCGTAACTTTGGGGGGCATGTGGTGTCGCATCAGCGCGGCTTTGACTAATTCGTGCGGGATCGAACCATAAGCGTTTCTTAGGTCCAACCAAAGGACTGCGATGTCTCCTTTACTTCTTTTTATGTCTTTCAACAACTGCGATATGACATCTGTGTGTTCGACACAACCTGGTACGCCTGGTACCCCTCCTTTCTGAACCGATGTATCGATATAATCATTTCGATAAAAGACATAACAGAAAATTACTTGGTTTATCACCTAACAGATTTTTCGTAAAACCATATGGGTTAGAGATAAACTGGCTGCTGTTTTTTGTGCTCTTTCTTTCCTCCTCTTCCTGTGCCATTCTGCCCTGCGTATAGACTTTAATTTTCCTCTAATTATTTCCCTAAGTTCTTGAAGCGGTTCTTTTCCTTCTGGGGGAGGGATTTGTAGGAATTTTTAAGGGTTTTTAGATCTTGTCTTAATTCCTTTATTCTTATTCATCTCCGATTTTCTTTCCTAATAACGCTCTTTCTTTCTTTTGTGTACCCAAAACGCTCCGTAAGTGAAAATAATTTTTCACATTGTCTGGAGTCGTCGGTCTACTGATCCTTTACTTACGGTGTTAAGAACGTCGCAGATGTCCGTATCGAATTCTTGCCAGGCTTGTTTTTCTGCGGCTGCTGGCCATTTTATTTTTCTTGTGAAACGCCGAGCTTCTTGTTATGAGGGGGATATCATTACTAGCATGGAGAGACTGGGCACTGTGGTGAGCTTCCTGGCCCTGTTCCTCCTCCGTCTGACCAGGAGAAGTTCCTGTGCGTTGATGTTATCTCCCTCTGACATTTCATTCTGGCCTGGTGAATTCGCAAACCGCGTATATTTTTGCAGCTTCTTCCGCATGCGCATGTCAAACTCATGGTCCGAATATTCGTATCGTAAGTCGTTTCCGGGCGAGCCGTCCTGTTAGGGGTCTCATCCACTCCCCCTCTCGGCACCCCTTGAGAGTATTGATTCGTGTCATCGTTTTTAGCAGGGTTTTCAGATGCACATAGCTTGGTGTTAACCCGACCGTGCTTCTTTTATGGTCTTTCCGCACCGTCAAACTGTCTTTCCAGTTTGTCTAGTTTAATTCTTAGTAGCCATCCAGACGTTCCTGGAAATCACTGTATTGCAGATAGAAAAACTTCGGAAAAACGCACTTTTATTGCGCAGGAGGGTGTCGTCAGTGATGTGATTACTGAGCTCATTGGGTAGTTTCGGGCCTTGCAACATCATACCATCCTCGCTGAGTCGGCCCCGTCTGAGCTGATCAGGCTCCGACGCACCCTCCTTCTGTATCACGCTATGCGACACTGATTTTTATAATTGTCTCAGCCAACTTATACTAGCAGGTTACACATAGGGAAAGTCCATAGCGCTCAGGTAAGTTGGGTTATTCAATATATATATATATATATATATATATATATATATATATATATATATATATATATATATATAATAATTTTTATATATAGACAAAAACAATTTACTCACTACAAAGATGCTTTCTTGTCCCGATACTGTTGCATCTCGACTGGTGACAATGAAAAATTATTAAAAAAATAAATAATTATTGCTCTACTCTTACTCTTGCTATTGATCCCTCTTTTGAATGAATGCTATCAACGTTAAACTTTATATTATTTTACTTATTACATTCGGATATATATATATATATATATATATATATATATATATATATATATATATATATATATATTTTAACTATTTACTTAAAAAATTAAACATTTAAGTTAATAACAAAATTTTTTTCAGACATCGAATTTTCTATCAAACATTGTAAACTATCTTTTACATAATTTTGTTAAAACAAAATTATAACAACTCCATCTCTCTTTCCCCCTCCCCCTATCTCTCTCTTTACCATAAGACTCACTTGTATACATTTTCTACAATTCATTTCCGTTTTATTAACCATCTAAAGAGGTCAAGTTTCTGTCACTCCTCCTACTCCAATATAAAACATACTTAAGAGAGATATAAAATTAACCCCTCCCTATACTTTATATTGTCTGTTTAACTACCACTCTCAACCCCCTCTATTAAATTACAAAAATTACACTACCCACCAATTTCTAATCCCATTTTTGTTTCTCAATTCGTTGTTGGAAGATTTACCTGATGATCCTGAATCCTTAAAAAAGGATTTAGGTGAAATAAATTATCGTAATGGTACATTAAAGTGGTTTGTTTTTCATTACACACACACACACACACACACACACACACACACACACACACACACACACACACACACACACACACATATATATATATATATATATATATATATATATATATATATATATTTAATTTCGACCATTTCTCTGATAATTTTCCGTGGAAAACTACAAAACCAAACATTCTATTGTAACTGTGGTAAACTGAAAGGCACACATAAGCATTTACTTCATAGTAATGCTATTTTTACACCTGAGTTCCGTAGTCATATTTATTTTAACACAGGTATACCAGCTTTGTTATAGTTAGTTTCGAATTTTATAATATTTATCCAGTGTTGTCATGGATTTTTTTTTTTTACAAAAGAAGCATTTCAACACACATACACACTAACAAACACAGACACACAGTCAGACACACATATATATTTATTGCATAAATAAATTTTGTGAAGCGTAAACACATCAGTTGTTACAAGTATTTTGTAACAGTTCTGCAATATATTTTAATATTCCTTCGAAATCTTCGCCAATATAAACTATAGAAATATATTAATAAATCTGTTCTCCCAGAATATTTTTGTATTCTTTTACTTCTAGATGATAATCATATTTTTACGATATTTGGTAAGTTTGAACATAGGAAATCTCGTCAATTACTCAGTGTCAGGTCATGTTTAATATTTGTCATATGTAATTAAATATCATTTGGATGTTTATACGTGATGCAGACGAATTTCCTTGGCAAGGGCTTAAAATAAAATAAAAAATGATCAAAGAAACAAAACCTTTTCTTCATGAATATTAAATATTATCATATTTTTATACTAACTTTAAGAAATGATATCAATAAGAATAAATCTAGTCGAAGTTTACAATTTTATGTCTAATAGGATGGAAGTCGATTTTCTGACATTCTTGTGGTTATTTAAACAGACTCATTTACAGGTTCTGATATTTTTGGCATTCAAATAATTTTTCAACAGCCCTTATTTTCAGATCATAAGATTTAATGTAAGGACTTTTTATATGGTAATTTCTTTGTATCATATGGGTTTATAATGCCTAGCTTAGATGCGCTGTCCGCTTATATGGAACAACCAATGAAGATCGTGCTAACTACTTAAAATAACTAAGCTAGCAAAACACGGTTGATAAATCTAACAACACCCTTAAAAGCAAATTCATTTGCATCATTTGACTCACACGATAAAATAATATAACTTTAAAATCTACCGATGTAAATATTCTCACGGCATGAACATGTATAGAATCGTTTGATATTATTATTAATGTTAATATTAGCATTATAGAAAGTATAAAATTCTTAAATAAAGTTGTTGTTATTAAGGCCACTTGTCAGTTTTGTGTCCATATTGAACATTACGATATACTGTATTAATTTCAATTATTAAATGACATCTGTCATCCTCTCATGTTGGCAATATCAGTCGATTGGGAATAATGAAAGACTTTGCATGTGACACTGACACACAAATGAAACCAGGTCAGTTAGAATATGTTGACAGAAATAAAATTTAAAAAATGTCAAGATTTTACATTTGTAGAAATCCTCATTTGTCTGACGCGAGGGGATAGATATGAATCATTTTATTTATTTTCTAAATCCTGTTCTCCGTAAGGAAAATGAAGAAAAGAAACATCACGTTTCTCATCTCAAGTATTGTGAAAGGAAAAACAAACAAAAAACTAAAAAATTCTACCGCGATATAATCTTGGAAAGATGTTTTTTAAATGGCTCAAGAATCAATAAAACAGAATTTGATTTACGATAAATTGTATACAACATTTTCGCTTGTGATCCTCCTAAAAATCCAGAATATCTTAAATAATTCTGCTTAAGTTAAATGATATCCACCCTTTTTAGTATATGAATTATTTTACGAAATATTTCAATAAGACGTGATCTACCAAGTAAAACAGAATGAGAATCCTGTACATATGTTCGCTTCATAATTCAGAGAAGTTTACTGTGCCCAATCAAAAGATGAAGGAGACTTTAGAGGAATAAAAATTGAATCCTTCTGTATATAACATCAAAGATTAACATAAAAGACATATCTGTTAGGTGATAAACCAAGTAATTTTCATGTGTTTCCAAGAAACGAACAGTAATCCAGCATCTTTATGTATCTCATCTCAGAAAATCAAAGGCATATTTAAGTAGTTCTTCTATATTTATATTTCAACCACAAATATTCCATTAACCCAGACTCTGCTAATAACTATTAAAAAATTCACATTTTGATGCTCTCAATTAATGGATATTTCACGCACTTGATATTTTCATGCCATTTGTAACCTTTACTCTAGTTTGTCTTTTTCTATACTGACTAAATTCCTGTTTTGTCACACAGAGAATTTCGATAGTTATGGTATTAGCTGCTGTGGCAGTTGAGCAGACACAGACAGAGTGACAGAGTGACAGAGCAGACATAGATGAGTAGTGAGCTAGGAGGCCAGCCTGGCAGCTGACAGAAAGTTCCCGCGCATTCCGACTTAGACTTCTAACCAAAACTGAGAAAAATCTGTGCCTCCCAGAATGGACATTTATAAAATTTCTTATGAAATATTTTCACTATCAAACATTATATACGGTGATTTAAAAAAAAAAAACTCCTAATTTTTAGATAGTAAAGAAAAATTTCCGTAAAATTATCTCGATTAATTTAACATTAATGAAATTTTCTTTCTAATTGTTCTATGTGTAGTATACTTTAATGAATTCAAAACGCGTGCACCACAAAAGCGATGCCTTCTTGGATTGGAGATTAAAAAGTCTGGTTTCCCAATGAAGTAGCTTTCCTGATGTCTATATTAAAGCATGCAAAACCAGGAATATAGAAATTTCTGTTCTAATAAATTGTATAATATTTTGATTAAATTATTACCTGCAATTTATTTTACAAATCTAATATTGTTTTTTATTGTAAAGGTAATATACCGTTTAAAAGATAAACTATGAGTCCTTATCGGAGAAACATCACAGTTCTCACATACTGTATAATATTTTGATAAAATTATTACCTGCAATTTAGTTTACAAATTTAAAATTGTTTTTAATGTAAAATCCTTTTCACTATATTAAAATGCAGACTATAAATCATAAGCACTTATCGGGGAAGTTTCCGTTATATTGAATTCTAATTATTATTACCGTTAACATAAATTCTATGAGTTTCAAGCTTGAATCCTTACGAGAATACCTCAAGGAAATAAATGTAAAACTGCTATTTTTTGCCGGTTATTATAAGTTATGTTGAAGGCCTATGAATTTGTTCAAGTTAGTAATTAGGACCATATTGTTTCATTGAATTTTCAAAGTATGTTCGAAAGGAAAATCGTAAAAAGTAAAAGTACTTCTTTTCTGATTTTCCTTTTATTTTTTTTATTTTTCCCGCCTCATTCATTCTTGTGAAAATACATCCAATCATAGAATATGTTTAATGCACTTATTCACCTCAGCACGATCAATGCATAATAACTAAGAAATATGTTATTGATTGGTCTGCAGAGGAAAACAAGAAAAAGTAATCATGGTGGCGTTTCCTTCAAATATATCATGGCGAATAGCGATCTGTATAAAAAAAAAGACTAGAACTAATCATGATCAACTTATCGGATATAATTTTTTTTGGCATGTTTGTGATCCACTGCAATTAACAAACGTCAAATTATAAAATCCTTATTTTATTTTATTTTTTAATTTTTTTTAAGAATTTTGATATTCATCGAATATCCACGTAATAACAATTAGTGGAAATTAGATTTCTTATAAAATGCATGAAGCGATCATTTTCGAAAATGCAGAGCATAACACATAATGACGGAATTCTACATTTCTGATCAATAACCATATCTAACTATCCGAGAGTTTCTTCTTTGAATGATTCGACATCTTTTAAAGTTTTCCGTTTATTTACATATACATTTTTTTATGGATGCTAACTCGACATGTGTCATTTGCCTAAAATAATGCATTACATTGTCGTCGCACATTCTAAAATGGTGCTACTTAAAAGAATGATGGTAACAGATCTGTGGAGACTGAGTTACATGCAACCTGATAAAATATCTAAATATATTGTCAGTGTAAAGGTTATCGTAAATACAATAAGGAAATTGGAAACAAAATACACACTTATACTTAGAATTAGAAAAGTACAAATACTGAAGCAACAGGAATTTTGTTCGATAGAAGGCTGCTGGGTAAAACTTGAACTGCACATCTTAGCAATGTCGAAGTTCTAGAGAAAATGGAAACAAGATTGACACTTATATGTCGCATCAGAGAGAAAGAGAGAGAGCGAGAGATTGTTGACATTTCTTGAAAACAATGTGGAATGCAAAATTGGTAAATATGAACTGACAATATTTTGAAGGCAACAGGGACGGAAGACAGCAGCTAATACCATAACTATCGAAATTCTCTGTGTGACAAAACAGGAATTTAGTCAGTATAGAAAAAGACAAACTAGAGTAAAGGTTACAAATGGCAGTAAGTTATGGAGAGCCCTGAATGCCCACGTATTGAATCATCATCCACATAGAATGAGAATGAAGACTCATCGAAAAAAAAAATGTATATTTTTGGTCCGGTTCACTTCTTAGCAGCTGCTATTTTAAAACGTAACGGAAAACAGGTCATATAACAAAACATAGTATTTAGTGATCAATAGATAAAATACATTCCTTAAAATTCGGATACTCTTCCAAATATCAAAATGCTTCGAGTATCCACAGATTGTACACAATATCCTCTTTAATTCTCGATACCATTTACATAATTACTTTCAACAGTGTTACCTTCAGCAAGCAGTAACATGTTCCTACTATCTCTGCACTTATTTATGTAAACGTTTACTTCGGGTTACGAACTAAAACATGAACTTCTTTGCCATAGCATTCTGTATTAAACGTTGCTTTCACAGACAAAGATTCTAAGAAATAATCTATCTCTAAACTTTGCTATAAACCACATTTCATATATACAATTTCACTAGAATTTGAAATCATTTTGTAGCCGGATAACATAGCCACTTCTCAGTCAAATGATCTCAAATTTGAGCAAAATGTGTAAAACATACATAACCTAACTGTATTAACTCAAGCAGAATCTATAGGCGGTTAGATTCGGCGTGCCGTTGATAATTACAATGTTCTTCTGAAATAGCCACCACATTCACCTGACTTGACACCTTATAATATTTTATGTAAGGAATATATCAAAGGACAGCTGTATATCACCCTCTTCCTACAAGCCTACAGGATCACCGAGGCGCTGGAGAACCTTTTGCAAGACAAGCTCCAGCGTTTTTGGCAGGTGGTTGACTACCGCCTTGATGTATGTCGTGTCACAGGTGGTACGAATATTAAACATTTGGGAAGGTATGTGAAATCAGTTATAAAATCTACATTCCATTGAATATCGTCATGGAAATTGGATAAATCACTGTTGTTCTTCAGATATTCACATTTTAAAAGGTGTCACTTTTTGAAGGACACACTCTATATCCCTTCTGCTTTTTGCATTTGAATAAAATTTAATTGTCTGCCAAGTGTGTTTCTTTCTTTGGCAAACAATAATATTTAAATATAATCTATGCAGACAAGATGACTATAAGATTCACAGCGAACAATATTTTCTCACAGTTTGCTGCTAAATTCTAAATTTTACCAGCTTTATCCTTGGAAAAGCAGAGGCCACTATTTGACAATGTAAGTTATTTTTATAGACAATTAAAATAACTTCTGAACCAAATTATTGACATCCGAGTGCGTCAATAATGATAAGAGCTCTATTTACATCGATACATATTTCATTTACGTAGGAAGAGATAAATGTATAACATCTCTTACTAATTCCCTTTCGCTTATTGTATTGAGAATTTCGAGACGAACATATTGTGCCAATTAATCACTATCTTTACGATAAATAAAACTGCTCTAATTGTCTGTCCTGACTGGTCCACTTACATTTTCATTTTTATAGACTATTATTAATATTATTATTATTATTATTATTAATATTATTATTATTATTATTATTATTATTATTATTATTTCCTTTGATTACTGGTGTGTGCACATTTCTTTCCGAGTCGCGCACAGAGACCTAAAGTAAGAAATGGCATAATGACATTTATCACTCTCAATATTATTATTATTATTATTATTATTATTATTATTATTATTATTATACTTTCATTACGTTACATATATGTAAATGTAAGGTACTTTTAATATTAATATACAGTTTTTGGAGGACGTTTAGAGAAATGGAAAGTGGACCATATTTAGGAATAGGAGAACCGTGTTCGAATTATATTTGGATCCATTACATTCACATACGTACTTATAACCTTTGAAAAGATAGTAATTCTTTCTTCTCTCCCCACCCCCAGCTATGGCTAAATGTCGGGAGAGACTAGATTCTGTAATATGGTGGGAAAGCGGTCTACGAGAAAGTAACTCTGAAAGTCAAACTGTATATAGCCCTGGGGTAGAACATACTATGCAGCTAAGGATAGGTTCGTTCACATTTTGTTTTTTTTCCACCAGGGTCTTCCCATGTTATACTACTTGAATTCCATATTATTCAATATATATATATATATATATATATATATATATATATATATATATATATATATATATATATATATATATATATATTGTAATTTTATTTCATTTCATTTATGCTGCATATTCATTTAATTCTGGGTATTATCCAGAGACCTAATTCCAGAAACGGTTTCATGATATTTTCCATAGATTATTTTTGTAAAAACCATACAAGACAAAAGAAATGAGATTACACACATAAAACTCTTCGTAATATGTGAGCTGTACTTGTGAGTATAATCTTTTGTATTTCTTTAAGTTATAGACTATGGGGACATACTTTAATTAGTCTCTTGGAAACATTTACAATCAATCCGAGGTATGCAACAACAACTGGAATTATTGCTGTGCTCGTGTGACACTGCGGAAATTTACACTTCAAGATGCTTGCATTTTGATAGATTTCTGGCGATAGATATTATGATATGTCCAGACGGCCATGCCAAAAAGAAACCACGTTCTGTTTTTGGGACTCTGATCACAATGTCTAGGTGATTAGCGTTGACTGTTTTGGCTCTAACTATTTTTATTTGCCTTAACATCAGTCAGTCACTTATGTCTCATGCATGATACCCGCTTATGCGACCATGTATCTTGCATGACTGACCAGTCAGATTTTCCCGCAGTAGTTTGCCATTTCGTTCTGCTGTAAACGAGTTGCCATTCCTTTACTGATATTGGGGTAAATGGTTGGCAACTAAGTGAATGTAATGGATTCGACAGTATTTCGAACTCGGCTCTCCGATTCCTCAATCCTAGCTGCTATCCACTATTCCATAGTGCCTTCTTGCCTGAGCATACAAGGGAAAAGTTAACAAAGAAATACAAAAGACATTAATTATAATGAAAAATGCTTTTTGGAATTAATCAAAGAATTTAAAGTTAAGATCATAATTAGAAATAAAGGAAACATTGAAACGTTTTTAATAGATAATCTTACGTATGACTGTGAAAGCTGAAGAAACCCCGAAAATATATAGATTAAATAATAAGCGATCGGAAATGTTATGGATTCCCCAGACACATCAGTTGAGCAACAGAGAAATTTTATAGAAAATATGAACTAAGAACAACCTTTTAAGTACGATAAGAATGAGATTTTTATGTATATTGCTGTCAATCTAAAGAGATAATTATCCACACGCAGGATGTACTGAAATCAAGAAAGGCAAGGTTAAAACGACTAACTTATTCGA
>OZ010579.1:33875655-33895655 GCA_963932145.1 Acanthosepion lycidas
TTTCAATATAAATCTTCAGAACTAGAATCTGTTAGCGATGAAATGAAACAACGTAAATTCGCTCAGAAATATATATCCTCTCGGCTATATGAAAGTGCATTCTCATACCGATGTTTGAAAATGGTGACTTGCAAGTGAAGCATATATGTCTTATACTGAACAATACTTCTTCGGAACAGATGGACCAGCTTTACACGTTGACAAACCAAGGAATATACAAGATGAGAGTAATCATCTTATATGAGGACTTTGAAATGGCATCAAGTAAAATGGAAAGCGCCGAGACATCCAAGAGAGACAGTAATGAGAACCAAGAGGCCAATGTTCCACACTATCTCAGAATTCTCTCAACATAGAGCAATAACATCTACTAACATTAAGGGAGTTCAACACTGTCAGAATTCCGAGTCGTCCCGTATATGGAAACGGCTAATATTAACTTTATTGTTACCATGTATATGTTTCTTTGGTGACAATCGCCATTTTTGTATTTATATTATGATTATGTAAATAAATATCAGACAATATGTATGAGATGAGGTATTGTAACTATTTACACCATTTTACATTGTTCGCACTGTTGTCTGCATCGTTATTGCCATATCCACAACGTTTCAGCTTTTGTCCCCTAGTACACATGATATAAAGATGTTTTATTTTCCCGACACAGTTAGCATATTGTGGCCTAGTTCTTAGTTAATATTGTTAAGAATTGGCTTTTTTATTTTCTATGCCACACTAAAGACATACGCATATCGCAATCACTCATTTGGACTGAAAAAATAAAATCATCCTTGATGATGTCTAAACGTATAGCCGGAAGCCCTCGGGAATGTAGAACATTTGAACAGTTCCAACACCTCTGTGTCCAAAAAGAGAAAACTATTTTCTAACATAAGAAAAATTAAAGAAAATCTTAAACGTACTACCTTGCTGTCGTTTTTAATGAAACACACAAATATACATATATATATATATATATATATATATATATATATATATATATATATATATATATATATATATGCAGAAGACCAGGTCGGAAAACTCAAGGAAGCGGACAGTGGTCTTAGTTGACATTGAGAAGCAACATTTGTTGCTTCGCGAACTGACAGTGGCATGGGAAGAAGGGATTGAAGAGGCGCATGAAAGAAAGATCCTTCGGTATGAGGAACTGTTGGCTGAAGTCCGTGGGAGAGGATATGGCTGCACCCCGGTGCCATCTGAGTTTGGCTGTAGAGGATTTCCTGCTGCTACTCTAAAGAGATGCCTCAAGTGTGCTGGCATCGAAAAGCCGGATATGGTCATAAAGGTTTGTGTTGAACCAGCAGTGGAAGCAAGTGTATGGATTACCCAAAAAATTCTTACGATTCGTATCCAATTAACATGGACCGGTCGCAACGTAACATCATCCAGCTGTTGCGGGCCCAATGTGTGGAAAGATACTGAGCTTAATGGGCCTAAACTTTGCTGAAGCACGACACTCAGCTGAACATTGCAGCTGGTCTAGAGCAATTGCTGTGTACGTTTTTTCTCTCTCTCTCTCTCTCTCTATATATATATATATATACATATACACACACGCACACACACACACACACACATATATATATATATATATATATATATATATATATTGTGTGTGTTTGTATGAGGACATGCGATATTGTATAGGATTTCTTCATTTTGACTCTTATTCGACATAACATATAATGGAAGATTGTAGGTGAAAACTTTTAAATTTATCATTACGTACGAATCTGAATTTCATTGTATATTCTAATTTCCTCTGGTTGCATTTCCTCTTAAAGCAACTCATGCCCATATATAGTCATTGTTTTTTCACACTGTCTCCATAAGAAAATAATTTAAAAATATTATTTCTTATTATTTAGTTATTGGATAATCTTTTAAAATCCGCCTTCAAAAAGTAAACACGTTATATAAATATATATATATATATATATTTTTTTTGTGTGTAATACAACTTACTTGAAATAACAAAGATGTGTTTATACAAAAGGATGTTAATTATATGTTGAACTCAACATATAAGCAACGACGCATATTTAGCGGAAATGGAAACAAAGATGAACATATACTTCTTTCTGGGGTAAATAATGGGGGAAAAGTTCTTGCGACTTCGCATAGACACGGGGCTGATTGTAGGCAAGAGGTACAGAGAAAAGCAATATATAACATACGTACTGATCTTGAGTAAATGTATGGCGGAATAGGAGTTAGGAATAGTAACAAAAAGTTAAAAATTTTTTTAAGAGCTGCAAAAAAGATATTGAGGAGAGCCATGATCGTCGAAGAACATTTTTCATAAATTGTCGAGCGAAACACTATTTCTTATAACCAATGCGTTTGCCAGGGATGAGTTATCTGACTACACTGTTGATATTTCTTCCGGTATCGCTACAACGGGGCCGTCTTATAAGGAAGGAAATGCGTACATTCATAATTATTAATGTACGTGAACCGTTGGATATTGCGTGAAATAATGCGTATCGGTCTGAAGTAGGCATTGGACACATTCCCAGTCCCAGATACGAAGCCATTTATTTTCTGTCGCTTTACAATCACGTGATAAAGAACTTTGATAAAAGGCCAGAAATATATCTGGAGTTTTCAAGACCAAACGATTAATATATGTCCTATAAATCACCAAAGATATATTGATATTCACACAAAACTATATTTGTTAAAAATGTTTTATTTAGCACAATATTCGATGTTATTTAGATAACACCAATATAAGTGTTAAGCAAATAAGTCTGGCAGGTTTACTCAAGTGTAAGTTTGTTTCAATTTCTTGAGATTTTATGACATATTAAGTAAAGACCAATGAAACCATCGATTAATTTTACGAAGTTATACAACCTGTAATGCCTATTGGTAGTTACCGTCAGTCACGCTCAAACGACATTTCACGTTGAGCATCGAAGTTAATCAGTTTCGAGCTCAGTCATTACTTACATAACTGCTTTAGCATACCCGTACTGTAAGCGAAAAGAAAGTATTATGTTGGTGCAAAAATAATGACGTAATAATGTCGTTTTTTGACGTTATTATTACGTCATTATTTTTGCACCAACCTAATAATTACGAATCTGGTTGGGCATGCGACAATCAACATCATCTCGCCTTAATCGATATAGAAATGACATCAGCAACAAGGTAGCTCCATACTGCTCAGTGGAGTATACGGAACTCAAGAAGAGTGGAGATGAAGGAATGTTTCTTGAAAAGTATGGTGACCAAGTCGATAAAGTTACTGTAAATATATGTTTGTCTATTATATTCTAAATTTTATTTCTGATGCCTATACATTGTAATTCTTTTTCACAGTTGTAAAGATTGTAATCAATTTCTAATTAATTTCCTCGGCTATACATATGTCTGTCTGGAAAAAGCTAATATTTTTTCTTCGGCACATTACGTGTATTCAATTACTGCTAAAACTGTGCAGACAATTCTTCATCTAATTCACAAAGGTTCTTTTAGTTTTAGAACTTAGGTGGTAATCAAAAGTTCTAAACATATGAAAAGTTACAGGAAAATAAATCTTTGTCATTTCATCTCGAATGTATATCATTTTACATCAGTTTTGGGACGGAAGTATTTTAACAGCTGAATTATTAGGTGACACCTAAATACGAAGGCGTATTATAATAGCAAAAGAAATCTTCTAAAATCTTATCAAAGCATCTACAATTCGTGAGAAGCAAAGATCAATAAGGTTCTGTCTTGCTGTCAAATTTTCTCTTTAAAATGTAACTGGAGTGTCAATCGTTATGTTCTGTACTATTATTATATTTTCCTTTATTGTTCTCTCGGCTTAATAATGTATTTTTCTTTTTCCTACGTTTTGTTTTTCACACACAGTAACACATTTCTCCTTAGTGGCTTTATTGACATGCTTGGGATGAAATGGTATAAAAATAAAAGAAAAGAGTATAGAACTGTTATGCAGTAGGAATCCTCATATATGACAGGGAATGCTGATCTATATATTCACATATGATGATGGTCTGAACTAAATGAAATGTAGTTTTAATGAAAGACGCTGGGAATATCATGGGCGGTGTATGTAAGAAATGAATTAGTTGTAAGTTTAGTTGAGCAGGTGGAAACGAAGAGCCATGCACCTAAGTCGCTTCTGTAAGTGGACGGAAGAACAGGGGCTGTGAATGATATTAAAGAGAAAAAAAAATCATGACTTAGAACTAGAAATGTTAAAATGTAACCTTACACGTTACGTAAAAGAATATGAAGAATATGTTAGGAAATAGTTTTGTTGATTATTCCATACTAGTTTCCCTGTGTCAAATTAATTTAAGCGTAGTAATTAAACTATTTACATTATTCGGAATATTGCTCTCATCTTTGTCGCCATATTTATTACAACGTTGTACGCTCCGGCCTTCACCATGTGGTTGGAAAGTTGAACTGAACCCTTTATTTCGCTAACTGGTGTAGACAGTTCTAGTTCCACGGGCCATGTTTAATGGATTCTCAGTCATCAGTTATCTCCTGCTAATTCACCTCTCCAAATTCTTCACTGCCTTAAACGAGTATTGTACACGGACTCTTTGGATCCTGTCACTAGTTCTAACTAACGACTTTATCCACTGTGCCATATGTCCTTGAGGGTTCAGTTTGACATTCCAACCACCTGAAGTAGGCCAGAGGGTACAACAGCCGAAACGTAATAAATATGACGACAAAAATGAGGACAATAGTCAGAATAATGTAAATATTGTACATAATACTTCATCTCAGAAATATAGACAGATAGTAAATTAAAATTTAAAAACATAACAAACGTGTATTTAAGATTTATCTGAAGAATTCAGAAATCCAAGTAAATGCTAAGAAACCGTTTTTTTTTTCGCGATTTAACTGTTTATAAATATTTGAACTCAACCAAAAGTAAACTCTAAATTTTGAAAAGTTGTATTCAAAATTACGATCCCTTTGTAGAGCAACTTATTCATAAAAATGTTAAAACATATCGAGTATTAAATATAATGACATTTTAGCTTGAATGAATTATTTAACTGTGTTCTTGCTTCTTTAACATAGACTACACACACATTATATATATATATATATATATATATATATATATATATATATATATATATATATATATATATATATCAAGTATGTGGTGCATTTCAATTTATATTACATGAATCATTCATACAAAAAACATATATAGAAGTTAATGATTTAAATGGCGAGAATACATCTTCGCAAACAATTTTAATAAAGTACATTAACCCCAAACCTGTATATGAATGCCATGATCACTGTTTAGAAATTCCAGTTGCATAATGTCTTTTTTTTAAACTTTTTTCAAGCTTTCGTCTGTTCCTACAGACATCTTCAGGTATGGAAATAGATTTATTCTTGTTTTTTACTTCTTTTTAATTTATATTTTCGTTGTCCTGTTATTACTGAGAAGTAAAAAAAAAAACAACATATATATGAGTGTGTGCCTATGCATGTGGGTTTTTATGTATATATTTCTCTGTGTTCGCGTGTATATTCATAGTTAAGTCTAACCTATTAGATTTGGCTATAACTTTCGTCATCTTTGGCGGGCTCACTGAAAATATAGGAATCTGTTATAAGAGTGTTGATATCATCTCCCCCAGAAGCTAGATAGGATTTTTTTTTAAATATTATTCCTACGACGGCTCATACGACACCAGCGCTGATTTAATCTGGAACCCGTATATAGCCCATGTATAAATTTTCCATTATCATAAAATGTGCCGCAGTTGCGTCAAAGTGATCCATAACTCTCACGTTTCTAGTGCAATGTGTATGGCAGATTATCGAGAGACCTAGCATATAAGCTTTAGTTTTTTCTCCTGTCATGTCCGAAAACAAAACATGATTGATTCCAATACCAAAAGGCCGGAGGTGTATGTAATTCATATTATCAACAGGAGATTAACGTAACTACGTAAAGAACAATGAGATGGAGTTTATTATTCATTTAGATGTTCCATCGACTTTGTTGTCTATGTAAGCAATTTGATATTGTAATCTAGTCAAGATAAAGCTTAGTCTCGTAATGTGTTCGATTCAAGGGAAAACAGTATAAAGCTGGCAATATTCGGGCTAGCGTTAAACTTACTGCATAACAATAAATACGACATCTAAAAAGAAAATTCATTATACAAGACTTACTAAAAGACATTTGTTTTCGAATGTAATTCCTGTACAAGTCTATAAATTGAAGTAACAGTAAATCGGCTGAAATGAGTGTCGCTATGTCTAACATGTTTCAAATACCGGATAGTAAAAATGAATGATGAATCAAGTTTTAATTACGCTCTTCTTTTTATGTCTTTATACTTTTAGCCATATCCTTGCTTTCCGATGTGAAACCAGTGTATTTTTATGAGCACATATTTTAACATACAAGTATAATATTTCCTCTTCTTTTTTATCATTTATAAATGTATGATAACTATAGTGTAATCGTATTTATTCTTAATTTTCTGGTCTTCCTCATACAAGGTTGGCCAGAAATTTATTAGGGAGCGGAAAGAAAAAAAAACGATATTTTATGGAGCACAACAGTATTAGGTTTGGTTAGCCAGAAGGTCCTTACTCATTTGTCTATCATCCTCCGTACGCTGGTGTTGTTGTTCCTGTTCCGTCTGTAGCATTTTGTGTAGCCGCCAATTGACAGAAATGAGTTTGGAAGAAAGTAAATTTAGAGATTTGATTCGCTACTGCTACAAGCGAAGAGCTTTTGTGAAGGGGATCTGCAATACTGAAGTAGAAGTCACTGTTACTCAGTCGAAAGTCTCAATGTGCTACAGACATTTGAAATCCTGTTTCTTAGCCTTGACGGTCAACCATGTACCGGCCGATTAACGACCTTTCATTTCACAGCGATGAGTTAGTTGCATGTTGAATATTCTGCAAAGACTCAAGATTTTGAAGAATAATGTTGGTGTTCCTCCATAATGTTTTCATATTTTGATTCCGCTTCTTAAGTAAACCAAGATTTTCTGGCCAACTTAATATATACAGCAAGATATTACGCCTGATCAAATCCATGATGGACACTTTTATTAAACATAGTTTCTGTATACTTTATCCGAAAATCCCAAAATATCCAAATTTACGAAAACTTTTCAGGTACTGATATGAGTTGCCGCAAATGGAATATTTTTGCACTGGTAAGGTTCCGAGTTGATGTATATCTGTTAAAAGTGACTTCATATTCCGTGTATGGGAATTCCCCAGTCCATCTACGTAGACACCGTTGGCGCAAGCTTTTTGTCAACGATCATCAAAGCATCGGTAGTAGATATTTACTCACGTATTTCCTGGACATTATCGGTATTATTCAGCATCTCAAATAGCCCTGAATATATATATATATATATATATATATATATATATATATATATATATATATATATATATATATATATATTGTAAGCAGTGATAAAGTTTTTTATATTCATCATTTTTTTTTTTTTTGGTAAGTAGTGATGTTTTTTTTGTACAAGTACAGAAATTAGAAGTCACTATTTTTACGTGAAATATTAATTCCACCAGGTACAAAATCCGTTTGAACATTACATGACAAGCGTTTTTACCTGTATCCGTATATACAGAAATTTATATGAAACTTCATTCAGGATAATTATTATTTATCTAAAACTACCTTCGGTTTGCACATATAAGCTGTATTATGAAATGTAAAGCGGTATCGTCATTATGCTTAGGTGCCATCTGCAAGCATCCCCAATGATAGATGCTATATACAAATTATATAACTTGTATTCCAAAATCCTAAAATAATTGTAAGCGAAACACTTCCGGTTCCAAGAAATTCGGATAAATATTTCTCAATTTGCATTGTGTTATAGATGGTGGGATATATACTCATTTATTATCCTTATATATGCATCAAGATAGCTCCAAAATTATTATTATTTTTTTAATTATGTTAGTTGATATAATAACCAGTACACGCTAACGATATGATAGTAGAATGTTGAAGCTTCCCGCAAATAACACATATTTTTTTCTTTTTTATGCTAACCGATGTGTAGTTGCCGTCAGATAAAATGGTGTCCGACTGTGATATTCGTCAAATGCAGATGTGTATCCCTATTTCCCTCTAGGAGTAACAATTTACAACAAATTCCATCACAAATGCGAAATGATTGCCAACGACAGAAATACATGTAAAAAGACATTGTTAGAGGAACACCTGCATAGTGCATCAGTGAAGAGTAGATGCAGGATATTTTTTGTACATTCGTCTTTTAAGAAATATGCAGATAATATTTCTGTGACATACACTGTTATCAACATTTTCCATTTTTCATTCAATTGCTTACTTTTTAGTTGTTGATATGATAGTGGTTAAATCTTCAATTTAATGAAATTATTAAATGAATGACGATTTCCCAGGTATATAAACACGTTCTAGCTTTCTATATACACGATTCAATCAAGTCTAGGTATATTTTTGTAGATATCACTTAAGGTGAAATTCATCCTTTGCCCACTCGCCATTCAAACAAAGGAAAGAGAGTCATTGCGCCTTGTCAAACAGTGTGTGGAATATTATATGTTCAATTGCTAGGTTTAATGGTAGAAAGCTGGTTCACTAAGATATGCTAGAATTTTTCTTGCCAGAATCAATCTTACATATTTGCAAATCAGCCATTCGTCTATGCTTTAAGTACAGCCGTCACATTTCGTCTGAGGCTCCTGATATATATTCAAAGTTATTGTCATTGACCGTGATCTATCATCTTGACTTCAGTTACTTGATACCCCGTAACGTAATTTCCTTGGGACATTTCTATAAATAAATTCATGTTAGTTGTCCTGGTGGATTTTTTTCTATCGTTTCTAAACATTATTATTTTAAACGCAGTACTAGATTGGCAGCATAGTCTCATCATTTTACAACTTCAATGGCTGCATGTAACACTAATTGATTTGCTAATTTTCGTAACCAGCTCTTCTCGCTTGTGGAAATGAAATAAGGTTTCTTGTGTTTCCAGTCGATATTTAACTTGACGTTTAATTGCAATGTCAAATATTATACTCTGAATTTTTAATTTTTTGAAATTTCATTCATTGTTTTTCGTTTTGTTTTGTTTTTTTCTACTAAATATTTTTTATCTCATATTCTGTAGCACTCAGTAACCCATTGAGTCTGAGCGGATTTCTTGCTTGGATTTGCGTGAATATATATATATATATATATATATATATATATATATATATATATATATATATATATATATATTAGTGTAAGGCTAATTACACACCTGAAACTGGAAGCCAACTTAAACAATTTCCATTTAATAATTGGGGCTTACAATTTAAATGCTAATCTTATTATGTAAAGTACACAAAACCATTCCCAGTTTTAATTAACTTCTGCTATATTTATTAACCACACATTCTATTCTCCATTGGAACAATGCTTTTAAATACACAATTCTGCCACAGTGATTTATCCATTTTTATGTAATGCCAACCAATTATAATTATTTCCCATGATGTGTATTAAACGTGTCTAGCTGTGAAGCAGAAAGTTAAGGATGACTTTTAACAATAAGATATAGATTATATTACAAATGATAAAGCATAATTTTAACATTTAACAGCAGAAAAAATCAAGTTTTGGCAAAAACGTACTAGACTATAAACGGATGAATTCTTTATTTGGCTTTTTCAATCTAGTGTGGATGATAATTTCTCTATGGGATGAATTCCATAAAAATTACAATAACAAAATAAATGCTTTGACCCATATATATATATATATATATATATATAAGGGTCAGACTGAAGATTTCTTGCTGAAACACTCTCGTCGGTATATGTTATATTTAATTACTGTTTCTGTTAATACATATATATTTAAATCAATTACGCTATTTGTTTCTTTATTTCTGGACCTAACAAGGCCACAACACACACCAATATATATATATATATATATATATATATATATATATATATATATATATATATATATATATAATTATTTGACTCCAGTGAATAAATATACTGACTTAAAAAGTATTAAGAATTTTTGCAACTGCCACTTCTTCAGAAGGATTCGCAAAGTAAGTGAGAGGGGACACAAGACGTCATTCAGGAGAAATAAATAGCAGATAGGAAGGGATAATTTCATTTCGGATCACGACTAAAAACAATTTATTAGTAAAAATAATTCCCGAACGAAAGTTAAATATTCCGCGTGAGTATAAAATGGAAAAAAATATTACTCACGCCTTCCAAATAACCTTAATGAGTTGGTAAAATGAACGTTCTGTCTACATAGGCTCGGTTAGTGTATTTTAGTATAAACCGATTCTAAAATCTTCAAATGATGAGCGGGTCAGTCTCTGCGTAAGATAGTGAAACACTCTTTTGAATGTTGATGTAAACAGGTTTATCCCAAAGCGGCTGAAAAACTGCTGCATATAGCACTACTTGGGTGGTTCTAGCAGATCGACTAAAATAACTGCTCTTGTACATGCAGGAAAGTGTTGACCAAAACGTGTCTCCAGTCTCTGATTCGTCCGTCTTATATATGCTGTATCGCACTGTTATTTAGATCTATATGCCATTGAACTATGTTGCGAATATGACGGAACATCCATAACAGTTCTGAATGTATTTAAAATGTCAAACTGATCCGTAGAGAAGAGAATTCATTGAGAAGGAAATACATTCAGACACTCCTAATCTGGCAGTTCTGGACAGTTAATGCTAAAACTAGGTAATATTACCAATCATCGTCAAAACAATATCACAGTACCTTATACGGGTTGGTGGATAGAAGTATTGCGTTCTACTGGGAGTTGCTGATTTGAAACCCTACAAGCCCGAAAGACTCTAATATGTACATATGTGTTTGTATGAACGTGTATGTATGCTTTATATACTTGTATATGTGTATATGCATGAGAATGTGTGTATGTGTATATATGAATATGCAAGCAAAGTGAAGTCATCCTAAACTATTAGGTTGGTGCAAAAATAATTTCGTTTTCTAACATATGTTACTATGTGAGAAAACGAAACTATTTTTGCACCAACCTAATATAATATCAGAAAAAAGCACCGCATATATACATATATGTGTGTATGTGTGTGTGGACATATGCATACATACATACATATATATATACATACATATATATATATATATATATATATATATATATATATATATATATATATACATACATACATACATATATATATATATATATATATATATATATATATATATATATATATATATATATATATATATATGCGCACATGTATAGATAGATACATAGATACATAAACAGACAGGTAGACTGATAGAAACGTGGCTAACATGCTTTATGAATGTACATTCAACTATGAATAAAATGATTCGGAAAATAAATTCGTTACTATACTTATATGTAATTTCAAGGCTTCAAGATTTCGACCAGACATTGGAAAATGATTCGCAGCCTCATTAAATCAGATATTTAAATGAGTGTTACAGTTTTGCAAAGCGGTCTGCCTAAGAGGATATGTTCCATTCAGCACTGAAGTTGGCACCTGCAACATGTCACATTGGCCTTTGCACTCAGACCGCCAGTTCTGAAATTTACACTGCCAAAGGTTGAGAACTCAGCGTTCAAGAGCGTAAACCTAGGACTCATTAGGCACATTAATTATAAGAATTATGTTTATGATAGTCTGAGCATTAAGACCGACTTCATTAGCTTGTCAACACAAGCGGAAATGTCGAATGGAGATACATAATGCGTATATTTAAAATCAATCAAGCTGTAGTACGCACACACATTTACACAGAATCGCATAAATTAGCCAATACTATAATCAATATAATCAAATGGAAGGTAGAATATAAAAACTGAAACAAGCATATCGATAACGTCAGTGTTCACGTGATGTCTACACAACCAATCAATGTCAATGGGACATAATTTAAAAAATGAAACGTTTCTGATGAAGCGCGATAAATAATTAATACGTACATTTTTAATTTGAACTTATTCCTTGGCCGATGTTTTGAAGTAATCAATATTATCAAATTTGTCACATGTACAATTATCTACCTGTTTATTTATTTATTTATCTCTCTGTCTATCTGTCTGCACTATTTTGCATTATTTTCTCACAACATCAGGCTCGAGAGTCTGTGTAGGTAGAGGGCTAGTGAATGAGGCTGCTTTCATCACTTAACAGAATGATGTATAGAAATGCAGAAAGTGATGATAAGTATTATAGATAAAAACCGACTGGAATAAATACAATCGTGAAAAATTGTAATATCCATGTGTTTATTCAACAAATCCTCATTTTTTTTCTAAAGTTGCTCTTTGAATATATCTTCATTCATATCAGGGGAATATTAAGGAAATTGGTTTGATTCCAGTGTATGGCTGTTTATTTGCAATTCATGTATGTGTGTATGTGCATATGTAAGTATTGCGCTAAGCCCTGAGGTTAGAACAGTCGATTTTCCGTCCACCTGGGTCCTAACATCACATGGGCGATTTGTCGGCATGATGACTACTTGATAGGACAAGCCTGCACAGTTGACCCAATCACGTGGAAATATTTGGAAAGTTCCTGAAGACCATGCTACTGCCTGAGTCAAGTGAAGTAACTAATATTATGTAACCATTCAGAAACGGTACATGGTTGATATACCACGAAATCACAAGTTATCTTGTCAAAGGGAACACGCGTATTGGAGTTAAAACGGCGATGGCCTGCTTAATGTAGCAGCAGTATGAACCTGGGTTGGGCTCAGTATATGCGGAACAGACACATATATTCTTGAGCAGATCCAGCCAGAATGGAATGTCAGAAATAGGGAACTACTCATTAAATATATCACGTGTAACTGTAAAGTTGACTAAATCATGTGAAAGCAAAATTGTCCATTTCGGAGATTTAGATCTGAAGCATAGTATCTTAAAAATGACTCAAGAAAAAGAGTAAAAAATGACTTGAATTCGTCGAGGATTTTTTAACTCTACTGGACTATACATTTAATAATACAATTTATAATACGCTCAAGGCTTAACAGAAGAATCGTGATGAAATCGATCATAAACGAAAATGATATGTTCATCAATAATTAATCATAGTTAAGGATCGTAAAGTGATGACAGAGTGTAATAAATTTCATATATATATATATATATATATATATATATATATATGAAAATTAATCTGGGCATAATATATATATATATATATATATATATATATATATATATATATCATGCCTAGATTAATTTTCAAATTATTCGGGGTGATCTTCCCCCTCTCTAAATTTCTGACTTTCTGTCCTGGTGTAACAATTTGGCTCACACGTTTCACGTACGATTTCATTTTTTTTTCATTGATCTTTGGACTGCTATAGCTGAAACTCCTCTCTCACATGCCACATAACTTATAGATTGAGTTTGATATTTTCTAATTGATACCTATATCTCTAAGTTGAAAGGACGATCACTCTTCTTGTTGTGTTTTCTTCTTTAGTATTCCCATTTAAAAAAAAAGAAAGAATAAAACTTATTCTCTCTTGATGGTTCTGGTAATGGTGCATTCGAGACACAATTAAAGGCGGACAGCTCAGATTTATTTTCAGAGTGAGGTATCTTCCAATCAAATGCTTCTGGTTTAAAAGAGTTTTGCCAGATCTTCACTTCCGAAATAAAGAGAAACATACTTTATTCTGGTTGAACATAATTCTGTAAAGGAGCAAGGCAGAGATGAAAGGAACTGTACCGTTTCGACGAGCGATCATTTGTCCGCGCTCTGTTCATCTAGCTGTCTTTCTGTTTCCGGCTGGTAATTACCACTACCTTTTAGAGATCATCGTTCTTTATCTTGTCATCGTTGTCTCAAAAGTAATGTATTAAGTTTTGGTTTAATTCATTGATTTTTTTTCATCATGCTCCTTTGTAATGGAGGTCGTAAATCCCATGTCACCTAGTTTATAATCATCAGGACATTAAATGCCTGAAATCAGTTTTGTGCTATCACAGACGTTTCCATGTAACAGACTATCAGCTGACACTGATATTGCCGCAAATCTTCGCGGAAAATTGATCATACTTCGTCGACTCATTGCATAATCGACACGCTCCTCAGACCCCAAATCTCTTTGTAGAGGATGCATGATGATATTTATGCGCAAAAACTTAGCATCAATAAGAAACGGAATGCTCAAATAATTGTACAGGTTGCAGAAATTGATAAGGAAATCTGCAAACAGAATGTTCAGATTGGTGCAGTTCTATTTCAATGAATATGGTGCGAATATGAATATTACTAGTAAACAATTTACGTAAGTTCACTAATATTAATACCTCAATTTCTATCTTTATGTAAACAGTTATGCAAATAGAATAATAAAAAATCATTTGACATACGGAAAATCAGTAATCAACCATACTTTTACTGATCCTGTAACTACAGCATGTATTTAGCTTAATTTTTAGGCTGAACATGTAATAAAAACCTAATACAAATATATATATATATATATATATATATATATATATATATATATATATATATATATCAAAATAATTTTACAAAGGATTATCCTCGCATCAACACTAAGACAAATTCCATATAAATACATCTCTGAAATCCTACGTTATTGCGTTATAAGAAAATTGTCAATTTTACAAATCCAATTTCTCATTATTTTGAAGGGTAGTATATATGTACTCTAGACACACGATGTGTCCAAGCTAAAAAATATATTTCATTGTACAAGACGAAAATTTTCGAAAGTTAAATCAGAAGTTAAAAAGACGATCACTGATCCTTTTCAATGAATCCTGTCAGGAAGATCAGTCATTGCTAAATTATATCCTGACACTCCTTCAGTCACACAATCTGTCTCTAATTCGCTCTCTGTCTGTCTGCTGTCTGTCTGTTTCTCTTCACACACACACACACACACACACACACACACATATATATATATATATATATATATATGTATGTATGTATGTATATATATATATATATATATATATATATATATATATATATATATATATATATATATATATAAACAGTGACATGGGAAGAAGGGATTGAAATGTTCCATGTAAGAATGCTGCTTTGGTATGGGGAATTGGTAGCTGAAGTCAGCGGAAGGGGATATGTCAGCACACTGGTGTCATTTGAGGTTGGCTGTAGACGATTTCCTGCTGCATCCTTTCCTCAAGTGTGCTGGTATCCAAAAGCAGAATAAGGTAATAAAGACTTGTCGTGAAAAATCGGTGGAAGACAGTGCATGGATTACCTAGAAATTCGTATCGAGCCGCTTCCAAATAACAACGTAGACCGTTTGCAACGTAACATCATCCAGCTGTTTCGGGCCCACCGTTTGGAGATGTACTGAGCTTAATGGGCCGACAATTTGCTGAAACACTGCGTTCAGCAGAATATAGAATCTGGTCTGCAGCACTTGATGTGTATATGCAGTTTTATACTACTATATAATTTACTACCTTTGCAGTAACATAATATAACAATAGTTATGTTCCTAAAATTCCGTTCATTTATTTAACTCTACCTACGTTCAGTTTGTTCATCAATTTATCAAACACTTTAGTCCTTTTTTCCCGTTCTCGGTCAATGTTTTACCAGTGTTTCTTATTTCTGAAAAGACTCATCTCTATTTTACACGAGACCTTCTTTAACTCCTTCATCTCTTAAAATTAAACGAAACATCGAACATGCTATCACATCAATTTGTACCATTTTGCTTTAGATAGCTTCGCTTTTCCCTTAATCCGATGCCCTCAGCACAATTTTTCAATTTGTGCATTTGTCCATTTCCCCCTGGTGAGAAAACTCATTTCTTTTATTATTTAGAGCTTCTTTTTTTTTAAGTATCGATTCTTTTATTTCCACATAGAATTTCTTTATTAGGCTCGTTATTTAATTTACATCCTATTGTTTTATGTGCTGAGGTTATATACGGAATATTTTACAACGTCGTTGCCCTGAAGCTGAATAATGTTTGCATTTTTATTAGCGATCTTAAAACAGCCACTATGTCTCCTGCGATTATTCTTCAACGCTTTTACATCGAACTCTATTCTTTTAACGAATTTTTATTGCACCGGCTTGTTTTTTTTTGTATTTTTTGTTTTTTTTTAGCGTTTTATAAAGATCGCTTTTCTTTGGATTTATTCTGTTCCACACACATGAATCTTTTTAGAAATGCGCTTGATATTCTATTAGATTTTAGATTGCAGGTGAGCGACATTTCTGATCTCCATCCACTAAAAGTATTCCCACTTCAATTAGTCTTCGTCTTTAGGCTTTTCTTAGGAGACCATTGATTGAATGAATCAGTTTGAAAAGATCAATTTGGATTTAAACTCATCATTTCGGTTTTGATTGTATATTATCCATTGAATTTTCGAGTTGATACACATGAAAATATAATTCACTCAGCATAATAGTTAATAATTCTGACAGGCTCAATAATAACCCAAGCTCAAACAACGGTCAAATTATCGCTGATTGTTAACGTTTAAGAGCTACAGATTATTCGAAACTCGACTCCACTTTGCCATCAATCGGTATTTTATATACGTTTTCTCTTGTACAATTGCGTGTGTTTTAATGTTTTCTGGTTTTATACCACAATATCATGCTTTTCTGTTATTAAGCTGATGATTATATCTTAAATCCTAGTATAAAAGATGACCAAAATCAAACATCTGCGCAGAGGCTGCTCAAAGCCATTTCTTCAATTATAAAATATTGAAGAAATTCAAATATCACCATTCTCTTTATTTTCCGTCTCTTTTTCTCTATCTATTTCAATAATTGAAAACCTCATCTACAAAAGGGTTTTGTATGTATGGGGTTTCAGAAGCTTGACAGAACGTAGAATTTGCGACTCATTATTATACCATTCCTTCACATTCCAATTTATTAAAATAATTTGTCTCTTATTTAAGCGCAACAGGATCAGTACAGGTTACTTAATAATCTTTAGCTGTCTCTCAACGTTGACAGAAAAATGGTTTCATGTGGAGTGCCCGAGAGCGTAAAATCTGGTCAGGGACAAAATTTGCCCATGTCGTTTGCAATGGTATCCGTATTGTTACCGATCCCCTCTTTAGTTCAACAAGAAAGGTACTGTTACGGACAGCTATCCCCGAGGCCAGTCACCTCTCAATATTTTCTCAGCGGAACTCTGTGCGCAAACAGAGAGACAAGTGTGTTACACTCTGCCCAAAGACAGAGACGTAACTGAGCTGATAACATTGAACCTGACAACGGACTGATAGGCACTAAAGCTTAACTTAAATGTTCCAAACGTCAAAAGTGTGGAGTATCCATTAAGGATCGAACTCACTACTCAGTCGCAACAGATACACCCAGACAAGCTTGCTAACCATTACAACACGTCTAGGTGCTCATAGTGTTCTTACTATCATTAAAAGAAAAGACACTATTTATTAATATATTTTATTGAGCATGTTGCATATACACTTCAAATTAGAGGACACCGAAAAGAAATTATAAATCTCCGACAGAAGGTAGCGATGGAGACAGAGAACAAGGGAATAAAAAAAAAAACTACATGAAAAATGCATGGTCACCAGTAATATGGAAAAGACCGAAATCCGATTTGCAGGTTGGGAACACTAGAATCAGACACGGAATTTTAAATATCTGGGAAACATTCTGACAAAGGACGTTAAATGCTACACTAAGACCCGTAGACGTATTGGGATGGCCAAAGACGCATCCCATAAGCTGGGCAGAGGATAGCGAGACAGGAGGATTTCTTTGTTAACGAAGAAAAGAATATTGAGCTCTCCGTATTCATCAGCGAATGTTGGACAGTCTCCTCAAAGATGAAGAAGAGATTCGAGGCAACGGAGATATGGTTCTAGTGAAAGATGCTGAGGATAACTTGGGCTGAGCGTGTGAGCTGCGATGAGGTCTTAGAGAGGATGCAAACAAAGAGGAGGCTTATATTTAATATCAGGAAGAGGCAGGTGAAATTTCGGAGACACTTTATGAGCAAGGGGCCCTTGAGACTCTGTTACTCACGGGTCGATTAGAGGGAAATAGTGGCAAGGGAAAACAACACATGGCATATCTAACAGCCTTAAGCTCGTAGATAAGCAAACGTGGTCTGGGGAGTGGCAAAGGATAGGAACGTGTGGAGAGCAATAAGGTATAGAGGAAGGTGGTGGCCCATGATAACCTACGTCCTGAAAGGACTCGGCGCATAGAAAATGATCTAAATATTTATTCCATCATTAGAACATTATTAGACAAACGTATCATAGATTTTACCTATTCAACATGCAACCTATTTACCCCCCCAAAAATAAAGCATTTACTATTCTATCAAAGTGTCGTTGTTCTCCTAGTTCGTGATATCATAGGAAATATAATTAGGTGTACAAAAGATATATACATTTAATTCTCTGTTAGAAGCGATATCATGCAAAAGGCAGGATATCGCTTCTAACAGGAAAAAGATCGAGTAAAAGAGTAACAGGATAACCGACTTTTTCTGTACTAATGGTTGAAAATAGACACGTTCATTTTCTATGAGTGGGACGTCCGCTCATAGGAACACCTGTTCTAATGTGCCACAGAGTTGAGTCGTAGATATCGACGCACTAACTACGGTATTAACTATTATTGTATTAATAATCTATGTGATAAATATTTTCTACACTGACCTATTAATCCAGTGATTATTATTACTATAGTATCAACCAAAATTATAAGTTTATACGCAATTTACTTCGAGTGATTTTTAAAATGTGCACAATGCTATGCAGTCAAATGTATAAAAACGCAAGCATAACACCTACTATTCAATGATCAGGTAGAATTATTTTACAATACTTTCAAAAGGACGTTAAAGTAATCAAAATGGAGGAGACGGAAGAAGAAATATTTCAACAATATTTTAAAGAATTTATAGGCTGACCACTAACGCTAATACTCCATCGAGCACGTCACCAGCGGAATTAATTTTTGCCAGGAAATTTGAATCGGTGTTTGACAAATTAAAACCTAGAAGAAAAATAAAACGTCGCTATAGTAAGATTATTCTTTTTTTCAAAATTGTGGATGAGGTATTATTCGTACTTTTCAAGGCAAGAAGGAAAGTCGGAAAGATGTTGAAATATTAAACCACATTATCACATTGACAGGATCATGTGTATAGGAAAAGTTGGTGACATAAAAAAAATCATGCAAACCAATTAAAATTAATATATATTAATATATGTTATGAAAACTTAACCCATGTAAGTGCTATACGATATTTTCATTTATTAATCGAGTTTTAAATAAATGAACACATCGTGTCGGTAATATAAAAGATATCCAAGGGGAATGGTGGAAGTGAAGTCTAAAAGAAGAAGACAAAACCTGAAAAAGGAAGGTGTTGTGTAGAACGACGACCGATCTTCTAGATATATGATAAAACATAGCCTCATGAATTTACTATACGCGGAATGTCAACTCATAGTAACAACTGTCGCAAAATTTCGCACCGTTAAACCGTACACATTGCTGCAGTATCTACGAAATTCGCTATTTTTACATTGTTAATCCATGTAATTAAACTCTTTTTTCACTAATCTTTTGTACCAGTGGTTTTACTTACAATATTATTAACCAGTATTACGAGGTTATACGAGCATTGCAACACTGACAAAATAATTGCTTATACTAGTCTTCGATCGGGTATGTGATGTTCCGTCATAAATTTTACATTTCTTCTGAATTATGTAATGTCTGTAATCTTCCCTGTGACATTTGATTTTGTTTAATTGACTCCAGAAGGAAAAGATGAATGAAGTTACGCCCTGAAATACAGAATCTATAATTGAAAGAGGTCATTTCTAAACTAATCTTATTTGATCCTATATTTC
>OZ010579.1:33898155-33910655 GCA_963932145.1 Acanthosepion lycidas
AAATAACTAATAAATAATTAGCAAAATAAAAAAAAAATTACCTATAAAAACAATCAGTAAGTTTTTACAAATTGTAATGAAAACAAGAGAGCGTAGGAAAAAAATGTAGCCAGAAAAATCTCCGCCAACTAAACCTTACATGACTCAAAAAATTTGCTATAATATAAACATTCATGCTTTCATCAGACTAGAGACCAATTGATAAAGAAAGAAAAAAAAACTACATTCAACCTCCATTTCCAATCTGTAAATGATTCACCATTTCATCAGTTAGCTATTCTAAGCTCCGCTTGAGAATGAATCTCTGCTCCAAATTTACACACACACACACACACACACACACACACACACACACACACACACACACACATATATATATATATATATATATATATATATATATATATATATATATATATATATATATACAGAAACTGGCTTTTTATTTTTAAGTTTTTCTTTTCCACTTTTCCGATAATGTTTAGCACTCTTTTAGCAATAACCGTTTTGTATTTCAATGGCTTTATTGATGTAAATAGAGTATATTGATTAATATATATATATATATATATATATATATATATATATATATATATATATATATATAGAGAGAGAGAGAGAGAGATAGATAGATAGATAGATAGATAGATAGATAGATAGATAGATAGATAGATAGATAGATATTCTGTGTACTATTAATATACAAAATATGTAAATATACTGTGCATATGTGAATGGTATGAACAATAACTAAAATATCCTTTAATTGAAATTTCTTAATTATTTCATATATGCTGATGAGTATAGCATGCTGATGTCATGAAATATTAATGAGAATAAATAAATATATTTAAGTTTCATATTACAAAATAATTTCTAAAAATTGTCTCCGTAAATAAAAATATAGATGGAAACTAATGTTAGGCAATTCTAATTTTGACGATTTAATCATTTCATATAGAAACGCCCAGGAATGCTAGAATTTTGAATATGTTTGTTTAGTTTTTATTGCAATAATATATTACTATATATAATATAACATTAATTTATTCGTATCTAATTCACTTTGATTATATTTACTAATGTCGTAGATGTATATTTTCTAAAATATAATATTATGATTTAATAAAATTGTACAGAGGATTTTACTACATTAAGAGGAGCGTCAATAAAACAATAAAGCAATATATGTGACATGGGAAAACAAAATCTTAATAGACCGAGCATCTAACAATATAGTCAGTTGAAACATATAAGAGTTCTGTTATAAAGATATTTCAGGAAAACAGTTTCACAAGTCGACTAAATATTATCGCATATTTTAACATTGATTAATGCTGCCTTCTTAAACCTTTGCTGGGAGTAATGTGGAAGTCGACATAAAGAAGCCAGTATAATCTCTTCTGTTACATTTGCTAAGCATTTCATTATTTGCTGACATAGAATGTCTTCAAGTGAAGTGGATTCTGTTATTTGGTATATTTTTTTTTCTTCGTTTGCAAAAGCATACAAATTTGGAAGAAAGATAAAACTTGCTGAAAGCTACAATGTACATTGGAAGTCGGTTAATCATGAATCTGACAAAGCGATTGTATGCATTTGACAGTTCAGATATTTGCAACAAATTCAGTAGTGTACATGCCATCTATAATAAGTTTGCAAAGAGGCAATGCACATTTATTAATCTCCAACCAAAATTACACTAAGAAGTAATTACACAGTTGTTTATGACTAAGCCATTATTATCTCTTCCGATATATTTGCTAAATTGTTGCTGTTATTGAATGCCTCCATGTGTGGATTCTGTTATTTAGCATAGCTTATTTCGTTGGTAGCAGAAGACTACAAATTTGAAAGAAAGATGATAATCACTAAGAGTTAAAAGTACATACACTCGAACATATTTTTAATCATTGATCTTTGAAAGTAATTGCTTAAAATCGACTGTTTAGATGTTTCCACCGAGTACGTTGCTATGCATGTCATCTATATTAAATCTTCAAAAAAGACATCATTAAAACTGACTGTACAGATGTTTATGAAGTGGTCTAGTTAGAATGAAAGGATTGATGATACATATGAACAAACATCCGAAATGAAAACCAGTAAAGCTAATTTCCCTTCCATATTACCAAGTGAATCATTGTAAATTTTATATACAGTGCGGTGAAACAGGTATTTGGACAGTAAAAAAACATAGGTTTAGAATCATACATTAAAAGAAAAGCAGTGTCTAAAGCTCACAATATATTCGTCAAACAAATATGAATGCAAATAATCAGTAAAAATAAATTATTTGACACGTATATATATTTTATTTACATATTAGGTAGTGAAAAAAGTATTTGGACGGTTCCGAAATTATGTTTAAAATTAATGTTTTGAGTATATTTCATGCTCGAATGTGTCAGAATTTCATTTTGATTATAATAATAAGCTAATTACTGAGATGAAAACGTATATATAGTGTTATACTCCCTAAATCCTCCTCCGCGAAATAGCTACTAAATTCTTAAAATATTTCATATTTCTTGGCGGATCTTCTTTATAAGCAACGTTTGCGTGTTTATATTTTCCTTGATGATGCCTGTATAATTTAAATAAGAAAATTTGCTAAAGTTTGAGAAGTCTTATTAGTTTGAAACTCGCCAAATGTTTTATCATTGATTTACCTAATATTCATGTAATAAATTGAACTTAATATATATATATATATATATATATATATATATATATATATATATATATATATATATATATATATATATATGTATACATATATATATATATATATATATATATATATATATATGTATGCATATGTATGCAAATATATATATATTGTTATTTTAGGATGTTGCATAAAAACTTGTCAACAACGCTACATAATTGCAGTCGTGTGTCATCGCATCACATCTGGCCATTGTAAATTTTTGGTGAGTGAACGATTTATTTATTTTAAGCAAAAAGACAGCCTCTTTTTACGAAAATGTCAAAAGAAAATCTATATTGTAGTAGGAAGAATTCTTTCAAAACTACATGGTGTCAACAGATATTATTCTCCACTAATAATACTTATAGAAATAATACATCACTTTCTAAATAATTTTGGAGTTTGAAATTCGATAATAAATCTCCTAAGTTAGATCCTTGTATGAACCCTGTTTTCTGTGTTTACATGAATATTGCAAATTATCTGTTACTTTGATAAGAATACTTTATTAATCCAACGAACCGAGTTAACTGTAAATTGTAAACATCTTCTACCTTTTACCTTACAATCCAATTAAACTTGGATCTGGATAATGCGTTTTCTTAGATTTTAGTTCAACTGTGTTGCACCAAATATGGCTTATCTTTCTGTTGGTAAGATTAATTTGGATGTAATGTAATTTTCTTTAATCTCCTGGTAGTGACAGTAATGTTTTTACGGATGTATTGGTATTTGGTTATTTTTTGATATTTTGCATTGATAGCATTTAACACCTTATATAAAGAATCATTAGTCAATAGTTGCATATTGATTTACCAGGTAAGTCTCTGTGTTTAAATTATTTACTGATTTCTTAAAGTAACTATTTTTTATGTAGGATACTCACAAATTATATAACTTGCCAAAAATTATGTTACATTACTAATTCATTTTTTCTTAGGAAATGATATTGTCTAATGTATAAATTGTATCCATTTACATCTGCTCCTTTTTAATTTTTATGCTGCCATTTATTTCAAATTTAGGGGTCATGACCCATTTTATTTTTGCTTCTTTCCTTAGTTTAAATTTATCGTAGGACATATTCGACTGGTTGATCTGAGTAAAACCTACAAACTTTATAACTATCCTCGACATTTTTCTTGTTTTTCCGAAAAAGTGGTTGTACATTGCTTTTAAATCTTGTTAAATCTTTCACTAGCTAGTAATTTATAATTGCCTCATGAGATGCGTTGATACGCATCGAAACACGACTGCAATTGTGTAGCGATTTTATCATTTTTCAATACAATATCCTAAAATAAATAATATTGCTCTACATTGTATTGGAGCCTCTTTTAAATTAAATGCTGCGAACGTTAGAATTGTACTCTATTTGTTCTCATATTACACACACACACACACACATATATATATATATATATGTATATATATATATATATATATATATATATATATATATATATATATATATATATATATTATCAAAATTACATCTAAGAAATCAAGCACAAATGCCCATGTCACAAATGGCAGCAAATCATTCGTATTTGAGTTATTGAATTTAAATAATGTTTACCGTAAATGACGCTCTGTTGTCGTGTAGACTAGGTTACAATTGTCATTCATGTACATTTGTTGCTAGCCTGTCTTCACCGTTTAACGTGTTTAGTAATGAGTTTTCCGTTTAATAATGCTACACATATCGTGAGCAGACAGATATGATATTTAAATACAGCCACGCAAATGGTTATTGACGCGAGGTATCAGATTGCCTTTCTAGACAGAAGCCAGTCGATTCATCCAAACATTGCTGATGTTTATTGTCGTGTTGCTGAGAGAGGATCTACAAACTATATATCGAGGAATTTCGAGATTTGTTCGCATGCCTGACCATGAAGAACACATTCTTGAGGCTGTCGGAGCCGATCCAGGAATCCGAACACGTCATATGACCCTATCTTGTCGTACATCGTATAGTACTGCATAGAGGCCACTTCAAGTGCTGCTCCTGTCCCCGGATCATTTACAATGTGTGCAGGGTTTTCGCCTTCTGAGCAGACACCACGCAATAATTTTTACCGATTGCACAAATTTTCATCCATCGTTTGTCACTTCAGGTTTGATTACGGATGAGGCAAAACTTCTAAGTAATTGAATAACAAATTTACACTATCAACATTTGTGGGCTAATCGGAATTGCCATGGTACAACATAGGCTAGACACCAGCATCAGTTTACGATTAACCTCTGGATCGCCTCCATCTTTTAATGTTGCTACTGTGTTCTTTTTTGCGTCAAATTATCTGTACATCATTATGTCGAGAAAGCTCAATTTTTGTTGCATCACGCCATAGTACAGGTTTTCAATAGTAATAGTAATTTTATTTGTCCAAGACTTTTTAGAAAAAAATAACACGAGAAAAAATGGGATATAGTTTGTGAAGAGGGGTTCGTCGTGATCGCTTTCATTACAATCCATTTCTACTTAAACAACGTTTTTTTTTTTTGTGTGTGTGCGAGTATTTAAGCTGATACCAATCGTATCAAACTTTTGGCGATGTCATTCGTTACAACTGTTTTTTTTTGGGGGGGTCTGTTTTTTTTTTGTAGTTCTCGGTGACAGTTTGTGTTTAATTCCAAGCTCAGACATTTTCTCTGTTGTGATGAACTGTTTAAACTTCTTTATAACGGGCAGTACCTTGGATCTAGCGATAGCTAACCGGTTTGAAATAGTGCTGTAACTATTTCCTGACTCGTGGAAATTAATAATTCTTCGTCTGAAGTCAACCCTCAATATTTTTGTCTTCTCCACCATGTTGTTAACATATCAGGAACAATGGTCATACACTATTCACCCCCAGATGTCCTTTGCTGAAATTTTCACAAATATTCTAGTGAGCAAAAGGTTTTGATGTGTTGACCGATAAAACAATTATGTAAATAAATTAGGCGAATAAATTAATTTTAAACGATATTTTCAACCGTATGAATAATTTGCCTTTTTCACATATTTCATAATTTGCCTCTCATATTTGTTGTTTTAAAATTACTGTTCTAACAATTGATTCTTATATTCCTGTTGTGCTTATTGGCATATAAAAAAAATACTGGCATCATACGGGCATCAGATTCTGAGAAATAGAAAAATCTTCAAAATTGAAGGATATACGTATAATTCAGTCGTTTAGTATATATATATATATATATATATATATATATATATATATATATATATATATATATACGCACACGCATATTAATGTTGTTTCCAAATTTTGTTTCACGAATAAAACTAACAATTAACCTATTCTGACAGAAAGTAGGTTTCCCGTTTTCTTGTTATGAAGAAACAAAAAAATTACAAGCAGATTTATTTTTCTAACCAGGAGTTCAGCTCAGACCATTTTAATGAATGATTGAGTCTCTCTTATCATCAAACGTGTGAGAACGCAAACGCCAAACGGAAATTATTGTAAAATTAATTCGCCAAGAAAACAGCTGCAGATTTCGAAGACGCTACTCATTATCCAGTCGGTGCCAACAGCATTATGTACTCTATGTGTTATTGGTGCATTCCTTTTGAAGTTTTCTCTTAGGTGATCGTCTCTTGTCTGCGCTGGCTAAGCAAATGATTTATTAGCAGCAGGTGTATGCAGTGGTTAAAGACTGAGAAAGATTAAACTCTGGAATAACTTGCTTTTATCGTAAAACCAAGAAAAGTTTCCGTCTCCGTCGACTGATCAGCAGAAAATTTACTGACCGATTTTCACTCGGCTGTTCAGAAATCTGTTATATATTGTAGTGACTCACTTTTCTGTGAGAAAAAAATTCGAATATAAATTTACATAAGCTTTTTTCGTATAATTCTTTTTAGGTTTCTTATCAAATATTTGATTGCTAAAATCTCTCAAATTTCATAGCTGTTAGAAAAAGAAACAGCTAACATGCAAATTACAAATTGGAGATACAAAAGTAAACCAATAACAATAAAGAAAATTTGTGGAATGTGCTTTCACAAAAGGCGTAATGTTCGACACTAGTATCACTTGTATTCATATTAGATGTATTCCAAATACCTTCATTACAATCAAAGTAAATTGTCCTGATTTTGTATATAATATCATTCCTTTGTATGGAAGTAAATACTTGGTAATTACAGCTGAAGAGTAGAATTAATCCAACGTGTTTTTTACAGAAGAATGGTGAGAATATTATGGGGAGTATATGTGAAGAACGCAGAAGTTTTTGAGGAAATATAAACAAACACATCATTTCAATTAACATCAGGAATAAATAGTTCACACTTCTAAGGCATTTATTAAGAAAGAACGCTTGGAAAATCTGATACACATACGATAGAATGAAGGCAAGAAGAACAGAGTAAAACAATATATAACGTACTTAGAGAGCTTGTGTAAATGGACGGTAGAAGAAGGTTTAAGAGAGATACAAAAAACAGCATTTATTAAGAATCAAAATGAAATGGGAAATATAGAAAGCCTTATCTGGCAGCATCCTGAAGTTGTCAGTTTCTTCTCTAATGACGCGAAATTATGTTATCCAAAACAAATCTAACCTATTTCAAGTTCCGTGCCTGACTGATCTCAGTATACGCCATATCTGAACACAATTGGATTAATATTTTTATATTCACATATAGCTCAATTTAGATATAAAAAATTACAGTATTGTGTGTGATAAATGTCTGATAAATGTCTGATTTATATGATAATAAAAAATGTTTGTTCATAGTTTTTACAAAAGAAACAGGTTTACGTTGATAAATCAAAATAGTTGTGTAAATTACGTCCTTATTTTAGAGTTATTCTAAGGTATAATTGGTGCATATACGTAGTTGTGGTACTCCTGAATTCACGAGGATAAAAAATTAAAATCGTATGTGGAGACGCATATTCCATGTTAAATTATTTGAATGAGTTCATTTTTAAACAAAACTAACTATTAAAATACAGGAAATTTACTGAATGCAGCAATGATTGATATTCATTTTATTGAATTTCTCTTCGCAGTAACGTGGAAATTCAATCAGCAAATAAATAGAGTAATGTTCTGGCCGTACACTAGTCGGATACTGTTGTGGTAGGATCCACCTAATTTGCATAGAGGAGTACTGACCATACAAATATGGTTGGTACCGGGAAGGAATGAGAATGAGGAGATGCAACCAGAGAGCGACTGTCGAACTCTATGCATTAGCATAGAGGAACCCGGACGAAGCTTTGCCGAAGGGCAAGGTTTCGTCCGGGGAGGTAGACAGGCCTTGAACCCGTCTAGGCGGGTTCAGAAAGGCTATATTTTTGGCCGAACCTACGGGCTCGGATATACCCACATTAAACCGGCCTTGTGCCACAGTTTATCCTCGTGGGTGGATAGATAAATACAGAGATTCAACCAGAGACTCTGCCCGACTGCGACTCAGTCAACACATTCTCCAGGAACGGTCTTCCCAGGAATATACAAAAGACTATATGTAAATATTGTGTACATTTTCTTGTTTCAATACATTTTGTTCTAAGTACATTTTCCGTTGCATTATTATTCCATTAGGCAAGTTCCAACAGATACGAACAGTAAATTGATCTCTCTTCGATGCATCCACCTCTTGAGACTTATTTTTGTACTGATTTCATCCGTTCACATTATTATACGGACAGTGAAACAACAGAATTTATTATGGCATATGGTTCTCATTGTTCATAAAAATGAGTGTTTTTGTTGCGCTTTATGCTCAACTGTATATCCGTGTTGTTAGATATTGATGTTCACTTTCAGAAATAGGAGGAGGCTATAAATGATGTTGTTCAGTTAGATTGAAGTTACCTAAATTGCAAATACGAATATTTAGTTGTCTCATGTATAGAAGTTTTTTTCGATGTGATAAATCTAGACATACCACAAGCCTCCTCGATTGGTAGAAATATATATGTATCTTCTACATATCCATTGAGGAAACACTCGGCATTAGTTTTCGAAAGAGTTAGATATACTCTCACTTGAAATCCACATAATATTTCTATTAAAGCAATTTGTTTAGTAAATTAGACTTTATATGTGCAATAAATGTTATCTTATAGAAGGTTCCTTCCAAGCTACTACATTTTGTAGTATGGAAAGGTAACAGTGAGATTAAATCCTTATTTTCGATTCTCGTATAATGTACAATACATATTTGTCTTTGCTGATATTGGAAGTATTCAAGTGATGGTATTTTACATATTTGGTAGATATTATCCGATTTTTAACGAGTAGGTATTTGCAAGAGTTCTAATGGAACTGTGGTCGGATAGGTGTAAAATAAGTCGTCTGCGTAGTTTACTGATTTAATTATTTGTGAGTTTGTTTTGATCAGGCACACTTTACGGTATTTGAAGTCGTAAATAATTTTGGTTATATGTAGTTGATATTTTTTGATGATAATTTGAACTCTTTTTAATTTTTGTAATAGATAATTAATTTAATTCTTTGTTTGTCGTTTGGGTCTACTTGGGTAGTGCATTTCTTTATGATATTACTAAATGAAGATTCATCTTGCTTATACTTGACATGCATTTGATATCTGTGTAAGATGTTAATGTTATTGCTTTTGTCTGCGTGTACAGTGTTGTTATCACTTAATTTGTAAACATTACAAATTAACATATAAACACAGACAAAATCCTACCATACTTTCCATCGGTAACATACTAGTAGGAAAAAAAAAAAGATAATAAGCTGATTCACATTTAAAAAAGAAGAAAAGATTAAAAAGAATAGTAGCCCTGATGATAAAAAAAGAAAAAGCCAACACTCAATAACATTAACTATGAACACGGCCACAATGTTTTGACCGTGTTAGGAAAAGAGTCCCTATATATCTGGATACATAGATGACATAACTCATACATTTAGGTAAAAGTGAGAATAAAATCATCTTTGATAATGTTTAAAAGTGTCGATGGAAACGTAGAAATATAGGACAGTTTTTACACAATTTGTGTCAAGGAAAGAAAACTTTGTACGGACATAAATGTCATAATAGCTGTACCTTGTTAATAGTTTTTTAACGAAATACACACACACACACGTATATATATATATATATATATATATATATATATATATATATATATATATATATATATATGTGTGTGTGTGTGTGTGTGTGTGTGTGTTTTTAATAGTAAAAAGAGAAAAAAAACAGTAAGATATAAAATCCGGTGTTCTTATTGATAATTTTATTTTTACAAAACAGTGTTCAATGTAAATTTACAGAGCATAAATATAAATTAACTAATTTAAAAATATGGTTCCTGCGCTACACAGGAATTACCATGTTTCAAAAGTAGAAACTAACAACTTCAAATTCAATTATTTAACTAAATAAAAAACACTAGTTCTGTTTCATTTTCAAGCAACTTTGGAATGACTTATTTTGAAATTTACTGAGTTTTACATGCACATACAATTTTTTTCCAAAGATAAAGAGAAATCCAATATTTTACGGAAACATAGCTTTAGAATAAATGCTATCGTAACCTCCTCAAAGTTAAGTAATGACTGGAGTGGTCAGTACATAAATGGATGACCCCTTGTGAATGCCAGGTGCTGGAAGTAGGAATATTCAAGTGGTTAAATGGATCATGCCTTGGAAATTTTAATCGCAGTGCCCAGTTCCCGTTTGGTACGTTATATTCACTAAAAGCGAAAACGTATGAATCCACCTATTCTCTTACGGCTATGTTTAATAGCTGGGCGACTTGTGTCATTCAACCACCGAAGAAAATACTTCCAATCTAAAAATATTTCAGTCTTCAAATAACCCGCAATGTGTCGGTAAGCCATAGATGACGAACCAATCAATCAATCTTATCCAGTAAATTGTTTAATGATTAAGAAAGCATTTTCAGCGAAACTTTTCAATAAATTCAAAAATACCTATCGACAAAAAGTGTATATAATAGAAACATTTAAAATATTGCAGCACACCCAATTTTCTTCCAGTTGAAAAATCCAAATTCTTCGTAAGGTCCATTGTTAAAATCACTGACGAAGGATTGTTTAATAAAAATGCATATTGGAATTAAGCTTTTGATCTGGAAAGAAACCGATTTTCAATTTCGACTTAAAAGGACGAACATTTTTAGCTAATTAATAAACAACTCAAATATATATATAAAAAATGGATCAAATAATTTCGATATTTTATAATTGACGGAATAATAATAATAATAATAATAATAATAATAATAAAAATATTAATAATAATAATAATAATAATAATAATAATATGGTATAACTATTCGATTAAATAAATATTTATGAAAATCGAAAAAATCTCTTTGCCTATTCGTACGAGTTGTGTTCATGTGTGTATAAATTAAATTATGCATGATTCCTTACATCGCTTAACTTTTTTGGAACGTTAGTAGAATAACCCAGAACACATAATGGAGACAAAACTCCTGTGTACGTATATAATATAAAATCTGTAATTACACAAAAATAGAAGGAGGCATAATACAAGAATGTTTCGCCCCCCCCCCCCCGGACTAATGTAAACTTTAGCGTTAGGCGATGCTTAGGCCCTTCCAGTGTACATTGTTCCGCCATCTTAACAACATAAGATATATAGATGAATCTGTTACTAGCAGAGGCAGAAATTTTGCTACAGAAACTCCTACAAAAATCAGTAAAGGGAAGTGTTGTGGTAGGATCCACCTAATTTGCATAGTGGAGTACCGACCATATAAATATGGTTGGTACCGGGAAGAGAGTGAGAGGAATCGAGAGATCCAACGAGAGACTCTGCCCGACTGCGATTCAGGCAACACATTCTCCAGGAACGGTCTTCCCAGGAATATACAAAAGACTATATGTAAATATTGTCTACACTTTCTTGTTTCAATACATTTTGTTCTAACTACATTTTGTGTTCCATTATTATTCCATGCATTAGTCAAGTTTCAACAGGAAGCTAGAACAAAGGAGTAAACATCAATTGTAGAAGACGTAATCTATTTTACAGCGGCTGGAAAAAAACGACATTGAAATCAGAAAACGCATTTTTATAGCAATAGATATTTCCCAAACGCTAAAAATGTATCAAAAAACCTTAAAATTCCATTAGCAACAAAGAAAAGAGATTCTAAATCTTCTGTAATATCCAATCTTCTGCATACAATGTAGAACAGACATGAGGTAACAGAAATATCGTTTTGCAGAAATATGCAGTGAATAATTTTGAGAAAACGTAAATCATAAAGTATAGTTATTCCTCGAATCAGAGAGAGTTTAAATTTCTCGGAAACATAACTAGGAAATATGGATTGTATAATTTGATAGTCACGGGACATATTAGAGGCAACTTGAAACAACCTAGCTAACTACTTTCTTTAAATTATCGGGAGAACATTTATAAAAATTACAACCTTACTTAAGTCCGTTATATTCTCATAAACTGCCCTCCATACGTCCTTTTACGCTCATTTAATAATCACCTTCCTTGAGAGTTTTTTAGCCTTGCATTGAATAACATACGTAACACTTCCGAAACGAGATAAATTGAGTTTTATACCAAGTGTTACCCGAATAAGAAAAACTAATAACAACAAGAAATTATGTATCCCTCTTTCAAATGTTATAGCTGCCATATATGGTACGGTGCATCTGCTATTTACTTGGAGCTCCTTGATAAGTTCCAAGGAAGGATCAGCAACATTATTAACCCTGGTCAGGAAGTTTGATTTCTGTCACTTGACCAACGCCTTAAGTTTGCTCTCTGTTC
>OZ010579.1:33915655-34020655 GCA_963932145.1 Acanthosepion lycidas
CAGTCTTCAACATTAAAGTCAAGAGTCGTTACATCACATTTAACTTCATCCTTTTGGTGCTCATGTGAGGGTCGTGTGTATATATATATATATATATATATATATATATATATATATATATATATATATATATATATATATATATATATATAATTTATGCAAATCTAGGTAATCTGTATGGGTAGTCCCAAGAAGGATGATATTCAGAGCAAAAAATTTGAATAAAAACAGAACACTTTGAGATTCCATGTAAGAAATTATTTCTCCACGGCTCTTTTAAAGGGCTCTGGATCATCAGACTTTACTTCCAAAGGTTAACTTTAAGTTAAGCGATATCTGGCCCGCACCAAGTTAGCTTAAGGATAAAGAATTGAAATGGTACATCTAACTCACTGATGTCTTCTCTTCCTCTCACTTCCTCACTTCGCTAATTTACATATGCTTAATACGGCCCGTCAAAAATGTGTAAATTTCTTTTCATTTTTAATTTCAACCTAAGAGCAACGACGAAGTTCTAAAAACTAAAGCAACAAAAACCACGCACACTTAACATCAGAGACTGTTTAGATTTCTGAAACAACTAATGAGAAAGGACGACTTATAAAATGTGATTCTCACAGAACTTATTGAAGGTAAGAGATACTGGCTGCACAATATACTTAGCGAGCTTGAGAGAATAGATGCCGCCGCATGCTATAAGAGAGAGTGCAAAATGATAAAAGTTATTAAATGTTACAAGATATAGAAAACTGTAGAGAGCCACGACCTTCAACGCCCTGAAGGGACAAGACACAGAGAAAAAGTAAAAGAGTTCGATATTCCTTGGGCGCCGAACTTCATTATTCTTGTATTACAAATCTTCGAAATTATATGTCATCCTATAACATGTATTTAAGCGTTACTTCGATCAATTACCTGGTCTTCAACTGAGGATATTGAAATACATTTAACTTCCTCTCTAATTAGTAAGTACTTGCTGTTTTAGATTAGACACTTCCTCTAAATTTTCAAATATTCTATCAACTTTCGCAATAAACAACGCTTCCTCTGGGGCAGCTAAACAAAATGAACCCTTTTTCAGTTTTCTGTAGTATGTAAAATGAACGCACACGCACAGACACAAATATACATACCTACACACACACACACATACACAAATATACATACCTACACACACACACACACACATATATATATATATATATTTATATAAGTGTGTGTGTGTGTATATATATATATATATATATATATATATATATATATATATATATAGAGAGAGAGAGAGAGAGAGGAGAGATACACACACACATATATGTGTGTGTGTATAAAACAAACGCATATATTAGGTTGGTGCAAAATAATGTCGTTTTCTCACATATGTTACTACGTGAGAAAACGACATTATTTTTGCACAAACCTAATATATGCGTGTGTGTGTACGTTTACTGAATAGAACTGCCAATTGTATTCACGAAAACATTAATCATTTAAGTTTATGTACCATCAAATAATTAATTCTTTATTTTCTATTGTATTTCAGCTTTGCGATTCGCCTGATTTATTTCTCTAGAGGAAAATATATCAAATAACGTGAATGAATCTAGTTCCCGTCGGTTAACATTGATTACGAATTTGAAAAAAAAAAAACGAGAAATAAAATCTTAATGAAAACTTGCGTGCGATTTAGGGGCTTCAACACTTGTGATTGATGATCGAAGTTTTCAAAAATTTTATGTTGCAGAATGTTTTCTTCCCTTTGACGGTTTACTGTATGAAAAATCATTTAGATGTAGCCAGTATATAGCTTCTTTAAATGAAGGCACTTTTCATTTCAAGAAATGTTGCCGTCTATTAAATGTCAAAGAAGCAGCAGATTTTTTTTTCAACAGAAAGCTTCTGCGTATATCATTGACCGGACATCTGAGCAAAGACGAAGTTTTAAAGAAAATGGAAAAAAAAAGCATACTTATAATTAACATTGGGAAGAGGCAGTTGAAATTTCCAGGTAACATAGGAAATAGAACTTAGAAATTATGGTACTCAGAAGATACTTTAACGACAATAGGGACAGAGGAAAACAATGCATAATCTAGTTAGTCAGCTTAAGCAAATTGATGGTGGAACAGATATTAGGTGAGATAACAAAAAGAGAACTACTAAGAGCTACTAATGACTAGGAAATGTGGAGAGCCATCATTACCAACGTCTAGAAAATAACATTTGAAATTGGTGAAATAATAATAATAATAATAATAATAATAATAATAATAATAATAATAATAATAATAATAATAGAACAATATCTAACAATGTCTCAAAAATGAAATTGGAAATTCCCAAGAAATGACAAAGTATCCAACTTCTGGCTCTGTCACCTGGCATCGATACATGAAACACTTGAATAAAATTTATCAATGCTAGTTAATAATGATCTAAAAAAAATGATACTCTAATAACATGTCTAACCGCGATGTAGTTGTTAATCACATCTGTCTCGTGCAACTGTACTATTTTTTCGATTAAAACAACATTTTCTGGAAGAGAAGTGATGTGGAAGCGGTTCATTGGTTGCAAAGATCAACAAATAATCAATGCAATTTTCATGGAAATTTATGGGAATATTGCAAAAAACTAAGCAACGTTTTGATATATTAGAGTAAAGCATTTCTTTGAGGCTTTGGAAATGTCCTTGGTGAGAGTAAATTTCATTGAATATAGCATGGAACTCTGGAAAATCATATTATGCTGAAGTCACACCAAAGTTATTGCCACTTTCAATTTTTGATTATCCGACGAGGAAGCTTTTAAGGAAACTTCATCTGGCTCCATCCGCTCCGTCTGCGCTTAATCTTGCTTTCGCCTGAACTAAACAGTAATATGTATGAATAAACAGTAAAAAAGATAATATTTAAACAACTATTCTCGTGGATGATATCATAATCTTTGCTGGTTGAGGTTATCCCCAAAATTGTAAAATGTTTCAGTGATGATATCGGTAGGGATATCGGATAAGGAAATTTGTGAAAAAGTTGCATTCAAGAAAGACAGAATTGCAGAAATAAACACTTTGGCTGTCCATGTGGCGCAATACAGTTTCAATATCCTTAATTGTTCCATAGCTGATATTAAGTTAATGGATGTCAAAACGAGAAAGCTTCAGGCTTGCCATCGCATGCATCATCCTATGACTGATTATGTGCGTAGGCATGGATTCAAATCCGAAAGAGGCATAGGATTAGTTAAACTGGAAGTGTCTTAAAAATGACAACAATCTTCAAAGATGCCTGGAAACTACAGACGACTGGATGGTGATCTGTGTCATAAAGTATGATAGAAATAAGACATTTTATTCAGTAATAAAGGAAGCTAACATTTTCAAAAGGAAATTTCAAGTAGGTGAAGAAGTGCAAGTACAACGCAATGCATCTACTCAGGGGGTAAGGAACATAAAAAATAAATCAAATGCAAAAATCATTGTACCACATACATAAACGATGGCAAGATAAGCGACTTAATGCTCGATACACTGTCCGTACTAGACGAGATTATGTAGACAAACACCGTACCCATCATTGGTTGCGTAGTGCAGGGTTAAAACTGAAATCAAAGATTTTTATTCTTATTTTCGAATGTGACACATATACATAAATAATTCCATTTGTATTAGGTTGGTGCAAAAATAATGTCGGTTTTTGACGTATTTTTAACGCCAAAATCCGACATTATTTTTGCACCAAACTAATTGTTAGAGCCCCTCGGGTTGATAGAAAAAGATTCCGATAAACACATTGAATGGATTCCAGGTAATCCAAGCCTTAAAAAAAAATTTACACAGATGTACAGCTCACACATTGCGAAGAGGTTTTTTTTTTATATAAACTAAGTGTGATCTTAGTTTGATTATTTTATCAGCTGCCCAGTGGCCAAAATTTGTTGCCGTTTTTGTTAACTTATTTATGGCCCAGATGTTTAGTTACTAACAAGCATAAGTATACAGGAAGCAACTTGTATCGACAAGTACATTGTTGTAGGATTCAGTAATAATTTTATTACATAACTAATATAATTTATTTCTCATTTCAGAACCCTCAAAATGACCGATAAAAAATTGCCAATTCGTACTTGTCTGCTGTATGAATTTAAACTTTGTACAAGTGCTTCTTGTGCTTCTCGTAAGCTATGTACAGCATTTGGCGTCAGTGCAGTAAGTAACCGAACTGCACGTAATTTGGTTTCAGAATTTTCGTTGTGGCAATGAAACCCTCAAAGATTAACCTTGAGCTGGACGACAGATATACCTAAACAATAAGAATTTAAAGGCAGCCATAGAAACAGATTCACGTTTAACATGTCATGAACTAGCTTTGAGGTTTACTGTATGCGATAAAACTAAAAAACTGCATTTGAAACAGCTGGAGAAGAAATGGAAATTAAGCAAATGTGAACTATATGACTTAAAACCAGAAGACAAACTGCAGAGGCTTACCATATGCATTTCACATCGCAGTAGACTAACAAAAGAACCCATTTTTGATTGAATTATGACATCTGATAAAAAGTGTTTCATGCATACAAACTCTAAGTGGAAACATCATTTGTTATTGCCGGGTGATCCTATTTCACAAACTTCAAACTCACCACCATTCCAAAAAGAAACTTCTGTTCTATATTTGGTGGACATGTCAAGGAAAAATTCACTATGTTTTTTTTTTTTAAACACAACAACAGGTGAAACCATTAATATTAACATATAGGGCGAGCAACGTGAATGAGTTCTGAAAAAATTGTTCAAGAAACAGGCTGCATGAGTAAACAGATAACAAGTTTTGTTTCTCCAGGACAATGCTCGCCCATACGTTGCAAAAATTACCCAGGCCAAGAAAGCAGAGTTAAAGTGGGGTATTATGCTTCATCCACCGTATTCACCAGACCTCTCCCCAAAACATTTTCACTTGTTTTCAGGCTTAGATAATCATATGAAGAACAAGACATTTAATAATGAAGATGACTTGAAAATGGAAGTGTATAACTTTTTTTTTCCAAATTAAAACTAAGGCCATTTAAAAAAAAATGGCATTACTAAGTTGTTGAACCGTTGGGAGAAGGTTATAGAATGTGCTGGTTTATATTTTGATGAATAAATAAATTTAAGACTTTAAATGTGCATCTTTAATTTCCTTTATAAAAATCAGCAAAAACTTTTGGGGGCATCTGATATTTTTTATTTGTTTTTTTGATTTTAAAACAATTAGGAAAAAAGATCATGAAGCCATTTCTGACCTTAGTGTGGAAACAGGTATAAAACAGAAATTCATGTAAATAGTAGTAGTATTAGTATTAGTAGTAGTATTAGTAGTAGTAGTAGTAGTAGTAGTAGTAGTAGTAGTAGTAGTAGTAGTAATAATAATTATAATAGTATTAATAATAATAATAATAATAATAATAATAATATTTTAAATGCCTGTGTATTTTCAAACGATATCAGATATGATTTCAGCGAAAAGTAAAATAATTAAATTTTATTGTTAATTTCCGAGAAAGTTATATTTTCCTATCTTGGATAATTCACGAAAACGATATTCCTAGGAATATTTGCCGTGCACAGAATACTTTATTTAGTTATTTCAGTGATTGCATAATACAGAATACGAAAACTTCACTTCCTGTAATATCACAAATTTAGCAAATAAAAACCGCTTTCTTTCACGAGGTGAGAATTTCCCATCACCAGCAAACTCCACCTATAATGTGAAACTTAAAATATATTAAATGATTTCAATGTTTTCTTCGGGAAATAACACAATACATGTTTATTTACCCCGGTCTCTTTTGTGGTAAACCCTATTACAGTTTAATGAACTCTTGCTCCTCTCATAAATACAAACTGCGAGAGTCGGATACCGGTGGAAGAGAGTGGGAAGTGGAGTGGAGTAGTGGAAGCAGCGCTAATCTACTTATGACTAACACTATAGTTTTGTATATATCTTCAATATACTTGTTCAACCTACCTTCGTTTCGGTGTCTTTCTTTCTGGCCCCTAAACAGGCCACAAAAACTCCCCCTAGCCCCGATACGAGATGCGAAACAAGGTCGGGTTTAAAGTGGAGAAACCGAGCGCGTATACTCGGGTCTCAGACAAAAGTTGCCATACTCCTGAAAATCGTCGGTTGCAGTGGAATCAATATGTCTACCGACCCCTCCGATCTAGTGCAATGTGGCAGTGCAGCCAGGAGTAGATTTCCTTCCAGTTGTGTCACTGTAAGCAGACAGAGCCACAACTGAGCCGCACTCTACCCGAAGACAAAGACAACGCAACAGAAAGATAATAATTATCCCCCTGAATGGGCCACAGAATAATCAAACAAGAGAACCAGGCGTATAAAATCAGCAAAATAAATAAGAGCAAGATTCTCCGACGTAGCGGAAACTCATCAATTGGTCAATAAAATGAAGTATAATTTGGTTTGTCTCATCAAGACGTGTACAGGAACTATTCGGCAGACATTCAACAGAAGCTTCTATTAATTATCTAGAGAATTCATTAAATTGAATTATTGCAACCACAAGAGTAATTGCATCCATTTTGCAAACAGGGTATATTAAGTTTTTCGTTGATCAATATGCCAAATATATACAACGTCGTTCTATTGTAGAATAACATTTTCGACACATTGATATTTTAAAGTACATGGGCAGCCATACGTTTTCTCCGGGAAAAAGTACCACTGTAAATATTTGAGACAGATTTTGGCCATCATATGTTATATAAGAGACATATTTTATTTACACACTTGATGTATATTTTCATGTTTATATTTTCATTGTTTTCATAAAAATAAACAATAATATACTAATCCATTTCATGTATACATATATTTATATGCATATATACATCACTTTAAAATTTTGTTTTTAGTTGATAAATTTGAATATTTTAGATACATTTACTAAAGAAAAAGATGCTTACTCCGGCAGGATTTGAACCGCCCTTTGATCCGTTCAGGTTTTAATGAACTATGCACGCACTTAACAAACTCTTAAATATAAACTTCTTAACGTGTGGGTCTACGAAATATAATTTTTATTGTGATAAAAATCTGGCAGATTAATAAATACACACATACATACTAGCACGCACACACATATATATATATATATAGATAGATAGATGCATAAATACATACGTGCATACATACACACACACACACATACATATATATATATATATATATATATATATATATATATATATATATATATATCGCACGCTCCCTCCAAAACATATTTTCAACTCTCAATAGATAGCATAATTTTAAAAAAGTTATAAACATCTATCGTTCTGCACATATTTTGTCTTAGTGTTTGCCTATGTATGGGGAAAACTGCGCCTGAAGATGACAATTTGAAATTGTCGAAAATACTTAGCAAGTGTCTTCCTTATGACAACTCGAATATAAGGATCTTATTATTTAAGCATACTAGCATCATGGAATTATACTAGCATTACGAAACAATTAATACTCGCACTTCAGAGCTCAATCAAGTAAACAAACTCATAAATATAGGTACAATATCGAAAATAAGGAAGACAAATTTTAACAGCGGATAACAATATAAGCTTGAATCAGAAAATGTCACTCTGTAAGACGAAAGTTTTTTGCTGTATCTGTATGCAATTTGTCCGCGTTTAATATTTTTACTTCTGTGGTAGTTTCTTAGCAGTCCTCACTTTCGTTAATCACCGTTTGCATATTTTTTTGGGGGGATCTAGATTGCGAACTACACAGCGATCTGCGGTTTTTTTTTTCCTTCATTGTTATATTTTTCGATTCAACAGTTTAAGTGGAGTAAAAATTTTTCGAATTCTGTCGCTATGTTGCCTTGTTTAATATATTTCTATATATTGTGTAAATGTATAAGTTTAGGTTGTACGTTTTACAATCAGTATTATTTAATTATTATTTTCTTATTATGAATGTTACGGAGACATTTACCTTTACGTGAAATATTTTTTCGCTAGCCTGAATGAGTAGTAAAATGTACTTTTCAAATGATTTAGCCTTAAAAGTGAATAGACTCACTGTCCCCAGGAAAAATACTAGAGACGTTGTGGAGTTAACGCTAATAACTTCCATTCCAGCAACCCCTACTATGAGACGCTCTCTGGACTATAAATATTGTGCGATATTTTTCTCATTCTCTTCTTACAAATTTCTCTTACACGCCAATATATAAATCTCTCGTGGAAAGTGCGTTTTCCATTGGAAAACTTAGGAACACAGCAACACACACATACACATGTAAGCACTTCCACACACCGCACATCTTTTGAAGTTTAAATGATTTGACATTCTTTTTAGTACACACATAATTGTCTTTCATTTTTGTATAATTTTCTTGTTTTACATTATCATTTCTTTGTACATATATCTGTTCTTTGTCTTTTACTATGGCGGGCACACATGCAATTTCTCCATTTTGTCGTGGTTACCCCAGGGGGATACGTGTTTTTTTTTCCAACACAAACACCAGATGTCAATAACTGACAACGTTACTGTGCAAAATGTAACAACTTTTAAACATATCCAGTCTAGTATAAATGTGAGCGCAGGAAACACTCCGTAAAATAATAATGATCATAATATGTTGAAGTAGTATTATCGCTAGCAGCATCAACAGCAGCATCAGTATGGGGTGCGGAAGGAGTAGGTGAGAATAAAAGAATAACAAAGGAATGTATTCAGGATTAATAGGCGAACACTTTGCATGGAACATGCCCATTACAACGATGGAATTGAAATGAACTTAATGACGTAATTTAGCAAATAGTGAGGCGAGTTATATATACATTATATTACTTACAAAAATATTGTAAACTTTAAAAACAATTAATATCAATTATCTCTAAATATTTAATAGTTCTTTGTATTATTATTATTATTATTATTATTATTATTATCATTATTATTATTATTATTATTATTATTATTTAGATGGGGTTCTGTTGCAAACACTTTTCTTTCCGGGTCCGAAACAATCACGTACGATCTGAGATGGCTTCATGACATCTCCCACTGATCATATTTGTAAAAAAAAAAACTAAATAAAAAATAAGATAACACATACTTTAAATAGATAAAACTCTTCATAATGAGTAATCTGTACTTGTGAGCACAATGTTTTGGATTTCTGTAAGGCATGAGCTAACAGGAATGTATTAAATGAAATTATCGTAACCTTTTCCACTCAATCCGAGGACACCAAGTACAATTGAAATTATTGTTATTCTCATGAGTCAGATTCTTGAGAATTTCACTTCAAAATTCATGTGTTTTGACCTTTTTTGCACACCTCCCAGGATACATTACATTCTGCAGTGATTTCCATATCAATTACAAAGAATATTCTGTTCTTGTGTCCTTTGATCACGATATCAGCGCGATTAGCTTTGATTGTCCTGACTGTGTGTATTGTAAGATCCAATTTATTAATAATAACAATAAAAATACTAATGATAATAACAATTATTATTATTATTATTATTATTATTATTATTATTATTATTATTATTATTAATAATAATAATAATAATAATATTAGTAGTAGTAGTATTTGTGTATGCTGTTTGCTTCTTTCTTTCCTGTAGATCGCGGTCCAAACTTTGGTCCTCAGTTCCTGTAGTGTAATTGTCATCACGTTTCTTAGTATATGGGATATTCCTCGTAGAGCGTTCTTCTAGGAAACTTCTATGTTGATGTTACCTTGGACACTATCAGTAAAAGTGTCCATTCCTTTTCTCACGAGAGCCCGAACATCGATTACTATTGGTATTAGGTTGGTGCAAAAATAATTTCGTTTTCTCACATAGTAACATATGTTAGAAAACGAAATTATTTTTGCACCAACCTAATACATTCCCACTTTTCCTTCATCACATCGCGTTAATCTCGATGGCCAGACCCTTGTATTTGGACAAATTCTCAAAAATTTCAAGAAGCTGTTTCTCTAAGATGCTACTGCAATGTCAATTATCATACATTTCCTGAATTTCTTGTCTTTTATTGTATTATCAGATCTGTTGGCTTTTAATTCCCTGTCAGTTTGAATTGATAGTTACATAGGTATTTTGCGAAATTGTGCCTGGTTGGTTGTCATAGCACCTCTCGATGCTTTTGATTTGGAGCTTCTTGCATATCTTCCAGTGCACATATGTCACTATGTTGTTATTTCTGTTGCTATAATCATGTTTTGCTAGTTCCGGACTTACGGGGATAATATGGTCAACAGTTTCATTATATTTCCGGAGAACCTGCATTTCGGCTTACTTCTATACTTGATTATGTGATAGCGATAATATCTTCTTGCTTGGCTTTGATACTGAGCTGCAGTAATTAGGCTTTCTATCTCAGCTTTCAATCCGATGCTGCTCACCCACTGATGTGTTTTCTGTTGGTCCACATCTGCTTCTATCTTTCTGTTCGGGTATTTAACATGGAGCACCTTATCCTTACAGGTTTTTCTAATTTCAATCGTTACTATTATTTTGCTGTCTGTTTTACTGAAATTGATAAAATTTACATTCAGCAAACATATTTTAGGATGTGAGTTGTACTTGTTTGAACTATTATTTGGCATTTCCTTAAGTCATGGAATTTAATGAATCTATGGAAACTATTTCCAATCAAACCAAGATAAATGTCTCAAAACGTCTTGAATTATTGATGTCTTCATGTAACACATATTTTAGATTTCGAGAACATTGTATTTTGAGAGTTTTTGAAGATATTTATAAATACATTAAAATCTGCAAACTAAGAACTCCCACATTTTATATAGAAGCAGTTTTTCGCATGTTGTATTCTGTACTTGGGAGTACAACTTTATTATTATTATTATTATTATTATTATTATTATTATTATTATTATTATTATTAATAATAATAATAATATATATATACATATATATATATATATATATATATATATATATATATATATATATACATTCAGAAATGATCTCACACACATGCATCTCTCTCTCTCTCTCTATATATATATATATATATATATATATATGTATATATATATATATATATATGTATATATATATATATATATATATATATATATATGTGTGTGTGTGTGTGTGTGTGTGAGAGAGAGAGAGTGTGTGTGATAGAGTGGGATATAGATAGATAGATAAAAAGAGAGACAGAGACAGAGCGGCTCTTTACACGCTAATGTCGAACATATATATTTCCCAGTTTACGTTTTAAATTAATATTCACAGGTTTCATTATGTTTTTAAGTCGTTCTCTAAATATATGTGTTCCCTGTAATTATTTTGAATTTAAATAATCCCTGAAATTAAAACTGTATAAATTACATCAACCATAAATTTTGAAATTTCTCAACGTTCTGCGGTAGAGATAAAAGTCGTCCCGTTTAGCAAATTCTATATCTATAATTCCCAAAGTCTGTGTGTATGTATGTGAGTGTGGGTGTGTGATCGGATGTTGTTTATGCATTTCCACAGTTTTCATCCGATTTTAATGATAATTTTTGTTTGATAGTTAATTATTCAGATCCGGTTTTGAGTCTGAATTTTTTTGCGACAATAATTCACCACTACTTCCTGTCCATTATAAATCTCAGCAACGTTTTACTATTTACTATCTGTTCTTGGATATAAATCTTTCATAAAAACTTTAATAAAAAATAAATAGTTTAAATTATTACAATATTATTAATTATTATTATACAGTTAAATTTATTTAATTAATTATATATATTTCTATAATTCTCGGCATGTGTTTATTTATATGTCTGTGTTTAATCGAATGTTGTTTTTAGATTTTCACAGTTTTCATGCGATTTCGGTGATTTTCTTTTAGTTTGATAGATACTTCTTCAGAGCTGGTTTTGAGTATAAATTTTTGGCGACAATGGCTCTCCTCTACTTCCTGTCCATTATAATTCTAAGCAATGTTTTTCTATTTAATATCTGTTCTTGGATATATATCTTTCATAAAAACTTTCATAAAAATAAAAATATTATTTATTATTATACAGTACACTTTTCAGGGCCACACCCAATACAAATTGTTAACCCCCCCCCCACCAATTTGGAGATGTGTCTCAGTTACACTAAAATGTTGTTACTAATGTTGGTTTTCGGGTGGGCTAATTTGAAACTTAAACTGCTTCAACTGAACGGCAAAAATTTCTAATAATGAAAGACCCGGTCTAAGACAGGTTATACTGCTAGTCATTTTATACTATTAGGTTGGTGCAAAAATAATGACGTAATAATGTCGTTTTTGACGTATTTTTTAACTTAAAAAACGACATTATTAAGTCATTATTTTTCCACCAACCTAATACTAAGTTAGGTTTTCACTTTGAGTAGTTGTTTGTCAGTGTAATTAAAGCTAAGTAAATCGCTGTCAGGTGTCTGTACACCGGTGGTAGACTAATTGAAACATAGAATGTAAACTTAAACTCACACTACATAAACTTTTATGTGTCGGGTGAATATCAGCTAATAGATCCTGAGGTAAACGAAACTCTTAGCTTGGGCATCCATTCTCTGATTCCTTTTAAAAAAGACATCGCATAGAATTAGTAAGGTAATTATCCGTTGGACACAATTGCAATTACAGCTTGTTCTTCATTAATGGAAGAGCGAGGTCGAATAAAATGTTCCTTCTATTGTGGATGCTTCCAATCGATATCTTCACTGAGACGCTATTGTCTGAAGAATATCCGGAGCTCATTTGTGCGTCTTTCCCGCCTTTTTCCTCCATTTTATGACTTAAGGAAGAAACCGGTAAATCATTGTTTATATTGTCGGTTTTTAATTGCATTTTATTTCCTGTAATGCTGGAGATATTGTTCCGTGATTGTCCTTGATGGTTAAAAATAAATCTGAAAAATAAAGATTGTAATCAGTCTAGCCCTTTCGCGTAATAAATTATATGACGGTACAAGCATTGAAGTTTCGATGCCTTTCGCCTTACGTTAAATTAAATTTTCAAGAAAAGATTCCAGAACACATTATCGATGAAACATTAATTCTACTGAATGCAATGCCAGTCACATTGCAAAAACATTGTCCTGATATATTCCTCTATATTTCTGAGACTAGGCATTATGTACACTATTTACATTATTCGGACTATTGTCCTCAACAAGGACACATGCCACAGTGGATAAAATGTTAGATCCAGTGGCAGGACCCAACGCGTGTGAGTTCAGTAAACGTTTAAGGCAGTGGAGAACTTTCAAAGGGGAATTAACAGGAGATAACTGACATTCATTAAACATGGCATGTGGATGGAGAACAGTCTACCCCAGTGAGCAAAATGAAGGTTTCAGTTCGACATTCCAATCACCTGAAGAAGGCCGGATCGTACAACGGCCGAAATGTTGTAATAAATATATCGACAAAGATGAGGACACTGGTCCGAATAATGTAAATAGTGTATCGTCATGCTATTATTTTCAATGCATGGAGCTGTATAAGCTTATCTCTCTTCAGTCTTATAATTTCTCACGCGGAAAATAGAATTTAGTTATCACATTTACTTTATATTATAAGCTATTTCTCGTGGAATATAAAGTTTGTGTGTGTGTGTGTGTGTGTGTGTGCCGCTGATTACGAAGACACGTGGTTTTCAGTTTTACAGAGCGCTCGAGCTTCGAGTTTCTGAAGCCGTTTATATTAAGTGTCAGCAACCCAATCTGTGCAAACAGAAGGAAAACTTTTTGCGTTCCTTACGTCTGTTGGAGGGTCTGTGAGTTCCCCTTTTTCTATTTTATATACTCTTGTAGATCTATTTATTTACATCCCGCTTCATTCAATTTTAATTTATATATGAAAATATTTTAAAGGAAATTAAGCAATTACTTTTCAGCTTATTTTATTAAATGCAACCTCATATTAAAATATATGTATATATGTATAGCTGGACACTCGTATTCGGGGATGTCCGTCTACTAGGGCTGGTATCTAATCCCTATTGCCGACACTTTATCAGACGCATTTTTGATTCTTCAACACTCACGGGGTACCCCAGTGGTTTATATTGTAAATATGCTGAGAAGACCTTAGTTACAGTTTCTGGGAAATAGCATGATATCTAGCGTGATCAAAAATTTCAAAAATAATAAAATAATTCAACGGGATAGCCACATACAGAGTGAAATTAGGAGTTAGGAAATCTTTAACTACGTTTAGTTATACCGAAACGAAAACAGACGAATGAAACCTGACACTCCGTAGAGCGAAGAAAAAGAAGCTGTAAAAACGTTTGGTTACACCCTAACCACAACAGACAAATCAAACCAGACATTCCTTAGAGCGAAGTAACAGAACCAGTAAAGACTTCTTTTTTAACCTAAACCACAACAGACTAATGAAAACGGGTCCTCCGTATTGAAAAGAAACAGAACCTGTAAAGACGTTTAGTTACACGCTAACCAAAATGTACAGGTGAAACTGAGAATTTCACAGGGCAAAATACGCCGCAACTATAGGGAAGTTTATTTATAAGATAAACACAAAGTTCTGATGAAACCGGGCACTACAAAGAGCAAATGAACCGAAATTGTAAAGACGTTTAACTATACCCTGAATACAACGGACAAAAAAAATGCTCAACGCTTAACAAATAACCAGAACATGTAACGAACTTTGGTTCTACCATAAACACAATCAACAGAAGGAATCTGGCGCCGTTCAGTGCTAAGGAACCGAATCTAAAACGCGTTTAATTTATGCCGTTACCAGAACGGACATGATAAACCACGCACTACAAAGACACCGATTTAACTGATATATGCGAACATTAATAAAGAACAATTTTGGATTTTTTTCTTCTTTTTTTTTTTTTTTTACTGAATTATTGAAATTCCTATATGCAAATAAATTACTATTTAATAGATTTTTTTTTATTTATTTTTGATGAGCTTGTGCGATATAATTTTTAAATACACTAATGTTATAACACTAGATAATGGACGTACAACAAGCACACAAAAAGAAACTATTGATTTTTCCCAATTAAATCCCTCTGATATGAAAAGACTCGTAACCGGCCAACTCAAAATTTAATCAGAATTCACTGTTCTGCTACCTTCGTTGACGCTTAAAATTACTTTCTGCAAAAGTAAAAATCTTTAATATCTGTAATGTTAAGCATTTTGAATTGAAATTAGACACACATTTCTGGATTGGTCTCCCCTATGAACGGACTAGTAAATATCATAAAAACATAAAACACTTGATTATGTCTTTAAAATCAAGTTCCTATTTGGCTTATTTATTTATTTTCCTGGGAGACGAGACATACATGGAAATTTCCAAGAAATGTGTTTCTTCGCCTGAGTATCATTCCTTTAAAAGGACTGTCTGGAATTTTACTGGAGAATCCTGTATAACATGAATTACCATAAAAAACATGTTACAAAATCAAACCTCAGCAATCTTGGCATATTATTGAATACCATTGTCAGATACAGATTCCCCTATGTTAATTGTAATATTAGGTTTTTCATTAAAAACAAACATTCAACATTCATTGATCGACCAGTTTGCACTGATGCCAGTTGAAATTTATAACATCTTCATTGCAAAAAATATTTTTAAGTCTCTTAGTTCCCGTAGCTGTTATCACTCTTTTCATTAATGTAAGTTATTTCCTTTTATTTATCGTGGTGTTGAATGCCAAAATCATGATTATGTCATTATCTCCTCTTCGATTTAAATGTGATATCAATTTTAGTTGCTGCTGTTGAAAGACCTCAGATAATGTGGTGTTTTTTTATCTGGCACAGTTCAAAAGGTACGAACATTCTCAGGACTTACTCCAATAACTTTCAACACAGGAATGTTTAAACTATATAAATCCGTGTATTCAAATCAATGGCGATATTATGACTTAAATCTTATTAGCACTATGAATCCCAGGGCAGAGAGAAATTCGTCGGTTTTCACAGATCTGGCTATACATGTTAGACATTTTCATGACGGTCGTCTTCGAGTATAGAATCCAGAGGTTGGCAGTGAATATTTCGGTGTCAGTAGGAAAGCGTAGTTCAGGTTCGCAGTGGATATCTTAGCAGAGCGTAGTTCTTCCTTCTGTCATCTTCGCCTGTCAAGTTAGCACTGGTCCTTCCGGTAGGGTAAACAAAGATGGTCGCCTTTATACACGACGAATACAATGTTCTGCGGCTCCTGATTAGTTAAGCTTCTATTGGTAGACTATAAAGGAAGTTGAGTCATTTGGATTGTCTCACTAGTTATATATAATATACACAAAAAACCGTAACAATACATAATCAAAATTATCTAACGTAACAAAATAATAAATGCAACACTAATTGAAGACTTTAAAGAAAGCAACAGATTCAATGCATTTAATCTGTAACGCGAAAAGTAAATAATGCCATAATCAAAATGTTAACTATCCCAAACACATTAAGAAAGGTTAGCAATAAACCTTACTTAAAATAATCGATAGATTGATAACAATAAATATTATTGATAGACCTATTTTCTGCAATCATGTTTTACGATATATTTTTTTTTATAGATTAAGATCTACAGGAACTCAGTAAGTTGAATAAATTCAGAACATTTCTTGTTTCTTTGGAAACGGTAATAATTAAAATAACAAATATCATATTACGAATTTAACTGCCTCAAATGAAATATAATCACTTTTCCCTGAGACTTTTACGTGATAACACTCTTTCAACCACAAGCAATCTCTGGGTTTCGGTTTATTGCAAAAATAAACCTATAAAACATTCAAGATATTTTAATTTATTTGAATTTAAATATATTTCTCAATTCCTCTGTAAATAAAATAATCTGAAAAAAAAGTACAATTGTTTCTGAAATGTTTGTGTATATCTTATCGCAAACGTTGAAATTCTTGACTATATTTTCAAGAGATGTGAGTTAATCAAGATGATCTATATATAGCGTATAATCTGATCTATACATTTTTTCCTTACGGCCATATCTTGTTGAAACACAAGTTTCTGTATGATTCTCGATGTTAAGCAACTTCGACCTTGGTCAGTACCTAGATGTGTAAGCGTCTGGGAATGCCAGGTGCTGTTATATTGTATGTGCGGATGGAGTAATGGATAATGGCTTAGGATTACTGATCGGTGATCCAAGTTCCAATTCCAATGGATTTGTTATATACACTTACGCGCAAATAATCTTGGGAAAATTATTAATAATCATCTTCTCTCCCGATGTAAGGGTTAAATATGATGGCTTGTATAACAGAATCATTACTATCTAAAATATTCTTAGACTGTAAAAATCTCGCATTAAATAATATGCAATTAGTTCATAAGACAGAGAAAAGGAAGCAATCTATAATATTTTGATTCAAAAGCTTCGGATGAATGTGTATCAGCTCAGGAAGAATAGGATATTCCCTTTAAGCCTCTGTCATGAAACTCTGTTAACAAAGATCAGGTCGTAGTTCTGGATATAACGGTGTTTGCAAGAATGATCTGGAGTCCGTTTGAAAGGTTAAAACATCTAAGTGCATCTTCCCGTGCATTAACGAGGCCGTGAGTCGGTTAATGTCCTGTCCCCCTGCTAACGTTTTCCGGCTGATGGATGTCAAAACAGGGTAACCTGCCCTTGATATAAGGCTCTGTAATTCGATCGGTAGCTGTCTTTACCAGGAGTTTGTCGGTTCTATTTTTTGTGTTGATTGGGGTTTTAAAAGTAAATAACGCCTGCTTGCATAATATGTAGTGTCCTTGCATCATCTGAAACTCCCAGCGAACCCAGATTAATACAAGGCACACTGAGCGTGTGTGATGACGATAACGTCTATATCACACACTGATTATTATAACGACATCTTAAATTGGGTGTTTCATAGAACAGAAGTTTGCTTTAAGGTTCAACCCTCCTTAATCTCGTCAGGTTTTAAGCGGTTTGCTATCGCTATTGTGTTTTTATTTCTCACAAGTTCACTTAATCTGTTCGCGAGTTAAAAATAGGTAGATTTTTTTTATTTAAAATATTACTTATTTGTATTGTTGGAATTTATAAGAAAATATCAGTTCTCGGTATGTTCTAGCAGAATGTATATTTTTTTTACTAAATTTGACTCATTGTCTGACCCATTCAATTTAGTGAGTTACTAAAAGAGACCTGAGATATGAACGGAAGAATATGAAGTACGAAGTGAAGATAGAAAGCAATCGAATTGAAGGGTGTAATGTTAAAGTGTACGTGGAAGACTAAACACGAGATACATTCAGCAAAATATTAGTTCAACAAAGCAAAGGAACGTAGTGAATATATCTTGGAGCAGAACGCCCTACTTATCAAAAGAATACGTTAGTAGAGAGAATGATTTAACCCTGTCGAAGTAGCATGGGTTGTGCTGGCTGTAAAAGGCTGAACTCTAAAAAAAAGACAAAGGAGATCCTTCGACAACTTTCCATGGAAATAGGGATAGTTCTAGAGTCATGCAGTTGTAAACTGCTTGAGTTTTGAAAGTATGCCATGTATTTTTAGTCTTCTAAAGATGAAGCAAATCACAAGCGATCAGAGAGATTTTGAGCGATACACTGACATTATCATATTACCAGCATCTATAGAAATGGAATATATATATATATATATATATATATATATATATATATATATATATATATATATATATATATATATACATACATATATATATATATATATATATATTTATATACACATACATATATATATATATATATATATATATATATATATATAGGGTGTCACAAAATTATGTATACACTCTTTGAATCGTTATAACTTATTCAATTTATGTATTTTGATTTGTAAATAAGATTAATAGAAGAGAAAGTATACACATTTAAATAATTTGAGAGTAAAATATACAAAAAAAAAAACAGAAAATTAACTTTAAGAAGATAAAATGTACTTTGAGCAATGGCAGAATGTTCATATAACGATGAGTTTACAACAAATTCTCAAACTGGTTGCCCTTTTCATATCTTGAAGAAATGGAGCTACAAACATTCAGTATTATTTCCTCTCGTATTTGAGCAAATTCTTCTTCAATTGCTACTCTCATTTCAAGAATTGTTTCAAGTTTCCTGTTGTAAACTTTGTCTTTTAGAAACACCCACAAATATTAATCCATGGTGTGTCAAATCTGGTGATCAAGGTGGGTATTCAACCGTCCATCTTCTGCCAATACATCTGTTTTGTATATTTTCATCCATATAGATTCTCACATCATGGTACTGTATTATTAACTAATAATATTTAAAGTGTGTATACATTATTTTGAGACACCCTGTATATATATATATATATATCTATATATATATATATATATATATGTCTGTGTGTGTGTGTGTGTGTGTGTGTGATTATGGTTCGATATATGATAAATTTATTATGAAATCATATAAATCCTCTAATTATTAATCTGTAAGTGAGTTCCCAAAGCGATATATAAAAGAAAAATGTTATAAAGCAATTAAATTTACGGCTATATCAACAATTTCAATTCTACAATGAAGAGAACTACACGCCAATCGATTACAGCGCTTAATTTTTAAAAGTTGAGTTACCAAAATGTAAGCGTCGACAGATCAATTATCTTGAGAACGTTTATAGAAAAATAAAACTCAATCTTTCATTATTGTACAAACTCGGAACGTGTTCATGATTGTGTTTGGAAGATAAATGTGAACGGCCATTGGCCTTCTTGCGAGAATCAAAGAAAATATCTCTATCTTTCGCCTCTAATTATATCTCATCATCTTCTCCGTTTATATATATATATATATATATATATATATATATATATATATATATATATATATATATATATATATATAGTTTATGCAAAATTAGGTAATCTGCATGGGTAGACCCAAGGAGGATGATATCCAGAGAGCTCAATGTAAATTCAGAGCAAATATGTTTGAATAAAAACACTTTAAAGTTCCATGTAATAAGTTATTTCATCACAACCCTTTTAACGGGCTCTGGATTATCAGACTTTACTTCCAAATGTTGAAATGAAAAATGAAAAGCAATCTACAAATTTTTGACGGACCGTACCAAGTATATGTAAAATTAACGAAGTGAGGAAATGAGGTAGGAGAGAAGATATGGGTGAGTTAGATGTACTATTTCAATTCCTTATCCTTAACCCCACTCTGTGTAGGCTAGACGCCGCTTAGCTTAACGTATGTTATCTCTAGATATAGATGGGTTAGAGGTGAGGGAAAAGACCGACTTAAAAGGGAGAAGATACAGCAAAAAATAAGATAATAAATCATGTCCATGAGCGTAGGTTTCACTCAAATTCTTAGACGTTGTTATTTCGCATTACTTTAAAGGGTATGTTTGGGGGTTAAAGTTTGATATCACTCTAAATGTCTAAAAAAAATCTACGAAGAATTTAATTTGAAGTTTGTTGGAGTTTTGGGTATTAATATTTGTGTATTATTTCACCAAAACCCTTTAAATAAATAACTTATTACATGGAACCTTAAAGTGGTCTGTCTTTATTCATATATATATTCATATATATATATATATATTCCTCTTAAGTTATCAGGTGAATGTCGATCTCAGTAGAAATTCGGTGTATTGATCCTCCTTGAATTTGCTACTGTTCATCGCGTGTCGAGCAAATCCAATGTCTTCTTATTGATGAAGAAACGGTAATTTAATTTAATTAAATATCAGTTGGTTTATTTCCATGTAGAAAACCGCAATTACATTTCTATACTACATTCATATTTGGATTCTGCCTACATATTCTTTAAATTTGTTAACAATTTTAATATGAGGTATCAGTCGACATGTTGAGAATCATTATCTACGTATTTAGAAGTTTGTGAAATTGTCAACAAAATGAATTTTAATGAGTTTAATTACTCGGCATGCGAATCATGCATTACTACGTCACTCTGACATAATATGCATAATTATTTATTCAGCTCGTAAAGACACTTTTAAAATGCTCTCACGGACTACTACCTCAGTTCTCTGCATTAGTCCATCTGGCCAAAGAAACGTTTTTTTACCCAATAAGTATCTGGATTATTTAAAAATAAATAACCATTTCTTCACAAATTCTGGAATGAAATTATTTAATATTTCAATAAATCGACTACAAACTTTCATTTTCTCACGAAAAATTCATAGTAAAATAATCAATGCCTATTTTGGACATTCTCATATTTCGTTATGTTTCTTCAGGATAAGAGATTCAGTATAAAATGTATTGAGTTAATTTTAATGTTTTTTTTTTTGTGATAAGATGTGAATTATACGATTGACAGTAATAGGGATATTTTTTTAATTTCGCACATGTAACAGGATAGTAGGATTAGTTGGGCGTCGTCTGTGAAGAAACTGGCGCTATGACGCAATTCACTCCACCAGAAATTTGGAATTGGCCTGCTGCTATGTTTTGCATTTGCGCTTAAACCTCCAATACGAACATTTCAGATTGTTTGGCGGTCAATCTGATGATAGTTAAGTGCATTCGGTTAGAGTTGGATGTCTCTAATTTTTATTAAGAATGTACGGCAGCTCGGAAAACTTACTCCGAGAAGATCTCTGGAATTTGTTATTGACGGCGTCAAACTCAATACAGAGGCCGACATCAAGTGCCTTCAGGAGGTAGTGCTGCACTAGTTCAAGTGGGTGGCTTTTGGATATACATATCTCTGGAAACAAGAATCTGTGTCATGCAACAAAAGTACCTGGGCATGGGTGCCAGAAAATTTCAGCGACCACAGTACCACTTGCATCTGGCCTCATAATAAACCAGACTGCCACCGCATTGATTATTATGTGTTGGGTGAAGTTGAGGGAGAGACCAACGAAACTTTTTAACACCATAGAAACATGAAAGCAATGATTATAGAAGTATTCACCAAACTTAATCTAAGAACCACCCAGAAGAGTTGCAGAATATTCCGAAGTAGTCTGTAGGCCGTAGCTGAAGCTAAAGGTGATTTTATCTAATAAATTTAATCTTTATTATTTCAAGTTATTTTTGCACGAAGTTGGTAAATACGATATGTTAGAATGAGATGCCAGTGTTATTTTCATTTTTGCGTAATTTATACGACAATTTGTTCATGCGCGCACACACACACACACATATATATATATACATATATATATTTACATAACATATATATATATATATATGTGTGTGTGTGTATGTGTGTGTGCGTATGTGTGTATGTGTGTGTGTGTAATTTACAACGGATGTCGAGTTAGTGTCATTCACGCATGCGCGAATATACTTGAAAATGATATGTATCCCTGGTTCCCTCTTTCCCTCGCTCTAGTTTAAGTATTAGATCAGGAAAGTACAATTAAATATTCCAAAGACGAGGATGGACAGTTGGAGACCTTATGACACTCTATGTTCTCCAATTATCTATATCTGTTCTATCGGAAATGTGTAAATTTGAACTATCCCCACAATAACGAAATCATACGTATAGGTATTCTTAGACCGGAGTTGCTGAACTCTCGTGAATGCATACATACTTGCATAATGATTGTCAATTCTTTGTAAAATAAGAGCAACTCTTCACTTGGCAGCCTTTTTACTTATACAGAATTTTATCATTTTCATCATTTATACCTGAGCTAATGCCCTGCTATGGACCGATTAGTGATTTTTATGGCGACTTTCAATTTCAAAACTTCACTTACCCACGTGGTAAATAATTTTGTCTGTGTTATCAATTTTGGAAACTTGCCTGTCACTTTATAAGTCATGTAATATTTCAATCCTGCAACATAATTCAAAACACTCTCAAAAACACGTAAAATGACCTGAATTTCTTTATGGTAGTGTTGTATTCACGGGAGATTGCAGCTCACTTCCCTGCTTTGATCTCATGTGACTGACTAAACCTGCCTCTGAGGGGGGTCAATGTTGTTACGATAACAGCTCTGGGACGGATTCTATTTTTCCCTTTCTGTATTATTGGAATAAGAGATTGTATTATATTTTTTAGTTCACTGTAGAAAAGCTTTTTTGTAGGTGAATTAATTTTTGTTTTTTTAATAAGTAATATTTTATAGTAATTTGGGCATTCACTCTTATAATTAGCGGTACAGGAATTTATGCTTACATAGATACATACATATGTACATATATATATATATATATATATATATATATATATATATATATATATATATATATATATATATATATATATATATGGGGAGATAGTGAACTTATTTTTATTAGTGTTTTTAGCAGTATATCTAGAAAAGGATAAATGTTTATATTATTATTACGTGCCTTTGTAAGCTGAGGACAGAATAATCCTTGAATTGTTTTTGGAAGTTTTCTATAGTTAATTATGAATAATCCAGAAATGTTTTAAAATGTGTACAATAGATAGTTTGAAATGCCAAGGTTTACACAAATTGTTTTTTTATTACAAGATATTTCATTAGAAATATCCACAACCGTACATAGTTAACTCCCTTAAATTGTGTAAGCGATCACACACTGCCTCAGAGTTGTTCCCTTCACAAGTAAGAAATTTAACTTTCATTTAAGCACGACAATTTTCACTTCGGCAATAATGAACACTACAATATTTGTCTTGCAATAAACAATACACTGATGATGGCATTATGCTATGTCGAAATTACTCGGAAAAGAGAAATATATATCAACACGGTGATTTTTTCTCCTCCTTCAATAACGACAACAAAAAACTCTCGGACTAGTTAAATAATTAATTATTATTTTCTTTCTAAGGTTTTCTTCTTAAATCGAATTCTCAAAACAACAAAATAAATTGAGTTTCCACGCCCATCCACTGTGAATAAATATAAAAGAAAATAATTAATAGATATCGGCGAATTACTATATGAGTTATTTGCATAACAGATGTGAGAAAATGTAAATATGAAGACAGGAACTACGATATAAAGACGAAACGCTAATGGGTGATAACTAAGAAAGCAATAAATAAATATAAGTAAAGTATAATGCTTGGTGTCTATTATCTTGTTGTTAAATAAAGTAGACAATTAGATTAATATTTTCATTAATAATTTTATTATATGTAAGCTGTATGATTTTAATATTATATTCTTCACTTATTATCTTACCAAAAAGTGTAATTCATATTTCAACCTAGCATTTGACTGATCAGAACTTAATCGTGATATGATATCGTATTACATATTTTTTAGATAAGACTTTATTTAGATATAAGTTTTCTATGCATCAATGATAAGAAATTTAACATAGACGATACGAGTTTGAACATCGTATAGTATGGGCTAGTCGTTACTTTCGCTCAATACCTTCAATTGGTACAAAATCAAAAAGCTCACAGAGAATCTTGTGGAATGAATAATAATACCCAGGTCAGTTTAAGTATTTCATATTGATATTATGCTTGGCGCCAAATCATTTCGTAAATATTTAAACTGCCATCTGTAAACAACCGCTTTTTGGAACCAGTGTTTGAATATGGCTATGAGCGAGTGAAGTCTATGTATTTTGAGGAAGAACACACATTTTCGAACCTTGTGAACTGGCGATACAGAATTACAAATATTTGTACCAAATGACAGGAAAGACATCTCTTGAGATTTTTCTGCAAAAAATCGAAAGCACATTTTACACGAAGAAAATATAATGACATAATCAATATGTTGACATTCAACTCTAATTTAAATAACTTAATATACTGAAAGAGTGATAACAAGTACTGAACTTAAGAAACTGCTTTTCATGAAAAATGGTTTAGATATAAATATTTTCCAAATTTCAACGGACAGCAGTACTGGATATTCAGTCAAGGAATTTCAAATGATTCCTTATAAGAAAATGGCTAATATTATAATTAACATTGAGCTTGTTTTGTTCAGAAGTAAATGAGGACAAATTTCGTGTTTTATTTTATTTTCTGAAAATAATTGAATTCTTCGTGAACAGTGACTATGTTATGAATCCAGAATCTCTAAGTTTTTACATGAATCAGAGTCGAACTTGTTCAGAATTTAGAGACATATAATTGCATTATTTACACTTCTTTTTCGTTTATATTGTCACTGTTTCGAACACTGTGGCATCCAGGAAAATAGCCTTGGTCACACAAAGTATTCTAGTTTGTTACCCTTTACCAAATGGGTTTTGTTATATAGAAATGCGTATATCATATTCGAGTCACTCCATAGTTAAAACGGCGCAAGCAATGACTGAACAGGAAAAAAAAAAGAAACAGGACTATATATCCTAAGAATTCACAAATATCAGGATCAAACTAGACGCTTAGATTACATAAATTGATCAGTTTGAGGTTCCTTGAAGATCATCAGCATCTGATGTAAGTCGAAGCAACAAACGCCGTAACAATGTGATGATAAATACAAAAATGAGGAAATTAAAACATGCATAAATAATGTAAATGATGGTAACTCCACATAAAATGGACTTCTGGCAAAAAAAGTGATATATGCTCTAAATTTTTAGTTTCCAAACTCGTGGTGATTTTTTGTAAGTCCTGAAATAAAGAGTTTTGTTTGACTGTTAAATCAGATTTCTGGTCATTTGTAAATCTATTAATGCTAGTTCATTTACACCAAAGAAATACTTATTCTTTCCTTTTCCCTAAAACTTTGCAAATCAACCAGGTTTAATCATATCTACGCAGAAAAATGCTGCCATAATTAGGAATATGAAGCTTTAAGTTTCAATAAGTATTTAATTGATGAATCAATAAAACAAGAATGTGACAAGCATTTTACATGTACGTGAATAAGTATGGAATGGATGTGTTTGTGAGGGTCGTCTTTTGATTGAATTGCATTAGTGCTAATCTGTAAAGTACAAACACCGTCTAACAAAGAGAAAAGAACGGAAGGAAAATGTACACATTTTTTACGTAATTCTGCCACTCAAACTTAAGCTTTAACTATGGGAGCCGTATTAACAAATCTAATGTGGTTGGCTTTTTCTTTTCCCGAAAACCACATCAGCACTCATTAACACATTCCTCACGATTTTTTCCTTACCTTGATACAATTTTCCGTTTTTCTACCAATCAAAAATAATTAGCAGACTTTAGTCGCGTGTAACTCGCACATTTAAAAAAAAAACATTTCTCTTGCTAGTCACACAAAATCTATTCTTTTTTCAACAATTTCCACCAATCGTAAAAATGATGACACCTCATGTGTAGAGCGGTTTCTATATTATTTTTATTTTATTAGTGATTGAAAAATGGTCGAATGTTTTAATATTATTTAGAAAATTTGCAGAGAAATCCTTAAAAAATAAATTGGTATTTACTATAGTTTGAGATTTTACAAACATATTTCGATAAAAATATCTTAGAACGATCTGGCATTTTATCCTCGAGTCTATGTTCCTGTGTACAGTATCTACAATATAGTGAATAATATTAATTCCCAACTTTGTTGATCCAACCTCTAATGAAACTAATTTTAGCAAATATATAGCGGGGCATGAATTTTGGAAATATAGCGTCCACGAATATCCGAAAGTTCGAAATTCAATCAAAAATTTGTTCTAATATCTTAATCTTATACTTGATTAGATCTCGGATTTGTACATTTTTGCATTCCCAAAGTGCATATCAATAGTTTGTAGTATTTAATAGAAAATATATATACAGACAAAGAGATATGAGAATCGAGTTCCTGACCAAGCGCATTATGAATGCTGTTTATTATTTAAGGGAAAATATAATCTTAGACGTCGTTTTGCCTAAATATAACCGACAAACTTATTTCTGTTCAACTATAAATTATATTTTGTTAATACATTCCAGATAATCTTTGGGGGATCATTTCATATATTCAAAATAGAATGTTTTTTAAGAGAAAATATAGATCACAGGAATGTGAATTATTTTTGTGAAAATTACAGTTCTAGGTTTGTTCTGATATTATTTAATTAACCAAAATTAACTTATTTCGGTTGAATTCTGGCAGTAAGTATTACAGCACAGCTTATTAAACATAATACATAAAAGAGAAAGTATTTATTTGGATAATATTTTATATAACAGAATTTTAGCTGCCAAAAAGATTTAATTTAGTATTAAAATATTTTATCAATATTAAAATAATGAATATTAATTGATATGTTAAAAGATCAAATAACATATCTGAAAGCGAGGCAGTTTGTTGGCAAAGTGGAGTTCAAACGCCTGTGTACATAATGAAATATTTATGAACATAAGGAACACAAACAAATATCAAGTTTGAAAAGAAAAACCAAGAAAACTGAAAAACGAGATCCGAAAGCAGGTAAAAAATGATTCAGTAAAAGTCCAGAAAAAAACAAAACACAAAGTAAAATAGACGAGGAAGCAAAATCCAATGAGAAAAACAAAGCAGGAGAATTACTAACATAAAAGAAAAGTGTATCATGGAAACAAAAACTCTATGGCAAAAAATGAAAATGAATACAAACGGAAAACCCAACCAGGAAAAGAAACGCTAAATCATAAAAGAAAAGTAAAGTTAAAAAAATGGCAAAATTCATAAAGAAAAACGCATACAAGAAACGAAATACGAAAACATGGCACAGAAAAGAAAATGCAAGGAAACAAAAATAAAAAATAAATCAAAGAAAATTATTCATAAAAACTTTTTTACAAAAGCAAAAATTATGAAATAGAAAGCAAGATAAAAAAAAAAAAATAGCGCTGCTCAAAAAGTAAAAAAATAAAACAAGTTTAAGTCAGGACGAAAAATGATAAATTATAATATAAACAAAATGTAGATCAGCTTTCAAAGAAGCAGAAAATTAAGAAATAAAATAGTTGAGGAAGAAAACATACCACGTTTCATATATAGGAATATAATATATTGTCTACATTGCATAAGAAAGGTAAGAATATATTTAACTATACAACAATTTAGTGCATACATTTCCAATTCAACTAAACATACTTTATTTTGTGTTATGTATCTTATAAATACATTTATCAGAATTTATATTTATATTCCTGCAAACATGAGATAAGTAAATTTTGGTTTGATTCTCTCTCTGTACATTTGAAAGGTAAATAAACATCTCTTAACAGTAATAAAAATATTCTCTAAAATTTGATGATAATATTATACATATATTTTCTTATTTATTTTGTTTTTATTTCTAATGTAATAATGTGTGGCAATAATTGTTCTAAATAATAAAAATAAGAGTTGCATTTGATAAACATCATTCTAGTCCGATATCTAGCGTTAAGCATATATATATATATATATATATATATATATATATATATATATATATATATATATATATATATAGAGAGAGAGAGAGAGAGAGAGAGATACAGACAGACACAGAGAGAGACAGAGAGAGGAATTGGCTCCTATAAGAAGCACAATCGACGTTTGACATGACATGATTTTCATCATGTGTGATTGCATTCCACCCGTCTTCTTAATATAAATTGTATTCCGGGAGCACTATTAGAGTCCAACCACCCGTCTCCATGTTGTACAGCTTCCTGAGGTGAGAAATGCTCTACATTTTCTTCATTATTGACAATTAGCATTTCATTCTCCTATGTGAAATATCAATATCTGTATGGCATTCTTTCCTCCACACATGGGCACAATGATGCCAGGCAATTATCTCTCATTTACCTCTGCATCTTTGACAGGGATATTTACTGGGGTAGTTTGAATCTCCTGAATTTCCACTATTACAAAATATTTGCCCGTCACTTCGTGCAATCAGTGCAAATTGAGAGAATATGTCCAACCTAAACAACGATATTGATCATTGATTATCGTAAACGGATTTCCTTTCCCAAATATTTCCGCAAGACTTCCTTCCCGTGGACTTTTTCAATTGACTCATTTTTTCTGAACTCTACAGCCTTTGATAATCTATAAAACTATCTATTATTTATATCTGCATACTCATGAATCGTTTAACGTGGCTAATCGTGTAATATGGAATATGTATATTATAGAGTTTTTTTTTATATTTTTCAATTCACTTTCACAAACACACACATAGTTTACACACATACACATATATATATATATATATATGTATACATTCATACATACATACATACATATATATATATATATATATATACATTCATACATACATACATATATATATATATTTATATACATATATATATATATATATATATATATATATATATATATATATATATATATATACACTGATAAATAGATAGATAGATAGATAGATAGAATATAAAATATTTTTATAATAAATACTTTTAACCCCAAAAAAGAAGTTCATCAGATGACAAAAAACATATTACATTACCAAATCTTTTTGATATATAGAAATATGTATATATAATAATCTACCATGTATTTATATATATATATATATATATATATATATATATATATATATATATATATATATATATATATATATATTTGAAAAATGGGAAAAAGTTTCATTGAAACGAGATTTGATTACGAGTTTTGCCTTTCTAGGATTCATAAATTCCATAAACCGAAGACATTAATATGTGTATGTCTATTGGGATATATGTTTAAATAATGAGTCATAGTACTTTTCCATAACCATGCGTTTCATGTGATTAAAAGATAAAAATATCAGTGACTTAAGAAAAAGCAAAAAAAAAAAAAACAAAAAAAAAAAAACATTAATATTTATTCTGTAACTATACATTATTATTCCTTAATTCATTTCGATGTTAATATACTTTATCACAGCTTTTCTCTATAGAATTAACGTAAACACTAATCTCATTTTCAGGCGAAAATGTACGCAGAAATGCGAAACGCGTAATCAAATCTAATTTCAATGAATAGTTTTACATTTGCCAAATGTTTTAAAACCTTGCAAAAAAGTGTTTTATTTTGAAAATATGTTAGAAATATCCTGAACTTAAATTGTGAGCAAACGAACTGAATCCGGATAAAATATGAAACATGTAGTGACACTAAAATAGAAAGGGACGTGAAACAAGGATGTGTTGTCTCCCCAGATATATTTAACACTGCAGCGATGCTATTCTTAGGTAACTAAAGAACTTATCAGGATTTATTATCGATTGGCGTGACCTCAATAATATAGAATACGCAGATGATACTGTATTGATAACTGACTCGGAAAGACAATTTCAGGTTGTCTTAGACAGAGTTGTAGTTAAAATATAGATAAAGAAGTAACTACCAAATGAAAAAGACAAAAGTATAGGCATCAGCATGGGAAAAGATTCAAAATGCGAATTACAAATTGAAGAAATTAAAATCAAGGAGGAGCTGAATTTTAAATATATGTCAAGCGTTTTAACAAAGTATGGAAAATGCGAAACCAAATTACGAACACGCCATGTCATAGCAAAAAGTGGACTCCACAAAGTAATGACGGTGTTGAGAAACGAAAAGAGTTAAAAAAAAACTAAGCGTAGAAAAGACCACTGGTGTTATACATCCTCATATATGATTGTTGGAAAATCTACCCATGTTGGGGAGAACAAGAGATACACCTGAAATAATGTTCTGCAGAGTAATACTGACAATTCCATGAACGGAGCGAGTAATCAATGATGAATTCTTAAAGAACATTTTAAGAGAACGATTATTTCTACTCATGATCAGTAAGAAACATCTAAAATTACTCGGACGCATAATGAGCACAGAGTGCTTGGAAGGCTTATCTCTCACAGGTCAATTTGAGGACAAGAGATATGCGGGAAGCCTGCAATCTACTTAAATGAGGAGTTTGTGTGAATAAATGGCGGAAAGGGGGCAAACAATTTCTTAGCAAAGGGAGAAAATCCTCTAAAAGCTGTAAGTTATATGAAGTTGATCGCCTGAAGGGCTTCGGTAAAGAACGAAGAAGAAAGTGACAAACATTTAATGAACTATTTTTATATCTCTCTCCAGAACACTGCTGCAACGTTACGTTCAGGACGTGGAGGATAAGTTACTGCTAATATCATGTCCAGTTTTGCCTACAAGTAATAGCCTACCACACATTTGTATGAATAAAGTGTTTTCTTTCGATTCGTTCACCGAGAGAAAAAGACCATGTCTGCATTTTGTAACTCATAACTGAAATATATTATTAGTATGCTAAAGTAACAAACGTGATCAGATATTAAACATGGCATACCGATATATTTTCCAGTAGATAGATCCGAAAATGTTTGGTTACTAAATTATAAAATCCATCATTCAGTCGCCATTCATATTTTCCTATTATCTATATATTTGTCTACCTACCTATCTATCTATCTATCTCTCTCTCTCTCTCTATATATATATATATATATATATATATATATATATATATATATATATATATATATATATACCGGATGAGTAGGCACACAGATGAGCTGTGATACAGCGAAACAGTGTGTCCCTGGCTGACAATATGTAAGATCCTGAAAATTTATTTCGGTTGAGACCACTGGGGAAGAAATGTGAGTTTGTAAACAGTGACTATTACTGCTAATAATGCAAGACTCTTCGGTAAATCGAATCGAGTTTTCTCAGTCACTGGTGTGTTTATCTAAAAATAAACACGCTAACTTGACCTTCGTCCCTGCTGTGCGCCAACTGCTTAGAGGTTGATACTCCAAGTGACGCCAATTCAACCGGTTTCCGATGCTAGCTAGAGGCAACTGGACATCTTGCCACACTGATGGGCCGTGATACAGCGAAAAGGCTGTCTCTTGATTGAAACACATACATAAATATATATATATATATATATATATGTATATATATATATATATATGTGTGTGTGTGTGTGTGTGTTTTGAGTGTGTGCTTGTGTGTGTTAATTTCTTAGGATGTATAAGATTCTATTAATTTATCCAACATTTTATCCAGTTAATAGTTAATTTTATTTGATGGCGTATTTGAGTAGACGCTCTATTAAATTGTATATTCATCTTCGTCATCTGACCTGATTAGAAATTAAATCTTCTTAAAGGAAACGCTGCTAAATTAAGCATAGACGGATATTAATAATTATTATGTTTAAGAAATAAACAGATCGTCTACGCAAATATGTGTATCCACTAGCAAATGTTTGAAGTGTTATATATATATATATATATATATATATATATATATATATATATATATATATATATATATATATGCATGTGTGTATGTTTATTTCTTTTACGGTCTGCACATCCGAGAACAATTAATAATGGCACTCTGTCCTCCAAACAGATTTTGAAACTACCGTCCTCTTCGTCGGAGAAACCACCGGCTGTTTCCTCTCGCTTAAGACCACTCGGATACGGAATACCACAGAGACAAGTAATTTTCTATTTGCCTGAACCCATCAACCCCTGCCGGTTCGCAGATATTCTCTATTAAGTTTTCTTAATGAGCAAAGACTACACACTCTTGGAAGGAATGTTATCAATCATTTATTTTTACATGTATCGGTAAAGTGGCCAGGATCGCACATATTATTAATATTAATGTTTGGCAAATAGTTCTGAATATTAGTATAATTTGATTTAGTAATTTTGAAGTAAGACGAAACAATTTTAATCTGTTACCATGAAAAACTTATAAACCACTCTCGACAAAAGATACTTCAGAATAAATTTAGTTTACTGTAAATATGTTTAAAAATTGTTAAAATTCCATATCATTGTACTGAGATAGTATTCAATATATGTTTCTTTAAGCAAAATATATCGAATAAAAATTTAAGTGGTTTTGTAATTTGCTTTATCAAGTATTTTGTTATCCCCCCATCCAACGAGAATTAGCGTTGTGCTTCTTCACGACTGATTGCCCACCCTAATATTTTTAAATAAATTTCCCCTGATATCAAAGCCTTAGCTGTACACAAAACAGAGTTTAACAAGTTTTCCGGCGGTATTTGTACGAAGGCTGTATTTTGAACTCAATTCGATAACCGTTTCAACACCAAGATACATATACAGTGTTGTGTATGATCAATTAATGCATAAATTTCTAGAATTAATCACTTAATATTCATTGTTTCCTCATATTTCGCTTTATACAAAATACGTTTAACTGACTATAAACTTCAATTTTGAAAACATGATTCTACTTTAAATGAAAATATTAAACGAACCATAGAATCTAATAAATCGAAACCAGCCAAGCAATCAGCTGCTATTTTTTCTATATTGTAGAATTTTTTTCTTTTCTTCCATAGCCGAAATTAAATTGTAGCCATAATAACTAAATAATTAACAGTGCGTGTTCAGAATAATGGAAAATGTTTTGTTCGATTAAACAATTTCAGCTGTGATTATATTTGTAGTATTGAATCAAATTTCGACGTCAAATCTGAAATTTCCTCTGATTTGTCTTTTAATTAAATGGAGAAAAGAAAGTCATTTATACGAATCAAAACGATCAGTTCAGCGGGCTTTCTTCTTTAAAATGCAGATTGAATCAGTGATACTGAATCTGATTATATAAAAATATTTAGAGACGTTAGACTGTGAACGGCATGAATATGATATACGAAGTAAAACAAATGATATGACGCAAAGTTATACCTAATAATAGTTGTGGTCAGGCAAATGTGGATAAATATAATGTAATTATGTTGCTTTTAAATTGTAATTTCCGAACGTGAATTGGGTTTTGAAAAGATTATGGAACTTGGCGATTTCATAGAGAAATTAAAACCATTATTTTTCTCAGATACGTTTAGCGCAGCAGCTGATTAGCTACGACTGGACAAAATAAAATGGAAGTCAAGAATGAAAGTAAAAAGACATTGAAGTCGTAAACTTAATCAAACACTTACTATAGTGACTGTGGTAGCATGAGTAACATTTATTAGATCTTATTCAACATATTTACAAACTGACGCAGACTAATAGGATCTATATGTAGATAATATTTATCGTAATTTTGAAATTAATGTTTCATCATATTTTCATTTATATATATATATATATATATATATATATATATATATATATATATATATATATATATATAATCAACACAGACAGGCTGTTTCACTGAATCAGTGTGGTTATACGTCCTATTGCTTCAAGCCGGGATAGAAACCCGACGGATTTGGTATCAGTCAGAGATTCTACCCCTACGCTATCACAGGGAGATTTTTAAGTTTTCTATGCGAAATACGTCAGTGGCCCGGATCGCTCAATTCAATTTTTATTTTAAATCTGGAAGACTAAAATTTAATTATTAACATTTAAGTATTAAAATATGTCTTGCACCTATTTAAATAACTATTTGCAAAAATGTTTGTGTAAAAAAAATTAGTAAACGGTTGAATGAATCAGTTCTTTTGTCATTGAAAACCAACAGGACTCACTGAATAACGGATGCATACGTTTGTTAGCAGGCACATCCAAACCCACCTAAACTTAACCTGACTTTATATGTAACATATATTGGATTCATAAGAAATTAACCAACCACTCCTAAATTAAAATAGATTTTCCTTAATCTTAACAACTCATATTATCAATATTGTCTGCCCTTATAAATTAAGTAAATTTATCAGAAGGTTATTCCTAAAATCGCTTGAAAATGAAACGAGACTATGGATAGTAATTTTAATTTTATTATTAAATTTATAAATTTAGTTTCAGTTTTGAAACATGGAAATTTTCTGTGTAGTGATGTAATCATATTTTTTAAAAAGATAATATTTTTAATATTTTCCTCTACTGTTTGTATCGAGCACTGATTTTTTTAATGAAAATAATTGCTAAGAAAACCGGGTTATAAATTTTACTGTTCTTCCTTATGATTTTCATATATACATATATACATATACACGCAAACACACAAACACACCCAAACGCACACACAATCTCATGTATGTGTATATATATATATATATATATATATATATATATATATATATATAGATAGATAGATAGATAGATAGATAGATAGATAGATAGAAATTATCGCCCGGTGAGTTTGCCACTCCACACCTAATGACTAGTGATTTGAAAATAAACCACTAGAATATTGTGTATTCCTGCTCAATTATGTAATTCTGTCTCAATATATAAACAGATCATTATCCTAGATATATACTGATCCTAACTTAAATGCGATTGAGTAAAAGTCTGAAAAAAATTTCAACATATCTCCTGACGGATAGTTTAATACAATTTCCTAAACATTGCATAATCGGAATTACAGCAGGTATATAATAAAAGATGATAAATTACAAAATATATCAAAGTTAAAATATTTCAAACTGAATTCTATAAATGGAACATTGTATTTCGCCAAATCAGAATGTCAAAATTTGATTTATATATCATTATTGCATGTTATCCGTAGTTAAAATCGATATCAGGAAATCACATCGGCACCATTAAAAAACGAACAAAAAATGCGTTTTATGTTCGCCTTAGACCAGCTGTTCAAATATGATAAACGTGTCTATTTTAAACAAGAAATCTACTATAGCTACCACTGTTGTTAAAAGACACAAACGCGACTCATTGTCTGAGGCATCACTGTTCTCCATTGTGAACCAAGTTGCTCATATACGGAAGAATATTTTATCATTTGTGATAATTCTCTCCTTGCAGCTATAAAATTATGTCTTGCGTAGGCTAATTGTCGTGACGTCAAGAGATTTCATCACGACAATCTCCAACGTTCTTTGTTTATGTTTTTGTTACTGCGTGTGTTTATTTAATCCATAGCTTCGTTCCGAACTTTTATTTCTTTCGTTTTCTGTCAACCTCTAATTTCTTCGTACGTTTACTTTTTCTGGTAATCGCAGTTCTATTTTCAAGAAATTCTTAGGGCGTTGTTACGCCAAAAGCAACATTCAGTACTTGCATCGGTTCTTTTTTTTTCTTGCTGGCTTTCTTTCAGTAAAGATATATTTTTACTGATTCCAATGCCTTTTGCATCTCAATTTTTTCCATTCGCCATGTATAATTTTTTTTCCAATTCTTGACCTTATTACGCAATCTTTCCACATTTCTTTGCCAATTTTATATACTTTGAAAAAACAATTCTTTGCCAATTTTGATTATTTTTCAATTTTTTTATTCTTTCTTTTGATTTTTCTACCCGGTACCAACTTGTCGAACAGCGTTATAATTTTTATTGCGAACATTAATTCTGTCGGTGATATACTTGACGGTGTATTGTAATTCATCCTTATAATATCATAAATTTTTTCTAGTGCTACTTCGCTCACATTTTCATTACATGCTTTTCTTTTCAAAGCTCCCTTAATTTTTACCACAAACAGTTCAACTTGTCCGTTTGACATTGGGTGATGTGTCGTGGTAGTAATATGTTAAAACGTGAACATTTTACAAAATTCTTTAAATTCGTAGGCAGTGAATTGTGTACCGTTATCCGAGACTATGACATCCGGAATGCCATATGCAGCAAACCGTTCATGTGAAAAATTCACGGAAAACTTCGCTACACTTCATTTCGACTTGGTAATAGTTAGTTATGTTATTCTAAACATTTGTTTAACCGTATCAAAAAATCAGTACAAACAGGAAGTTTGTTATTTTCTTTTTACATACACTGTTGTACTGCCCATTTCAAATGTCAGTTTTCTTAAATACACATATTTTTTTCAAGATTGTCTATTTCTGTTCTGACTTGATCAGATATTGCCAACGGTAATCTAGGCTTCAGTTTAAACACTGGCGTCGACCCTTTATTTCACTTGAAATTTCCTTTTGACTTTGGAACACGGACCCAAGTCATCCGACTGGATACCCGGAAAACATTTTTTCGATTCCTCCTTTAATTTTTCACACTGTTTATTTTTATTGTTATTATTATTTTTGGTTGTTTTCCATTTATAATTTTGCCATAAATAAATATAGGTAAATCCTACAACATAAATAATTCGATCCAGTCAGTAGCGAATAAATTTGTAGTATTTCGAACACCTAAGTCTTAGCGTTTAGACAATTCATACGAAATGAAAGGTTACAAGTCATTTCAACCCATGAAATATATTTTCTTACCTTAACGTCACGTGCAATTTTTGAAGTTCTTTAAATATAGTTTTCAGTTTATATTCTATGTGGTTTCTTTGATACTTGTTTTATCACAACCAGTGTCTAGTTGTATTTTCACATCCACACTATTATTTTTCACACACACAAAACTGTTTTGGTTTTGTGTAGTAAATTTTTCAGTTGCAAATGTGTTTACGAATATTTTTGAGCATTTTTCTTTGCATTCGTTTTACAGTGAGACATTATATGTCCTAATTCCCCAAACATGTAGCACTTTGAATTTGTATATTGACAATCGTATTCAAGATGCAACTTTCCATATCTGAAACATTGATTAATTTCCTTTTTCGACATTCTTCTTTAGTTTGTATGTATGCGCATTCATTCTTTTCAATTTTTTAGACTTACGATTGTCTGACATTAGCCAGATAATTCTTAAAGTACATATTTTATATAATTCTTTTCAAGTTTCCGTTTTCTTACCATTAAACCCTGAATGAAAATGGACCCTTTATACTTAATCTGTCAGGTCGCTTAATCTGTATCTTCCACACTCCTTGTTACAGATTCCAGCATATGAGACAAAATCTATGTAGTGTCTTGTATGATTCGTACATTTTTAAGGCGTATTGAATGTCATACTTTTGTAGTGATATCTTTGTCAGAATATTTATTGTTTCTGTAAACAAATTTCTCTTTTTACTTTTAGTAGTAAAAAAATAGAGCATTTTTCATACTTTACCGGTGATATCTCTCTCAGCAAAAGTCATGTTTTTTTCTCGTCATGCCAATCGACGCACCCTTCTCTGAAAATTTCTTCATATCTTCTATAATAAGCGGATAAGGAAATCCAGTGATCCGAGATATATGTAAATTCAGTTATGGCATTTGACATCGATTGCTTTCGTATTATTTCAGTTAGACTTTGTTGTTTTTGGAATTCCAACATACACTTTTTTTTTTGTTGCTGCTTCTTTTGCTGCATTTTTACCGCTTGGGATAATAATTTTTCCATATCTCCAGAATAACTGTTTTTGTTTCTTTTCTTTTTTTCACTCTCTTTTTTTACACACACCAATGAAGAAAAATAAACCTTTGTTTTTCTAAATTCACCCCATTAATATTTTCATGTGCGCCGAAGCAAAAAGTACTCCATATGAGTTTCGATTAGTTTCCCCTCTGTTATAACTCACTCCTAGCATTTAAAATATTATGTCTTAGGCTACTGGCTGTGAAATTATTAAAAGTCTTCCCACTGACTCCGAGGGACGTCTCGTGACTCACTTTGAGTTCTTTATTTAAAGCATCTTGTCTAGTTCATGTGTGTTCCTATTCACTAAAAAGTAAAGCAGCCACTTCACTCTCATAAACTGTTTGATGATCGTATCCGAGGTTTTGACATTTCCCCAACTGAAGGAAACAAATGCCACTCTTTGCAATTCTATTCTTGACTCCTGCAACAGTTTCACAATTGAATACAGCCTTGAAATGACTTTAATATAAAAAATAAGAAATAAACACTTATCCATATTTAAGTTATTTCGATTTCGTTACGCTTTGATTTTATCACGATAACGCATATTATAAGATTGTCTATCCTGGTATAAGGTCTTGGCTGTTCGTCTAAAATCTCCTTTCGAAAAATTAAGAGGAAATACGAATAATTATTGAGAGGATCACATGTGCTGATTATGTGCAAATAGACGAAGGAGGATTCGAATGCGAAGTTTGATATCGCGTAAATGCGTTTTTACATTTGGAACTTATGTTAATTTAAATGTAGTTATAACTAGCAGCATGGCCCGGCGTTGCCCGTGCTTGATTGAAAAATCGTACGATTCATACAACAATCGCTATCACTTGACTTAAAATATTTTGCCCTTCCTTGCCTTTAAAGGAGTGCCATTTGCCGTGCTGATGTTGCTACATGACTTACTTCTTGCCTATCTCACACTTCGAATTTTTTCGAAGCTCTATACTAAACATTAAATCTTTTAAGAAAAAAGAACTAAACAAAATGAACACAAATCGACCAGATTTAAAAAAGGATTCGTAACTGGAAAAAACGAATGAAAAAAGAACGTTAACAACAAATACCTTTTCACACCCAACCCAGTTCTGCGGAATCAGAGGCAACGTTGAGTTTAAGTAAGCGAATGAGCCAATGCAGATTTAAATTTTCCCACTCGTGACGAATGCAGCTATCGATTTTTTTTTGCATGCTAGCATGCTAGTTAACATTCGTCTCAGTCAGCTCTCACGATAGCCAATAGAATCTTTCTGACTATTCGTGGCAGCAAGCTATATGCTCACATTCTGGCGAGTAGAAAATGGCCGCAAACTACATGAAAACTGTCGTAGAAGCATGAAAAATAGATTATTTCCACTATCGATGTGAGTTGGGAAATACAATGTCGGTCTTCGCCTTCCCGCTAACCTGGAGCATGTGCATGTAAATTATGGTGCAAATCCGTCGAAAACTGCGGCCGTGCATTCGGTACAACACACACACAAATCCTGCCTTTTATAGATAGCGATTTGTCAACGATGTTTATACCATTCTGTTGACAATAAAAGTTTTTATTTCGATATATATCGAGCGAAGTGATCGTGAACTTCAGCAGATCAGTTCTTTAAAATCTATTTTATACATGTAATTATTAGATTTTGATGGCGAATATAACAAGCAGAATTTGCGCATAAATATTCTGTTATTTCTTATATCATTTCTCCTTTGTTCTCTCTTTTTTCCACCACTGAAGTTATTAAAATTTCTCTTTATCCATCAAAGCGTAATCGCAACTCATGCAATTTTAAATTCAAATTAGCAATATTGAGAGATCGAAATTCAGGACTTTTGATGCTGCCCTGTCCTGACTGACAGAGTTCAAAATCTTTCAGTCAGTTTGTCGGAGATGATTTATTTTCCACCCTACAACCGTCTCAAGCCTGTCCCTAGTCTATATTTACATGGTAAATGTGACGAACCTTACTGGTATGAGCTCAAACATTTGCAGCTTAGTGTAGCCCATAGGTTTGAATAAGTCGACTCCATAAGAATGCCATATATAAAAAGGTTGTTCAACTCAGAAGGCTTCTGCTCAAGAATCGCTAATTTGTGGAACAGAGAGTGAATAAATCATCGAAAACTATAATCATAGCATTTACGTGAAATGTTGAGGTTCAATCGATGTATATCCGCCATTTAATCGTACACATACTCATAACTCTTTACATTATTCTGGAATGGTTCTTAAGCATTGTATTGTATATAAAATACCTTATTTAGATCTGCGTCAAAAAGGGCTTCATATCTGCACAGATAAATGTTGCCATCTTTCTGCAACTAAATAGTTCTTTATTGTTCGATTAATAAATCCTCAAGTGGCAAATAATGTCAGACGTAGTGTATACGACATTGCGGCACCGATTGTCCCCATACAGTGCTTTTCTTTTTTTTTTTATATGTCCATAAGGTCTATATCTATAAACGCGCTCTCTCCGTTATTGAGTACTCATCCGTCCTAGATATACTAAAGTTTGAACAGTATATTTATTTATATATGATTCTCGTTTACTTTAATTACAATACAGAGAGACAAGAGTGTTGTTAGTCAGTGTCTTTCGTAAGAGTAAATATATTGGCTGATTCTCATGAAAAAAATCACACAGCACATTAAAAATCAATAAATACACCTGTTGCATTTAAAGATAAACAAATGCAGAGATACATTTATTTTTTTATTTTTTTAGATTTTAAAAGATTACATCGCGTGCACTCATTCAGTTAGTAATATGCCATGTTTGATACACACGGAGGCCTTTCAATACATGACTGACGATGCAGTTTTTTTCTCCCGCATTAGGTTGCAATTTCTTTCTGCGATGGACCAGTTGCAATCCAAGGCTATAGATCCCGGTCTATCCTGCTATTTGCCCATAGCTGGGGAGAGAGAAAAAAGAGTAATACCTTTCTCAAGCGTATTAGCACGTAAGTGAATGTAATGGATTCGACTGGAATTCCCTTATCAAACTAAAATTATAATTGTTAATAATTTTTAGTATTAAGGTGTTTCTATCTTGCAACCACAGAGCATTTACTTTAAGCGACTTATAATCCAGAGTGGTCATTTGGAAAAGTAACGGTCGAGGATCTCTTTCTAAATATTCTGTTGCATTTTTTATTTGATTTGTCTTTTAAATAAGACATAATTTACAACTGAATTTACGAGTCAAATACTTTTACTTTTAATCATCTGCAAATCGAAATAAATTAAAAAAATAGTCCATATCACGGAAGAGATTTACAGAAAATTACATTCCTACGTAAGGAGTCGGTGTTCACAACTCTGCTATTACCAGGCATGCGTCCGAGACTACCAGCTTTTCCAATTAACGTCTTCATATTTTAAAGCTACCTACTGAACAGTTTAAAATTTATCGTGTTTTGAAACATGTAAGATTTATATTAAAAATCCGAATTGATATAAGAATCCGTATAAAACAATATAAAACGTTTTATGGATTCGAAATTGAGAAAATTTCATACAACTGTCTACCTTTCGCGAACATTTGACAATCCCTTACCTGAATTGAGGCAACAGAAACTCGATTGTGAGATATATAATGGACGGGGTATATAAGCGAAGAAGGAATCTTAAGGCGAAGAGAAAAACGTAAATACTAATATTTAAAATCAGTAGGCGATACTTGAAATTTCTAGGACACATTAGGATGGGACTGGAGAATTTTAAAATCTCAGGACATCTTTAAAGCAAGAGAGAAAGAGAGAGCAGGAAACAATGAGGATACTACCTTACAAGATTGTGAAAATGGATGGCAGAACAAGGCATAGGAGGGATGCTGGAAACACAAATGTTACTAATAGCTTCAAAAGATGGTAACATACGGAGAGCCATTATCGCCAACGGTTTGAAGGGTTATAGCAAAGAGAAGAAGAAACAAAACTAACCTGATTTTAACATGACATCAAAGAAAAGAGCTGTATTCATTCAGTGAACATATTAGATTAGAATAAATATTTATGTTATGGATCGATAAACCACGAAGTATATATAATGTAAGACGCAATGCGTATTGAAATCAAAATGTAAGTAAACTATGTAAGGTGATAGAGTCAATGTACGACAAGCAAAACGGCGAATGGTAATGCACCAATAGGTACTTCGAGGAAAAATGATAGATAATTTGGAGATTCTTCATCTGTTATGTCCTGACAGATAATGATATATAAATGAAGTCAAACGGCTAAAATTCGTTAAAAGTATACGAAGTACAGCTAAAAAATTCATACGCTGGCCAAGATATACATTTGGGTAAACACACCAGTGAGTAGACTAAAAGACAAGCAAATGCACAAGAATACCACCGTTGGTCGGCCTGTTGTTGTATGGTGCTATGTTTGTGTGTCTTATAGTGTGTAGTGATACATCAATAAGATGCGGTAGATTATACCCCTGGTTTGTTAGATTATAGTAAAAATAGAGAGAATTGAACTAGTGCACGGGAAAGTGAGGTCTGGCTCAAAAATACAAATTCACCATCTATCTATCTATCTATCTATCTATTTAACCTCCAAATACTGCACGAGAAAGATATGTATTCTTAAATGAGCTCAAAAGAAACATGCTTCTTCACACAGAAAAAAACTGGAAGCATTTCTTTATTTGGAGTAATGCATAGAGATTATATACACATATATATATACATATATATATATATATATATATATATATACATACATATATATACTTACATATATATACATACATATATATATGTATATATATAATATATATATATAATATATATAATATATATATATATATATATAATATATATATACTATATATATATATATATATATATATATATATATATATATATATGTATATATATATATATATATATATATATATATGCATGTGTGTGTGTTCTGTGAATAACCATAAATAGATAATTTAAAAATATATATTATGTCTTGTTTCTTGCCGCTGAAAAACTGTTGAAATTTTTTTCATGTCCTCGTGTAATGTGCACGAATATTAATTTAACATGTTGTGGACGGATGATATAATTCGCGATAAAAATGACAAATCGAGGAAGTACTGTCATATACGTACTCACACACCAACCCTACGAACTTCGATACATTCACAAATACGAAGAGGAAATAACCTTAACACCTTTGAAATAAGCAACATATATAATTAACTAGCAGTAGAGCCCGGTGTTGCCCGGGGATGTAACAGTAAGATATAGATCAAGTATCGACCATCATAAAGACTGAAAAATAAATTTGACAAAGATTATTGTTTAAGGTTGAGGGAAACGCATGTCTTAATCAGTTTTATTTATTTTTTTTACGAATTGGTCAAACCCAACCTCAAACTAAAACATTGTTTTCAATCGTTATGAGTCTACCGATTGAATATAATTTTATTATAAACAATTGTCTTGTAAATGGAATTTTTAAAGAATTCTTAAAGAAAAAAGTATGCAAAGTTTTGTTGGAATCGGTTGAAAAATGTAGGAAATCTGATCCCATATATAAACGAACACACACACACACACACACACACACACAAACAACCAACCTGGGTTTTATAATAAGTATAACTCGATAACTCGATAATTATAAGCATAACTCGATATGAGTTGTCCCCCTTTCATTAATGCCTCTTAATCATCTTTTCAAATTGATTTCGTGCAAAAACAATTGTGTTTTCCAAGTTTTGACGCTGTTAGAACCACCGCAAGGTAATTTTACGTAGTCCTCTGAAGTTTTGTTGAAATCTGTTGAAAAATGTAGGAAATCCGATCCAATGTATAAACGTACACACACACACACACACACACACACACACACACACACAATCTGCGTTTTATAATAGGTAAGATGTAATTATCAACTAAATAATCTTTTTTCAGAATTTTATACCTATGGTCCCGATTTTCGAAATGATAATAATTGATATTGTAGTGTTTAAAGTTTATGTCATTTACGATATACTCTGCGTATTGGAAACATAAATCTAATAATAATAATAATAATAATATATATATATATATATATATATATATATATATATATATAATTTTCGCCTCTCTCTTTGTAATTTATAAAAGATAATCCAACAAATGTTAAAGCGCCCTTTTACGAATATCATTAACTGGATCTAATGAATTACAAAGAATTATACCAAATATATAATATTGATTTAATCATTGAACTACAAGAACGACAAAATCTGAAATAGATTACAAATGTAATTCGAAGATAAGACAATGATGTAATCAATATTTAATAGTGTCTCTTAGTACATCAGAGGAAATTTTATGACAAATTCTCCATCAACAGTGGAAAGAGTTAATACTGGATTGGAGAATACGTTTTATGAAATGGACAAAGTCTGACAATTATTTTAAGACATTTTTAATGTTTATACATACTTTTTATAGATACAAATACTTAAGTAAATGCTCTGTTTATAATAAACAGTATTAACAACATTTACCGGCCAGAATGTCGGAGGACACATATTTTCTATGACAATTTATCAGACATTCCGACCTGTAAATGTTGTTAATAATGTTTATTATAAACAGAACATTTACTTAAATATGTGTATCGTTAAAAAGAACTTATAAACACAAAAAATGTCTTAATATAATTGTCAGACTTTTTCCATTACATAAATGCGTGACGTTATTTGTTTACATTTGGATACGCATCGAGTAGATATGGATGCATGAGAGAAAATCCCAGGGAATTGTAGTTTTAAAACAGTAAAATCGAACTTTCTGACCTAGACGTTCCTCTGTGACTCAATCGGTAAAAGTACGTCAGGTTATATGAAGGTCCCGTATAGGATACAGTTTCGATTCCTGTCGGAGAACGCATTTTTTATAAGAAAATTTCTCGGACATTCAGACCCGTTAATACTGTTTAATATAAATAGATCATTTACTTACATATTTGTATATATAAAAAGAACGTATAAACATGAAAAATGTCTTAGCAAACCTTTTTACTAAACTTTATTCTTAAGATAAAATTATATGAATTTCAACCAACTACAACTGTTTCGTTTTCAATGAATAGCAAATGTTTCCATATAAGATAACGGCTAATATTACTATGATGGTTGTCATTATTATCATTGACACTGTTTTAACGTGAGTGCAGATGATGTTCGATGCGTGGTTGATCTTACGCATCCAGATACCTTTCTGCCGACTAAGCACTTATTTTTAAGCCGTGGAGTAGTTTTTATTGTTTATGCATTTGCCTGTCGGTTTTTGTTGATGTACAAGTGTGTGTTCACTTCTGGACAAGCACGCACGTCTTTGTCTTAAGTTGATAGATTTAAATTGAAGTGTTGCGACGTAGGCATTTGTGCGCATGAAACAATGATACTTATTTCGTGAGCATTTACAATTGAAATAAATCTCTCCGTTTGTCTAAGCTCGCGCAAAAGTATATCACGACCGTGTTGTTAGGTATTCTCTACTCATACTGTTTTAACAAATATCGTCAACATGTTAGTAACTCACTGATGTGCTTCAGAATTCCAAGTCGTGCTGGATAGGCAGGAAAACATCTGCGATAATATAACTGGTTAATATGATATTATTTTTCATGTAATAGATTTTGTTAATGATTTATCCTTATTTTATCTAGAGGATATATTCATATGTTCGGATTAAAAAGAAATAATTCATGTAAATTTGATGAATGTCTACAGATGTGTTTAGCAGATACACCAAACCTTAATAAATAATAGTATTAATACAGTCGGCTAAAATACAGTATGCAACATATAAATTGTCGCTTAAATTGCGTAAAAATGAAAATAACACTGATCTCATTTTAACAGCTATATTTACCAACATTACGCGCAAATATCTTGAAATAGTAAAAAAACAAATTTATTCAATAAAATCGACATTGGCTTCAACAAGGGCCACTAGACGACTTTGGAATCTCCTGTGACTCTTCTGGACGGTCACCTTGTTTAAGTTGGTGAATGCTGCCATAGTCATCGCTTTTATTTCATCTTAGGTTTTACAATGAGTGATGTTGGTCTTTTGTACAGTCACGCTCTGTACATAAAAATCAAGTGGGTTAAAGTTTGAGGAGATTGGTGGCCAGATGTAAGAGGTGTTGTGCTCGCAGAAATTGCCTAACAGATAAGGCTGGGTTATCCTGCTTATATGGCATGGTTTCAGAGTCATGTTTTCAGCTATATGTATTCCATTAGCCAACCATTTGACTTATCTGCTTGAGGAATTTGATGTAGGCCTGCGTGTTGAGTGTAAGACCCTGTGGGAAGATGAATTTAGGCATAACGTAGACATCACTAGTGATCACTCCAAGCATATACGAAACGGCCATTAGACTTATGAAACTCTTTCCGAACCCTCAGATCGAAACCCAAACATCCTTAAATGTTTGTATTAGAGATTCCGGCTCGAGTGAAAAAAGCCGTTTCGATAATGCTGGCCGAGTGAATTGCTTCATGGTGATATTTTTCAAAAAGATGATCACCAACAAGCCCTATACTACAGTGATGTCAACAACAGCAATAACAGCACGAAATGAAAGATGTAAAATGGCGACAATTTATCCATCGCGTCCTGTACGTATTTATAATACTACTACAGTCGAATTTCTCATATTCGCTCGTCCTCATGTCAGAACTTCTCAGTGTCTCCATTTAGATTTTGTAGGAATATGCTACCTTCTAATATTATTTTTTTCTTTTCTTTACAGGTGATTGTTAGTGATTGGAAATTTCTCAACGCATAATGTTTCCCACGGAAGAAACTTTAACTGTAAGAAAAATGAAAATAAATTATTTCATTATTGAAAAACAGGACGAAGCCCCTAATTCGTTCCCTTCGAATGACTTAAAAGAATGGATAATAGAAGAGGCTAATGAATTACCAAAGAATTTAGGGGTAGAATCGCTTCCAAATGATTTGGATTGTAACGTTCTTCTGGTAGAGGTGAAAAACGAAGGATGACGAAAACTGAGACTTAATAGAGATTTATATTGATGAGGTCATGAAATTCACGGAGAAAAACAATCTTTGTTCAGTCGTACAGAATGTAAAAATGAATGTTAATTTGCAGAATTGCATTATGGGAACCTAGAGCAGCGAAAAGTAAGCGCAACGAAAAAAACGAAATAAGAAAGAAGATCGAAGGTAAAACTTATTGAGCATTAAACATTGCAAATTAGAGTTATATTACACATGGTGCATTATAACCGAACCAGTCCTCATATTCAAGAAACTAGTTCGGATATATATATATATATATATATATATATATATATATATATATATATATATATATATATCAGGTGGCCTGACGATTGCATATAGCATGAAACAGACTGTCGCCTCTAAGTGTTGACTTCTATGTTCACTTTTATATTTACACACGCTCTATCTCTGATATTGAGCACTTTATTCCATAAATATAGCACACCTTAAGACTACATTTCTTTATATATATATATATATATATATATAATCAATTTTTTTTACTTTCTTCAAAATATAAAATGTCTTCACCGATAACTATATTCTGACCCTATCCAAATATAAGGAAATTCTTTCTCGCTACGTCAAAAATAAGAGATTATTGAAAGACTGGACGAAGCTCCTAATTTGTTGAATTTACAAATTTACAAACAGGAATTGCAAAATCTGAACGAAGCACTAAAACTTGCACTTTAAGACTATACAGACATTGCTATAAATTTGGGTGAGTTAAAAGAATGGACAAATGAAAACGCTAATGTATTACTAAAGAATTCAGCTGTAATATCGGTCACGATGATTTGGATTGTTCGGTAATAAAAGAAAATCAAATGCATCCGATAATAGTGAAAATATGAAGAAATGATGAATAAGATTGGGACTAAAGAGAGAAAGCTTTTGTTGAGATCATCAGTTTCCTACAGAAATAACTTCATTAAGTATTAGGTTGGTGCAAAAATAATGTCGGTTTTTGACGTCCAAAAATATGTCAGAAACCGATATCATTTTTGCACCAACCTAATATTACAGAATGTACAAGTGCTCGTAATATTCAGAAATACCTTACGTAATAACAAGAAATAAGAAAGACAATTGAAAATAAATTTTATGGAGTATTAAACATTGCAAATTTATATTTACTTTCGTGAGACACTTAATTTTATTGAGATCAGTCCTTTTGTTTTTTTAAGTTATAGTGATATTACAAATGCCACCTTATATCCTAATCCGTCTTCATATCCGAACTATTCTGATATAGGAACTTCTGGATATGGGGACTTCTACTGTATTTATATTTTTCAAGAACAACTATTATGGTTCTGCCATGTGAAAACAATCTTAGCAATCTATCTATAGATTAAAAACATGTTAGAAACTCAAACAAATACGCATTCTTGATATTAATCTTGCATGTAATTCCTTTCCATGAATATAAACTGGATGAGCCCACTTTTTATAATTTAGGTACTTTTTTCTGTCTATATTTCTGAGATCAGGTATTTTAAATATTTATACCATTTACATTGTTCGGACCATTGTCCTCATGTTGATTGCCATATTCACGACGCTTCGGATTTTCTACAGGTGATACATATTTCTGTTGCGGCCACGTATTGAACACGCTGCTCTTTGTGTCAAGTATATTTTAAATTACTCAACCAATGCTTTTATTTTCTGAGTCACTGTTCTTGGAATCAAAATCTTTGAGAGTTGAGTTAATAATAATGAGATATCCAAAAAGGCATGGCGTGTAAAACACAAAAAATCTACCACTGTGAAGCAAATAATTGGTTCCATTCGAATATCCAACTTATCTCAGCTGAAGTAGGTCGGAGTTCATAACGGAAGATACGTAGTTAATATGGCAATAAAGTCCGAATGAAGTAAATAGAGTATATTCTTAACTCAGTTAAAACTAAGAATTAGATATGTCAGTGATTCTAAATAGGTATATAATTAACCATATCTAAATATTAAAGGCACAAAAATACGTCCAAATTTTGTGTCTGCTAAACACTAAATTTGTTTCTTGCAATAGTAATCTTAATGAAGTATTTTTTTTTTATTGTAATCGCTTCACATGCGAAATGATTTACGTAAAAAAGATAAATATAAAAAATTATGCGGGTGGGAAATATGAGTACACACTATGAGCACACACGAAAATAATGAAAGAGTAATTCAAGGTCCTCGTCTTTGAGATCTCTCTCTCATGGGAACCTTTCTTTTATCTAATCGCTGAGTAGGTGGCCGAGTGGATTCGAAGGCCATACACCACTATTAGAGGTGAGTAGCCAGGATTGCATGTTCCTGACCTGCTATAGTCCGATACAAGTTTCAGACAGGAGAAAGTGGACAGGTCTGGTCTGTAAATGTGGATCCAGAGGAGGTCGTGAGCATCGGCATTATTTTTGGTTTCTGTGGGGAAGAGTTTGCTTCTTCTTTGATTTGTTGTAGCCTTTGTTAGATACATAAAGACGATAGAGCGAAATAGTCAAGCCCATTGACTGAATTGTCTTCAGATACGAACGAAACAGTACATTTAATCATGATATAGAGAGGACACAACGGGAACTATTTAACGCTTCAGACATCATTCGCAAATTATTCATATCATGATATATAGGATCATTAGAGGATAAGAACGTAGTTATTAAGAAAGCCATTTTCTGGTAACAAAATAAATGTTATTTCTAAAACTCTCTATGAGTCAAACTAGCACCTTAACAATGGAATACGGAACCGATGTGAATGTCTGTCGAGTCGGAGTATGTTCCAAACCGGGTCATCTTAGGAACTACAGATTGTACCGCGTCGGAACAGTTGCCATATAAATAGAGTTAGTAGCAATGTTTCCTATTTGGGAAAATGGATTGTAACTTGGAAAAACAAATAATCCTTCAAGATCCTGTGTATTAGGTTGGTGCAAAAATAATGACGTTTTCTGACGTTAAAAAATATTTGTTATTATTTTTAAAATATAGTGCTCGATACAAAAGTAGAGGATAAATATAATTATTTATTTAAACATATGATTCCAACGCTACATAAGAGTTCTCATGTTTCAAAACAAGAGCCGAAAACTTCAATATAATTATTTGAATTAAATTGAATTAAAGTACTAAGCTCTGTTCCATTTCCAAGCGAAATTTTTACTGGAATAACTTATTCTTGAATTTTACGCGTTTTATAAACATATTCATTATTGAAATTAAGATTACTATGGTAACGTCTAGAGCAATTGCTTAAAGAAAAGGGGCGTAAGGGTTAATAATTTGTATCAATATCTCAGTTACATTCACAGACGTCAAGTCAGGGTAAGGTTGGGGTGTCTAAATTTAAAGCGGAAGATGACATCGTCTAGTCTGGTTAAGTGTCTATGGAGATTTATTTATTTTTTCATTTTTATTTTTCTGAAAGGGTTTTGTGTATATAAAAAATACTGTCGTAAGTCGCTAACATTTGTTTTTTTTTTTACGACTTCATAAAGGGTTATCTTTATTTTTTTATAGGGAATTTAAAGTAATTGTTTAGACTCTGGAATTTAAAAATTATTTTATTGTTTGTTTGTTTTATGCTAATTATTTAATGCGAAAATTTGATGATGTCGGCAAAATCCGTTAACTCTTGTCTACTGTTTAATAGATTTTTATCATTTAGAAACTTAATAATATGTAGCTTTTCATGTAGGCTTATGTAGCGTTGGAATCATATTTTTTAAAAAATAATGATATATATATATATATATATATATATATATATATATATATATATATATATATATAACTGTTTATCAATTTATATCCATATGGTCATTTCTATGTACGTACCAAGCTGAAAATATACAGTTGTCCGCAGTTCACTCTACTGACTGCCTGTCCTGCTAATGATCTGTCTACCCATCATCGTCGCTCTTGATGTTCTTGGACGACGTCTCTATTCCTATTAGAAAATAAAGTCTTTATATAAGTTTGAAAAAAAAATACGTAATTTTTTTTTATCCAGAGCAAATATGTATCCTTTTGTATATGTACGTAGTTTTTATACATTGATTTTATCTTCTGTCTTTGAATCAAGCTCTTTATCTATACTCAGCGCGTGTTTATGTAGGTGTCTTTTTTGTGACTTTCCTAACAACCTCTGATTGACGACATTGCATAAAAAAGAAATCGCTTACATCAAAGAGAGTAAACATTCGAGCAGATTTTTTTTCATCAAAGCTAAATATACCAGAAAAGGCAAAACTCAGTATCCGTTATGTAAGATTATCAGTCACACATGTTCTGAAAAGGTAGCAACAGAAGGAAATATATACTAGAAAAAAAGACTAAAAGCATAAGCAGGGTCGGGCTCAAAGCCATTCGTTTTAGTCTCAAGAATTTGTTATAAATGAAATTTCTTAACGAAACACGTATATAAGAATTTTTTTTATTAAGATACAGGCGAAGAGACGTGACCAAATGTTACACAAAATTCATGCATTTAATAAATGTTCGAGTATTTCTTATCTTCGATATCCATTCGTCAAACATTAATTAATATCTCTTATTTGTGAATACAATCTATTTGTGCTCTCTTGTATCTTGGTCTTTATAAAGCTTCGGACATGGATATCGGCTTGTATTGAGGAATCGGAGAACCGAGTTCGAATTCCAATCGAATCCATTACATTCTCTCACGTACTATTAACCTTGAGAAAGGTATGAATCTTCTTCTACACCTAGCTATCGGTAATTAGCAGGACAGACAGGGTTCTATAACTTTCGATAGTAAATGATCTGCCGCAGAAAGAAATGGCAACCTACTGTGGGGAAAAATCTGCCTCGTCCATCATGTATCGAAAGTTACTTGATCTCCTAAGCATGTATCACGCATGACAGATAACTGAGTTAATAGTCTAAACGATTCTATCTATTTCAACGGTTACAAGATTCGAGAACCCGTTGCAACGCATGCCATTTGTTACATTTTCCTTATATAATTACTGTTTTCTTGAATATTAAAATTAAATTTGATCTGTTACTATTCTTCTGTCATATATATATATATATATATATATATATATATATATATATATATGCATTATGAAATGGAGAACGAAGGACAATTGTTTAAGACATTTTTATGGCATTCGTTACATTTTGCTTATATAATTCCGGTCTTGTTGAATATCAAAAGTAAATTTGACAATAATTTAAGATATTTTTATGTTCTTTTTTTATAGATACAAATATTTAAGTAAATTATCTGATTATAATAAACAGTATTACCAACATTTACCGGCCTGAATGTCCGAGAAACTTTCATGGAAAACATGCGTCCTCCGATAGGAATCGAACCGGTATCCTATACGGAACAGTTATATAGCTTGACGTAACTTAGCCGATTGGGCCACAGAGGAGCGATCGGTTAGCGATGTCGATTTTACTGTTTTTAATCACAATTCTCCACGATTTTCTCTCATTCATTCATATCTGCTCAATGGGTGTTCAAATGTATACAAATGACGTGTCTTAAGCGATTGGACAATTGTGTGTAAAAACAGTAAAATCGATATATATATATATATATATATATATATATATATATATATATATATATATGCATTCACTTATTTTCAGGATTATTACTTTGGAAATGCTATGAATTCTCTTGTGCTCTCCCATCTCTAATAGCAGGGAAATGGCAGGACAGACCCTGTTCTATATCCTTGGATTGCAAACGGTCTACCTCAGAAAGAAATGTCAACCTACTACGGAAAAAAAGAATCTGCCTCGTCAGTGATGTATCAAAAGATACATGATAACCTTAGCCTGTATTACGCATAGAACATAACTGACTAACTTGTGTTAGAAATGACTGAGAATATTTTATTTTTTACGCTTAATCTACCTTAATGGCAGTGGACAATACCGCTCAATTTGTAAACACACAGAAACATATGTTATTATTTTATAATTTCTTAGTAGCCTCTGTATTTGTTACATGGGCATGCTTGCATTCTGACCATGAGAACTGTGTTTGAATCACACAATGGTGGATTTGTTAGGACAGGTTATCGGACATTGGATCGTACCAGAAAACATACCACGCATTGGTCCAAGCTTGTGAGTGAAATTGACTAGACGGGACCCTTGATAGCTATCGATAGCAGTGCTATCAACATCTATTAAATGTCACCTTGGACTTGTTCATAATAGTCTGCTGGCCTTACTTAAATTGTTGATAACAAAAGAATAACACACTTTTCCCCAGAAACTGTAACTACGTTGCAATATAAACCAGTGGGACTCTGTAGGTTTTGAATAAACACAAAGTCACCTGAGTAGATGGGTATCCTCGAATACGAGTGGCCAGTTTTATTAACCACTGTTGTTACAGTCATCTTAGTATCAGTAATAGTAAGAGTAGTAGTAATAATAGTTTCGATTTCATATTCCGCTTCATATATTTTTAAAAAGATTCCGTTCATATGAACTTTAATTTAACCAGCAGATGCATTATGATCCTAGCTGTACTATGAAGATGAGATGTTATTGATACATTTGACACAGAGCAGTTTAGAGAGATTACCTTAATCCAAGATAATTCTCGGGTTAATATCACCTCATATCAATTTCAGATCATTGTAAATTTCGATTTAATATCCTGATATTCTCTAGTTCCACCTAATTTCCAAAAAATCAAATATCAAAATATCACGCAACGAATGAAAACCTTTAGCAGGCTTCACAAAACTATAATGATTAACACGGAATATTTTAGTATCTTATCTGTTCGCTGGCTGAATTTTGGGTATCATGTGATAGCCTTATATATATTCGGGCCAATATTCAATATTCAAAATTGCCCAAATCATGTAACAGCATAATTTTCCATTCTATAAAATATTTACTATCTAAAGAAGCATTAAAATAATTTTTCGAGGTTTTCAGATAATAGCTTTAATCACCTTGATATGATTAATCGTAAGAATCAGAGAAACTGAATTTGTGTAATTCAGCTAGAATGAGAAGAGTTGAAAATCGTTTCGTATCAGACTCACTGTCTTATCCACTAAAAAATGATGATGGGAAAAATCATTCAGGCCTTCAGTAATGTGAGCAACGTTCATGTTCTGGCTTCCATTTTCAAAGTACGTTCAACAAGCATCAAGTAAACGGTGAATAATCTTTTAAAAAAGGAAAGAATTACAGAGGAAAACTGGATCAGGAGGTCACTACAGGAAGAGAAACTCTCATTTAAACTTACAACTAAAGAGGTCGATTAGAAAAGATCAAACTCCATTCATAAGATGTTTGGTATGTAAGAGAGGAGTTTCAGCTATGTCAATTCAAAGAGAAGTGGAAAAAAAGACTAGGAAATAAAATCCTACATGAAAGTCAACGACAGAATGTCAGAAGGTTACAGAGGGCGAGAATCATCTAGAATAAGAAGAAAAATAATCGTGGAATATATATATATATATATATATATATATATATATATATAAATATATATATATATGAAGTTTATGAGCATCATTTTTTTATGGTGTTCAGTAATAATGAATATATTATTTTCTTTTATCATCGATTAGGTCACCATTATTTTATTAAGCTTAGAGAATAATAATACATTCTTATTGCTCAAATTAGAATCCAGTAGTGTTATCAAAATCTCTGATAATTACACTAATATGATTTTTATAAAAAAATCAAAGATACAAAGTTTCAAATCTGAATGAAAGTATTGGACAATTTTCCTGTTACATGATTTGGACAGTTTTGCTGTTGCATTTTTCATAATTCATGGAATATTGCACCTTGTTCTTACTAAGGTACTTAAAAAAGTAAGGGAAAAGGAAAAAAGAAACATTAATCATAAGGAGACAGTATCTACTGCTATCAGCAAGATGATCACCACCCCAAAATTCGGAGTGTTAATTGTAGATGTTGAATCGAAGGACGTACTGAAATTTAAATATCTTCGAAGTATTGTGAGATCAGAAAATGTGGCACAGAAATCCGAAGACACATTCTAATAGCAAAACATGCTTGACAAAATTATTAAGAAAATTCAATAGAAACTAAGAAAATAATATTAAATTTATGAAATATTAATCATTCTCTATAGCATCGATTATTGGACAATCTATTTACAGATAAAGAAGAGATATTAAGCAAAATAATTATGATTCTACAGAAGGTTGCTGAGAAGAATAACATTGGTTGAATATGTCGAAAAAGGGCACTTTAAAGGAAAATGAAAACAAAAAATAAGAAAAATATTTTGAATAATCTGAAACCCACAACGGAAGAGAAACAAGCAGCAGGTTACCTGGCTAAACAGAACGAGTTAGCATATATCAATATAGGGATGTGAGAGATAAGGAAAAGACAAAACTAATAAGAGCTTGTAAGAGCAATAAAAAAGGAAGCTGCGTTAAGATATGATCTATTATGTCTAATAAGTAATATTACGGAAGGAATTAATCATTCCTTCTTTTTCAGTGAATATAAATCTCTACTAAGCGGGAGATGACTTTAGGCATCCAATATCCTGAGACTTAGTCTTGTTCCTCTAACTACAACACTTCAGTCCAGCACTCTCTGTGAATGGCGTTATTATTCTATTTTTGATTTTAGTATTGTAATAAAAATGTATAATTGCAGAGAATACACACACACACACACAACCACACACACACACACACACACACACACACATATATATATATATATATATATATATATATATAAATCATCTAGAATAAGTAGAAAAATAATCGTGGAATATATATATATCTGTATCTATATCTATATATATATATATATATATATATATATATATATATATGTGTATGTGTGTGTGTGTGTGCGCATGCGTGTGTGTCTGTGTGTTTGTTGGATTGTAGAAGTAGAAGTAATAAATGTGCAAGACAAAGCCGTCATATCTGGATTGAAGATGATCTGGAATGGAAGAATTATCGTGTGATACCCAGAATTATCGGGGTTTAGGTACTATCTCTAAAATGTCTCCGTAAAAATTATCTTTAATATATAATACAGAATATTAAAAAGGATCAGTCTTAATGTTAGAGCGAAGATTCTGAGCTATCCACTGGCGATCTGACTTTGATCGAGGCAACTTCTTTTTCAGCTGATTAGAAGTTTCTATTTAATAACTTGAAAGCGGAGCTGAAATAGAAAACTACTATTAATGCTACTATTGTTATTACAGCTACTAAGACAACGATTGTTACAATTAATAATATAACAATATTACTAATATCTTATTCACCGGAATGAAAACAATTTAAATGTAAAAGTTTTTAATGATATAAGATTTCCAGAAGAATAACAGCCGATGTCTTTGTTTTTCGCTGATTAAATGATTGCCTAATAACATAACTATTTTACATCGTTTGTCTAATAATAATTGACATTATATTGGCGGGTTTATTGAAGGTAATATAAGGTATTAATGGTCATTTCAACTTTTAGGTGTCTGATTCTAATATGCGTTGTCAAAGTAGTGCCAGCTGCTACAAAAGACTCATGTCCCGTTCACTAATAGAAAGAAAAAAAAGAATAAATCATTAATCAATTTAGAGATAATCTGTTTTACTTATCCCTTAATTAAATAAAAATAAATGTGGTAGAATAGTTGTATTTTTTCACTGGCTGAGATAATTCGTTAAACAGAGTCTAATTATACAGATGTGAATTATTTAGATGGCCTCAATCAATGACGTCGAGTTGTGTGCCAAAAGAAACAGACGTATTAGAATAGTTACTACAGTTTTATTGGCCCCGAATAAATAAATAAACGATTCTTTTTCTCTTCTCTTGGTGCGCTTGCAAAAGAGGCAAGAGTCAGAAAAATGTAGCATTCTTTGTTCCATATGGGAAGGGAAAAGACTCAACGTGTTTTCAACTTTATTTTTCCTTATTTTCCAACGTAAATATATAAACGGCCTCGCTATTTTATAGGTATTGCAAAAATCGGACTGAAAGCTAACACCCATATGCATCGCCCATATATATGAATATTTTTGTAGTGATTTCATAGCATTTATGTGTGCAGTGATATTTTAACATATTTTGTTAAAATTTAATAACACATTTATAAATTTCGAATAAATAATTATATATATATATATATATATATATATATATATATATATATATATATATATGTGAAAATATTGTAGAAAATAGGAAAGAAACTGGTTTGGTAAATAATCCAAAGTTCCTTAGTATTTTTGTAATTATTTTAAAAAAATAGTGCTCGATACGAAAGTAGAGCATAAATATAATTATTTATTTAAAAATATGATTCCAACACGCTACATAAGAGGTCTCATGTTTCAAAACAAGAGCCGAAAACTTCAAAATAATATTTGAATTAACTTGAGTTAAAGTAGGCTCTGTTCCATCTTCAAGCGAAATTTTTTGGGAATGACGTATTTCTGGAGTTTACGAGTTTTAATAGTATGGTCAGAATTGAAATCAAAAATTTCCATGGTAACATCAAGGGCGGATTGTTTGGAATCGGCAGGGGTGGGGTGTTAATAATTTGTATCAGTATAGAGTAACTTAACTTAAAGATAACAGTTTCTTCTAAATTGAAAAAGGTAAACTTCCTCGACGTAACCCTAGACTTACCGAGCAACACGTACCAACCCTATAGAAAACCAAATGCTAACCCCTTATATATACACCCGAAGTCTAACCACCCTCTATCCACAATTAAACATATACCCTCATCAATAGAAAATAGAATTAGCAGTAACTCCGCTAACAAAGTAATATTCCACCAACATAATGACTTCTACAACACTGCCCTAAAAAATAGTGGTTATAAAAATGCTAACATTAAATATAGGGACAATTGCAATAACCAAAAGAAAAAAAAAACAGGAAAAGAAACATCATTTGGTATACACCTCCGTTCAACCAAATGGTTAGTATTAAACTAGGACAGAAGTTCTTAGCTCTAATCGATAAACACTTTCCCACCAATAGTAGACTTAGTAATATATTCAATAAGAACACACTAAAATTGAGTTATTGCTGCACTGAAAATCTAGAAGGTATTATAAGAAGACACAATAATAATATCCTGAACAAACCCCCTTACCTGAATAGTTTTAATAACTCTACACTTAAATCAGATAATGATGGGGAAAAATTATGCGATTGTAGAAACCCGGTAGACTGCCCATTAGAAAATAAGTGCTGCATCAAATCTGTGGTATACCAATGCACTATATCATCCACGGAGAACCCTAACAATAATATGATATACATTGGGTCCACGAAAAATGCCTTTAAAACCAGATGGAGGCAGGATAAATGCTCCTTCAACAACATAAACTTTAGACATCAGACCTCTCTATCTAAATATTTTTGGCACCTGAAAGAAAAAAATAGGACACCTAAAGTAAAATGGAAAATCATTAACAGAACTAGAACTTGCAAAACTTGGGATGACCCAGGCCCTTTGTGCCTCCATAAGAAACTACACATTATTAAGCTCCTAAACAATAAAAACCTATTAAACAACCGGCAAGAATTAACGGTTTTCTGCCGACACAACCGAACTTACGCTCTGAATAACTAGCCTAAAACACGCATATAAATTTTAAAATCCATAGCCCATATACATAGTTTTAATTACACACAAAAATTGATAACCCTTTATGAAGTCGTCAAATAACAAAAGTTACGGCCTTTTCATATACACAAATCCCTTTCATAAAGAGATATAATAAAAGAATAAAATAAAAATAAATTAATAAATCTCCGTAGACGCTCAAGCCAGACTAAGCGAAAACTTCCTCCGTCGTAAATTTAGCCACCCCCACCTTACCGTGACCCGACATCTATGAAAGTAACTCTATACTGATACAAATTATTAACACCCCACCCCTGCTGATTCCAAACAATCCGCCCTTGATGTTACCATGGAAATTTTTGATTTCAATTCTGACCATACTATTAAAACTCGTAAACTCCAGAAATAAGTCATTCCCAAAAAATTTCGCTTGAAGATGGAACAGAGCCTACTTTAACTCAAGTTAATTCAAATATTATTTTGAAGTTTTCGGCTCTTGTTTTGAAACATGAGACCTCTTATGTAGCGTGTTGGAATCATATTTTTAAATAAATAATTATATATATATATATATATATATATATATATATATATATATATATAATTATTCATTCGAAAATTATAACATAAATATGTTATAAAATCACAATAAAATATACATTTTCTTTCAACACTTTTGGTGTCTTATAAAGTGATGCTGTTGAATGTAGGATAAAGGGTTTTAAAAAGTTCAAATCACTCAAACACCCTTCGCTAAGGGGAATATATATATATATATATATATATATATATATATATATATATATATATATATATATATATATATATATGGGGGTGCATGTATGTGCGATGTATATTACATTTACAATTTAAGAAAAACAGATGTTTTTATATTGCTCAATTTTAAATATCAAACTTATGGCGACAGTTAAGTATTATTTGCTTTGTTATTGTAATAATAATACCACATAATACATGAATTAAAATAATAATTACAAATATTAATTACTAATACAAATACAGCATAAAGTATAATTTAATCAATAATAAAAATGAATAACTTTTAATATTTAATGCATAATATAATATGACCTAAGAACTTCTATATAAAACTTAAAACAAAATTAATAAATAAATAAATTTATTTTGGAAGAAAATTTTAATTTCGAAGAAAAATTTATCTGGTAATTTTTCGCTGGTGTCTTATAAAGTGGTGGTATTGACTGTAGAACAAAGGGTTTTAAAAAGTTCAAATCACTCAAACACCCTTTGCTAAGGGGAATATATATATATATATATATATATATATATATATATATATATATATATATATGGGGATGGGGGTGTATGTGTGTGCAATGTATATTACATTTCCAATTTAAGAAAAACAGATATTTTTATATAGGTACGTCCACTAGGTCACGTAAAAAAGCGGCATATCACGATTAAAAATGACTCATAAATCAACGAAAACAAAGTTTTGTTTAAATATGTTGTTATCTAATTGAAAGCTAAAGCATTAAATTTATTATTTATACTAAGTAAAATATTCTGAAGTCTTTTAGATAGAAATTATATAGATTGGAATGTCAAATATATGCTCGATTTTTGTTTAATTTTCTTAAAAGCGGACATTTTCTTAAATTTTAAGAAATTTGTAAACAAACAAAATTTTGAATTTAAACTTCTTCCTAAAATAAATTTATATATTTTTGACACGTTATTTGAGTAAAATTAGAAAATTTAAAGTTAAAATAATCTGATATGAAACAAACAGTACTTACTTATAGCTTAAAAAATTTGTATCCAAACATTTCTTAACGATGTGTCTGAAATTTTTGCATGTCTTTCATCGATTTCGCAATTGACGAGGCGATGACAGACAGCTATGGATGATCAAAATTGACAAATTTTTAAATTAGGCTAACGCGGTTTTTCGTTTTTAACTAGTACTTTTTAAATATTAACATTTTTATTCAGCAATTATGTACTATTTTTTTTATTATTCAGGTAATTCTTTAAACCTTTTTTTTTTATTCAGGTAATTCTTTAAACTTTTTTTTTTATTATTCAGGTAATGTTATTGTCTTGGTTTCCGTTTCTCTTACTTTCTCAATCTTATGTTAAATTAATTAATAAGAAAAAAATTATTTCAATGAAATATTATCCAAAATAAAAGAAAATACTTTAAAGAAAAATATTTAATAAAAAGTAATTAAAAATAATTACAACTTTTAAAATTTGAAAAGAATTTCTGCAAACACGTTAACGATGTGGATCTGAACTGGACAGAGAAGAGAAATAACTGTGGTGCCAGACGACACAAATCACGTGACCTTTTTAAGGATTATGTCGCGTATACATTTTCATACATAGAAATTATGAACGTTTTTGTATAAAAATTTATTTTTAAAATTATTTTAAAATTATTTCTGCTTAAACGAGTGTTATGTGTTTTTCAAAGTTCGATTCGTAAATTTACATTTTCATTAACGTTATCATTACATTGCGTGCACGATTGAAATAAATAATTTTAAACGATTTTTGAAGTATTAAGACGTTAATGAATAAATTTTTTAAATCTGGAAAAAATTTGCAAAAAATACATTATTCATCGAAAAATTTTTATTTCTTCACAAAATAATGTCCTTAGTATAACGTATCTACAAAAACAGGTGGAAGCTTTTCTAATTAATTAAATTAGATACTTTTTACATTTTTTTTTTACAATTCAAATCTGATTTTCTATAAAGTAACAAATGTTTGACAAAAAAAATTGGTGATTTACTTTCTACAATGATTCCTGTTTATAACTAATAAAAAAAATCCCGGGAACTCTGATTTAATTTCTCGAAATTTCATGAAAATATGTAAGTGGGTGGAAACATGTTAAAAAAAAAATCTCTTTTTAACAAGATTTTCTGAAAAAATTTTTTTTTAAATAATTTAATTCATTTCTGAATAAGTCCTGAAAGTTTCATTAAAATCCAACAATTATTTGATTTTTGCAAGAATTTCCTAATTAACGTGTGCAAAATAAAACAAACCTTTTTTTAGTCTTATCGCGCTGTCGTAAAAAAAAACATAATTTTTAACTAAAATTTTCTACGTGTTAGAAAGGAGTAAAAAAATTCAAAAAATATTTAAAAAATACTTTGGTCTTTCCTATTTCATAACAACATAAACATATTCAGTCAAAACTTTGTTTTCGTTGATTTATGATTCATTTTTGATCGTGATAGGCCGCTTTTTTACGTGACCTAGTGGACGTACCTATTTTTATATTACTTAATTTTAAATATCAAACTTATGCCGATAGTTATTTGCTTTGTTATTTTAAAAATAATACAACATAATACATGAATCAAAACAATAATTACAAATATTAATTGCTAATACAAATACAGCATAAAGTATAATTTAATCAATAATAAAAATCAATAATTAATGCATAATATAATATGACCTAAGAACTTCTATATAAAACTTAAAACAAAATTTTAATAAAAATAAATTTATTTTGGAAGAAAATTTTAATTTCGAAGAAAAATTTCTCAGGTAAGTTTTCGAATCTTAAATTAAAGAAATTCAATATATTTTCGAAAATGGACTAAATCCGATATAAGTTTTATATTAATTTCTTTGTTGTTTAATCGGTATTTTCGATGGATTCTCATATTCGAGTGGATGTTTTATTTTATAATTAAACAATATTTGTTTACTCAAGAAAATCTACCTGCATGAATATTGAGCAGGAATGGAAACCATGATCCCGTGAATGCGAAATCCAGTGGTTGTCGGAACATGCGGAATCCAACAGCAGGGAAAATCGCTTTGTTTGTTTCTCCCAGTTTCCCACGACACTTTCGGATACTATTCCTTCAAACCGTAGCAGTCACGGTCTTGTAGGTTTCACAGTCGGACCGTTTCTTCGTTGGCAAAGACCCCTCTCAAGAAGTCCTTTAACAGTGTCTACATGACGACACAACGGAATGAAGAATATGGACTTTTACAATTTCCCTGATAATGGCAATCTTTTCTTCACCTTCGAGTGTTTTTCCATGTCCGATTGTTCGCAGAGCGGAATGTGGTTCATCCACAATATGTCGACTCAGAAATAACAAAACAGAACTTTATACAGAATAAGAAAAGATAAAAACTAACAAAGATGTTGGCATATTGTGCAAACCAGCTGGGATATGTTTTATCAAAATCAATTCACAGAAGAACTAAAAATCCTAAATGTCATTACCAAGCCATTAGTGTTGTTCGGAGTGTATGTATTTACGTGCGTGTGTATGTATGTGTGTGTGTCTGTGTGTGCGCGCGCGCGAGGCGCACTCCCGCACCTGTATAAACACACACAAAGATACACACACACGTGTGTGTGTGTGTGTGTGTATGTGTGTGCAAAGTTGGAAATGATTTCTTTAATTGAACGCAAAGATCATGAACCCAGTATTGCTTTCAAGCATGAAATAGTCCGTTGACACTTGGTGTTGATTTCAATGCTTCAATATCCACTAACATATTTATATTTACATGCGCCTTGTCATAGATGTTGACCACTTTTATTCATAAATGTATCGATTTTTTTAACTATTCTTAACACACACACACATCCTCACACACACACACACACATATATATATATATATATATATATATATATATATATATATATATATATATAAAGAAATATAGTCTTAAGGTGTGCTATATTTATGGAATAAAGTGCTCTGTAACAGAGATAGAGCGTGTGTAAATATAAAAGTGAACATAGAAGTCAACACTTAGAGGCGACAGCCTGTTTCATGCTATATGCAATCGTCAGGCAACATATGGTGTTATTTTTCTCGGCTATTTATATATATACGGGTTAGTGGTGCATTGTGGGTATTCTATTATGGCGGTTATTTAACCGGAAGTCGTTTGTTTATTTATTTGGGTTAAATTATATTGCTTGTTTCTATTTTTTTGTTTCTTATTTATTTATTTATTTATTAACGTATTAAAAATTTGTTTATATCAATTATTTAACAGTTTTTGTTTTGGTTTGAGAATTTAATTAAAGCTATTTGTTCAATTTTGTGGTTGATTGTTGTAGTTCATTCTAAGTATTATTTTGGCGGGAACAGTATTTAATTGATTATCTTTATTTGGGATTGGTTTGTTTATTTATTTCCTTGGCTGAATTTAGGTCAATTTATTTTACTTGTATATTTTCTCTTTTCGGTTTTCGATTTTTAAGTAACATAGTATTTATTTATGTTTTATTTCTATTTTTTTTATTTATTATTATTTTGTTTATTAGTATATTTATTTGTTTTTATTTTATTTTTTCCGTTTTTCATTTTTTAGGTTACGTAGTAAAAATTTATTTTCATGACAGCATTTTGAGATGAGCTCGGATTTTTGTTTAATAATTTATTTTGGTCGGGAAAGTAATGATAGCTATTTTTTCTTCCAAGCAAAGTTTGCAAGTTTTTGATTGGTTGTTGTAGGCTGATGATTTTTTCCTTATCTTCCAAGATATTATTGGTGTGATGTGCGTTCTGTTTTTAATTTCCCAGATATACTTAGAAAGCATTGTACTGTTCGCATATTTACTATTTGTGAAAGATGTTTTGTGTGTATAATTTCTTTGTTTGCTTGGTCCTTCAGTTACACCTATGTATACTTTTTCTTCATTATCTGGTGATTTTATCGTGGCTGGGTATATTACGTTGTTTTTTAAACAATTATCGTTTAAGGGACATTCGTTCTTTATTCTGCAGTTGCACGTGGGTTTAATTTGTTCGTGTGGTTTGTTGATAATTTTCCTATTGTGCTTTTTTATTATTTGTGCCATGCTCTCAGTGCAGCTGCAGCTGAGTTTTACAGTGTTTTTGTCGAATATCTTGTGTAAGGTGCTTGATTCTGGGAAGTGTTTGTGTAAGAGTTTGAAGAATATTTTTCCTACGTTGTTTTTACGTTCTTGCTGTACGGTGGGTTGAACCATATGATAGTTCTTCTCCTGTTGGCTATTTTGTATTCTGTGGTGAGTATGTGAGTATTGCTGGGAATCCGCTATCTTTTAGGACCGTTTCATAGACTTTCTTAGCTTTTTTAAATAGGGATTCTTTGGAGGAATTGTCAGAGAGCCTGCGGTTAATCGATGTTGGTATCTGCTTGATTATAGAAGGTGGATGGTTGGAAGATGTGTGTATGTAGAGTGGTTTGTCATTAGGTTTTCTATATGGTGAGTATCAATACGTTCAGGACGCGATGGGTAAATTGTCGCCATTTTACATCTTTCATTTCGTCCATGCCAATTTCTCTATTATTGCTGTTGTTGACATCACTGTAGTATAGGGCTTGTTGGTGATCATCTTTTTTGAAAAATATCACCATGAAGCAATTCACTCGGCCAGCATTATCGAAACGGCTATTTGCACTCGAGCCGGAATCTCTAATACAAACATTTAAGAGTGTTTGGGTTTCAACCTGAGGGTAGTGAAGAGGATTCGGAAAGAGTTGCATAAGTCTAATGGCCGTTTCGAATATGCTTGGAGTGATCACTAGTGATGTCTACGTTATGCCTAAATTCATCTTCCCACAGGGTCTTACACTCAACACGCAGGTCTACATCAAATTCCTCAAGCAGATAAGTCAAATGGTTGGCTAATGGAATACATATAGCTGAAAACATGACTCTGAAACCATGCCATATAAGCAGGAGAACCCAGCCTTATCTGTTAGGCAATTTCTGCGAGCACAACACCTCTTACATCTGGCCACCAATCTCCTCAAACTGTAACCCACTTGATTTTTATGTACAGAGCGCGACTGTGCAAAAAGACCAACATCACTCATTGTAATACCTAAGATGAAATAAAAGCTATGACTATGGCAGCATTCACCAACTTAAACAAGGTGACCGTCCAGAAGAGTCGCAGGAGATTCCAAAGTCGTCTAGTGGCCCTTGTTGAAGCCAATGTCGATTTTATTGAATAAATTTGCTTTTTTACTATTTCAAGATATTTGCGCGTAATGTTGGTAAATATAGCTGTTAAAATGAGATCAGTGTTATTTTCATTTTTACGCAATTTAAGCGATAATTTATATGTTGCATACTGTATTTTAGCCGACTGTATTAATACTATTATTTATTAAGGTTTGGTGTATCTGCTAAACACATCTGTAGACATTCATCAAATTTACATGAATTATTTCTTTTTAATCCGAACATATAATTATATCCTCTAGATAAAATAAGGATAAATCATTAACAAAATCTATTACATGAAAAATAATATCATATTAACCAGTTATATTGTCGCAGATGTTTTCCTGCCTATCCAGCACGACTTGGAATTCTGAAGCACATCAGTGAGTTACTAACAGGTTGACGATATTTCTTAAAACAGTATGAGTAGAGAATACCTAACAACACGGTCGTGATATACTTTTGCGCGAGCCTATACAAACGGAAAGATTTATTTCAATTGTAAATGCTCACGAAATAAGTATCATTGTTTCATGCGCACAAATGCCTACGTCGTAACACTTCAATATAAATCTATCAACTTAAGACAAAGACGTGCGTGCTTGTCCAGAAGTGAACACACACATGTACATCAACAAAAACCGACAGGCAAATGCATGAACAAAAAAACTACTCCACGGCTTAAAAATAAGTGCATAGTTGGCCGAAATGTATCTAGATGCGTAAGATCAGCCACGCATCGAACATCATCTGCACTCACGTTAAAACAGTGTCAATGATAATAATGACAACCATCATGGTAATATTAACCGTTATCTTATATGTCCCTTAAACAAAAATTGTCTACAAAACAACGTAATATACCAACCCACGATAAAATCACCAGATAATGAAGAAAAAGCATACATAGGAGTAACTGAAGGACCCTGGAAACAAAGAAATTATACACACAAAACATCTTTCTCAAATAGTAAATATGCGAACAGTACAATGCTTTCTAAATATATCTGGGAAATTAAAAACAAAACGCACATCACACCAATAATATCTTGGAAGATAAGGAAAAAATCATCAGCCTACAACAACCAATCAAAAACTTGCAAACTTTGCTTGGAAGAAAAAATAGGTATCATTACTTTCCCCGACCAAAATAAATTATTAAACAAAAATCCGAGCTCATCTCAAAATGCAGACATGAAAATAAATTTTTACTACGTAACCTAAAAAATGAAAAACGGAAAAAATAAAATAAAAACAAATAAATATACTAATAAACAAAATAATAATAAAAAATAGAAATAAAACATAAATAAATACGACGTTACTTAAAAATCGAAAACCGAAAAGAGAAAATATACAAGTAAAATTAATTGACCTAAATTCAGCCAAGTAAATAAATAAACAACCCAATCCCAAATAAAGATAATCAATTAAAAACTGTTCCCGCCAAAATAATACTTAGAATGAACTACAACAATCAACCACAAAATTGAACAAATAGCTTTAATTAAATTCTCAAACCAAAACAAAAACTGTTAAATAAGTGACATAAACAATTTTTTAATACGTTAATAAATAAATAAATAAATAAATAAATAAGATAAGAAACAAAAAAGTAAAAAATAAAAAAACAAGCAATATAATTTGACCCAAATAAATAAACAAACGACTTCCGGTAAAATAACCGCCATAATAGAATACCCACAATGCACCACTAACTCGTATATATATAAATAGCCGAGAAAAATAACAGCATTTGTGGCCTGACGATTGCATATAGCATGAAACAGACTGTCGCCTCTAAGTGTTGACTTCTATGTTCACCTATATATATATATATATATATATATATATATATATATATATATATATATATATTGTGCAAAAGGGCTAACATGTCTGGATAGGGCTTATGTAAATATAGTAAGTGCCGATAGATATGTCAAAACTGAATGGCTAACTTCATTTCCATGCTTGAATGCAAATATTCTGCGTCCAACTATAAAAAGATATCTTCGGGTTTCGTTGTGGAAATTTATATCTGCACAATTTAACAATATGTGTGTGCCCGTGCGCACGTGAAAATGTCTGTGTATACTTATGCACGTGTGTACAGCAATATATGTGTATGTAAAAACATATAGATATATGTATATGTTTATTTGTACATACACATATATACATACACACATTCATTTGTATATATATATATATATATATATATATATATATATATATATATATGTATTAAGCAATATACAATATACATTACATTAATTGCACAACTCCGAATTTCATTTACCTCGCTCCTACATCTACCAATATTTACCCATTCAGTTATATATATATATATATATATATATATATATATATATATATATATATATTTGTGTGTGTACGTTTGTGTGTGAGAGTGTGTGTGTGTGTGTGTACGAATACATATACAAATGTTAGATATATTTTTAATCTTAGATATTCCACTGTTTATGACGTGTAATTGAAGAAATTTATTTCCCAACTTATACTGAAATAAGTTAATTTGATTCAATAAACATTTCTATTCAAATTTGGAAATCCCGTGAAGTAAATTATTTTGCTCGCACATCATTACATATATATCACCACTCTTCCATTACTCAAGAAGGAAATAAACCTTCTAAATAGAGGTAAACAATATTAAGAATAATAAACTTATACCTATTTTACAAAATTTAGCATCACCTATAAAATCTCAAAATTAAGTATGCGTTTTCGTTATCAGCAAAAACGATACTCACCATATTCGATCAAATTATCAGTGTATGTTGCCGAAAATTCAAATGGTAATATTAGTCGTTTCCTTACAAGTAAACGTTCAGCAGTCATTGACCGAGCTGACATTATTGCTGTGGTTTGTAATTTATACCATCTTTATAAAAAAAAAATCAGTAAAATAAAAAATATACACTACCTGTTTTTACTCAATACAGTATTTATAGTGTTGAAGATCAACATGCATATATAAGTATTTTCTTATCGAATTACATGTGAGACTAGTTTTTGCTGCTGCCATTTTTGAAAGCTCTCCTGTGATATGCTTTCTTTTATCTGATAAATTTCTTCGTTTTTAATTCTGTAGCACCAGACCCCACTAGGTTAAACGAAACGTCATCTTCACTCGCTCAAAGAACCTTTTTAACCGTTGATCTCAGTAAGCGATTGTATAAAGATTTGGCATCATGTCTGACATCGATATGAATATCTCGATCAAAAAAATCTATTTCCTCTTTAGTAATGTGGTTATGTAGCAAATTGCGGAGTTGTGTGAAACTACCTCGAGCGCAAAATATACAATGTTAACTTTTCTAGTATGAATAACCGTATTAAATGACATATAAAAATCACGATGGAAGAATTTACCGTAGATATCGGTTTTTCTACCAATATTTAAAGAAATTGGTCTTTCTACTCCGGGTCAGAATTCACTATACATTCCATTTAAACGTGTTCAGTTACAGAGTGCTATACTTCTACATTTGATCCCTTAACTGGATCGCAACGACATAACCCTGTGCCTGAGGCTTATGACACACTTTGTATCCTATGAAGATTGTCTGGTAGATTTGTCAGTGTTTTCTCTTCACTTTAGCTTATATGTGCATGTGTAAACACCTAAGAGATCCCTACCATGTGTTAACACCTGTCATCGGGCATGAGCTTTTTAATTACAAAAAAAAAACATTTATTTTTTTATATTAGTTGCACAGAATAATCTTCTGCATAGAAAAGCTGAAATATTACGATGACAATCTTTAAAATCTGTCCTAATTCACTAATGTGCAGAAAAATAAAATAAATGTATCAGTTCAAGAAAAGTTGAAGCTTTCCAGGATTTACAATTCCAAAATAGGGTTATGTCTGCCAACAGACGTGAAATATAAACAAACAGTACATTCGCATAATCTAATGAATTGACAATCCAAAGAAGTTGTGACTATGAAATAACGCATAAAATACACGAATGTATGCGACAACGAATTCCAAATGAACATCTGAATAGCATATTCTGCCTTTCAAAAGCTAAGAGCAGCAATAAAAAAGACGGTATTTTCATTAGAAAATAAGAGAAAATTACTTAATTGTTATTTAATAATTTCATAACATCATAATATATGTCAATGAACCTTGAACAATATCCTCAGAGATGAATAGAGACAACTGAAATGGGGTTATATTGAATAATACTCATAATACTATAGACAGATCATGTTTATAATGAGAAAGGTAAGGGAAAACATTAAAACAATATATACACTTATACTTAAAATAATTAACGGCTAATAAAAATGACATGGCTTTGCGAATTTGATACACAGGATATGTTGAAGGCAATTTTAAAAGTTGTATTTAGTTGTCAGAACAGGATGTAGGAACATTTGCTAAGAAAATTCTCTTGAAATATAAGAAAATTTACGATTCCGAAATATGAAATAGCATTGAAATCACGAAAGATTCCTGGCACAAGTTAAACGAATCATTTCGTAACGAACAAAGAAAAGATTTCTCGATTATTATTTAATATCGATTTTCCTATATCACAATGAATGCGGGAGAATTTGCACACAGTTGAGGAAAATACTTGAGACAACATAAATATCATTCTGCAAAAGAAGGCCGGGAAAATTATGGTGTGAACATATGAACAACGACAAAGTTAAAAAGAAGCTGGAATAAAGAAAAAATGGAGAATTAAAAAGAGACGAATTAAATTTTCTATGCACATATTGAAATTTTTTTTTTTAAATGGATGACAGGACAGGATGTAGGAAATACACCAAAATATATAAAAATAGTTAAGAGCTGCAAATGACAGGACGTTGTAGAGACTCATGAATGCACATGTCTTGAACTCATACAAAATCTAGAAGAAGAAATATTCTACAAATAGAACATTTGGTTCATACATCTTAACTGACGTTCCGACCTGTCTAAACCTAACGTTTCTCTACCTGCGGGAAAGATATTTTCCCACAGCACATACGCTAACTTAAACATATATGTGGGGGCTGTAGTTTTATGCCCAGTGTTAAATAATAATCTAGCAGACTGTTATTTATTTAAATAATTGTATTTCCTCTAACTTCATCATTTGGACCTTTGGGGGTTAGCTGTTAGACAAAATAGGGAACACAATTTTGATTGACTAAGCCGAACGTGGACTTAGTCATTACGCGTCGAAGAATTCAGACGTATTAATTTCGTGTAGGGAAACTTGCTCCCCATTGGGGCTGATAGAACGATCCCACTGGATAGGTTAAAAATGTATACGTCGACGTGTATAATATAATAGAAAATTTTAAACATCCAATTTGCTGAAGTTTTCTTTTATTGTCGAACAAAGTAAAACAACCAGCGTTCACACGGTCGGAAGATGGCAGAAAGAAGAAAGCAACATATGAGTGAATCAAGGCCGTCGTTCCAAGATTAACTCTCGAGAACGAAGGGGCTATACAACATAGTGTCAATTTAGAAAAGGTCGGTGAAGATTTTAACGGAGGACTCAAAGAAAAAAAAAGAAATAAGAAAAATTAGTCTAGAGTTATTGGAGAGTCTGTAAGTACGATGATATTACTTTGTTAAACTGACACAGACAGACACACATCTTCAACAAACCAAAATAGGAAGCAATAATGAAAAAGGGTAAAGATGAAAAGATTTTGATGAACAGAAGATTTGTTGGTAAAAAAGACGAATAGCGAAATAACAAGACAGGGCACAGATTAAACAATAGTCTGATTTTGATGTTTTATTTCGTTGCTTTTGACAAAAGGTGAAATAGTGTAAAAAATATTATTGTTGATTTTTCTTTGATTGACACGTTTAAAATGTCTTGTCTAAGATCGTGTTTGGCATGATTTCCTGTTGTTTATGCTGCATTTTTGTAGAAGAAATCAGGGCACGAAAGTTTTGCAGTTAAGATTTTATTTTTGAAGAAGTAAAATTATCCAGTTTTTGTGATTGAACACGTAAAAGCCTGAATTTGCGTAAAATAACACAATGGAATTTATTTTTAAAAAAAAGATTGACTTCATTTTGCAATGACTCATTCCCAATATGGGTTGTTAATGAATTTTGGCTATGGTTTTACGCGTATTCAAATGCTTTAAGTTTAGAATTATTAGGTTAATTTTTATTAACTGGCAAGTATTTCTTCATTTCTGAACAGTGTGAATTTTTTTATTTTTTTTTTATTTTAAGAGGCATGTGTGTCCTTTTGCTTTCATTGGTTCGTTAATTAAGATAGTAACTGGTGAATTTTGAGAATTAATTTTTGTGGACAATGTAAGTTGCTAATTGTTGGGGGAATAATCAGATTCGACTAGCATGTTTCCTGATTCCTGAATGTGACTGTCTCTGACCTGAGATGGAAATGATCACACCTCGCTATACAGTTGGGTATCCGATTGTCTATATTTAGTAGATTTGTTGCCTGTGCGCCATGAAGTATTTATATCAAATAAATGTACCTAAGTTACACCCGGGGCCAAGTTTTGGTCATCCGATGACCTAGTAGAATTTATTATGTGGCCCGTGTTATTCCAAGCTGAGGTAGAGGCGAAGGATGAAATCCTTGTAAACAGGGTAGAGCCAGGGACGCTGAGCGGGTGTGATTGTTCCCTATGAGGACAGTCAAGGGCAGGGGGAAATGGGTATGGTACAAGTTGAGCAATAACTGTAACTATATAAAATTAATGGTGTTAAATAATTGTGAAGAACTTTTCACGTTAGCCTGGTAAAATGCATGTAAAAAGCAATTAATTGATTGTTTGAATAAATATGGTGATAATGAGACGTGTGCTGTGTCATTCTGAGTGAGAGAAGAGTGTTGGTGATTACATATTTAACGTGTAAAACTTAGGTGGAAGGACGTGGCCCAATTAGGAAATCGTTTGCTGCTATGGCGTGCTGCAGGTACGATGTGTGTTTGGAAGAGTTTATTTGTTGTTTTTTTTTTTTTTCAATGGATTGTATGCAAATGTCGTGTAGTCTCAAGTAAAGAAGCAATGAATTTTATTCTCCCCGGGAATATTGGATTGCAGAAGTGGTAGATGCTGACCTTAGTGGAGGTGATAATGTAGAGTTCAAAGCTCACTGTTGGAGTCACTTGAATCCAGACTGGCGCCTGAGGCGTTGACCTTGAAGAAGCTAGTGACGAAAAATGGACAAAGGATTGCCCGTTATTCTGTTTTGTTTTGTTTTTGTTTTTTGTTTAAAAAAGGTCTGTGAAGCGTGAAAAGCTGGTCAGGATTTTGTTGTTTATGCTCATTCATTTTCAAGAATTGTTTGCATACTGAAGTGTTAACGTGACCGAGACACAATAAAAAGAAAAGAGAGCTCCCTGCATACATGAAATTACAGAGAGTAGTTCAGAGTAAATAGTCAAATAAAATTGATAAAGAATTTTTTTGATGGTTGATTAAGGACTGTTAAATATAATGAACTTGAAATAAAAATTGTAAATTAATTTACTTCTTAGTTAGGTAAGGAATGACAATCTATCAGACAATTATTTTTAAAGGATAGTATTAGGTCGGTGCAAAAATAATGTCGTTTTCTCACATGTGAGAAAACGACATTATTTTTGCACCAACCTAATATTTCTTCTAACTAGTCATTTTGAGAATTGAGGTCAACTAGTAGAAAAAAATAGTGATCTCGATTTTGAATGGCTGAGACAAACGTGGTAATGATAGAGAGATAGAAAATTATTTCGGGGAGTAATTTTGACGCGTCGAACAATGTAGACGTGTTAATTTCGTGTGTGGAAATTTGCACCCCAATAGAGCTGATACAGCAACCCCACTGCCTAGTTTAAAAATGTATGTCAACGTGTTTAATAAAATAGATAAGTTTTAAAATCCCTTTTGTTGAAGTTCTCATTTATTACCGAACTGAGAAAGCAACTAGCTGGAATATGGCAGAAAGAAGAATGCAACATATTTGTGAATCAAGACCTTAGCCTCAAGAAAATCAACCAGGAGAAACGGGCAATGCAATAAATCAAAACTTTTCCAATGGTCTTCGAACCATTCATGGGATTTTCCCTATTAAGAGTGTGAGAGACGGACCTACACAAAGTAGGCATCTACCCAATGATTTTTGGCACGTCAATGTATATGGCAGAATCCAGAATCATAGAGCGCTTGTATAATTGAACTGGAGTGAATCAGTGTTAAATCTATGCTTCAAAAGACATTTTTGTTAGGTAGTTAGTATGTCAAGAATGCATGACTAACGTCCATTCAAAGTCAATCCTATCTGGCGAATAGCCTCTTTCGTACCGAAATGTAAATACACATAAATAGACAATGATATATATTTTCAGCTTCTGTAGAGTCATTCACCATTGGAAGCAGAAAATTCCAGTCACAAGTCGACGTATAAATGCAGGAAGTACCAGGCAGCTTCCATTGCTGAAAGCCACAATGTTTAGAACAGTAAATCTAAACAGATACTTAAGGATAGATGTACTGACTGCTATCGAAAAAAACATATCTGTCGGCCAATAAAAACAAAATTATAGATATGGAATTCCTTCCGAAATCATAGTTTGCAAAGCTACGAGAGAATATATTCTTTCTATACACATCGCTTTTACGTTGGCCTATTCTAAACAAAGCATATATATATATATATATATATATATATATATATATATATATATATATATATATATATATATATATGTTAGAATACGTTTTAATTAACTACGATTTTTAAAAAAATCACATTTTAATTTTTAATGTAATATATTTCTTTTGAAAACAAGTAAATGTATTAGAATCACTTACAGTATGTAAAATTATTTTCACATCAAGTATAAGTATATATATTATTAGGTCACAATTTAAAAAAAAAATATATTTATATATTATTTAAGTAAAATGACAGCAAAAATAGCTAATTAATTTCTCTGATTTAGTAAACTTTTATTTTTTATATATTTTATATAAATCCAGTAATATATAGTTTCTCATGTAAGTACAAAGGACATGGGTCATTCAATGGCTTACATCTTCTAGCTTTTCAAACTGATTTCATTTTACTGTAGGTATTTTATTGGATTCTTTTAAGTAATTCTGTAAGTGATTCTAATATATTTACTTGTTTTAAAAAGAAATGTAGTATTAGGTTGGTGCAAAAATAATGACGTAATAATGTCGTCTTTTGACGTTAAAATACGTCAAAAAACGACATTATTACGTCATTATTTTTGCACCAACCTAATATATTAAAAATTTAACGTGTTTATTTTTTTTTTAATCGTAATTAAATAAAACGCATTCTAACATAAACACCCTCAAAAATCTTTAAGTATACAAATAGAAAAAATGCCGTAAGAATTATTGCCCTTAACTATAAATTCTTAAAAATCCAGACGACATGCATGTAACGGATGTCAGAATTCATTGAAAAATCCATCTCTACCCCAACCAAAACGTAACTAATAACTGATACAACAAAATACAGCGATAATGAACTCGCAAACACCCCTTTTCTAGGTGAATGGGTTTCCCTGTAGCCTTCGAAACGTGAATTAAGATTTTTGCTGTGCTTTGAAAACCCAAACTCCAAAATTCGCTTGAGGATGGAACGGAACCTAATGTCTTTAATTTAATTACAAAATTAAATTCGAGGGTTTTAGCTTACATTTTTGAAACACGGTTAGAAATGTGTAGTGAAAAAAACATTTTAAATCAATCAATATATATATATATATATATATATATATATATATATATATATATATATATATATATATATATATATAATATCACATCATAAACAGATTAAATGCGGAATATTTTTCAAACACAAAGCAACGACAAAACAAAGGTGTCTATTACGCATGTTTAAATCTTTTCCGTTTTAAACTAATTAACCGATCTCATTCTCATTCAGAAATATTTTAGCGTGGATTTATATTGAGAACAGAAGCAAAGCACTTGTATAAACTTTCTGACAGATTACTAATGGCAATTTTAAAAAAACTTTCTCACAAGGAAACGTTCTGCATTCATCACTGAACTACTAATAGTACAGCCGGTTAAGATTTTCAATATATTAGGTTGGTGCAAAAATAATGACGTAATAATGTCGTTTTTTGACGTTAAAATACGTCAAAAAACGACATTATTACGTCATTATTTTTGTACCAACCTAATATTTATCTTCAATAAATTATGTTTCTCAACTCAAGTAACTCGTAAAAATTCGGACTTCCTTGACAATAGTTCATGCGAAATGGTGAGGAAATGCAATGCCTTTTTTATGACATTATTTGAACTATGTTTATGACTATGTTTATGACTATGTTTATGACTCTTATTTGTTGTTTTTTCCCAAATGATTTGACTTGTGTTGTTTGGTATATTTCTTCCTTTGTGATTGTTGTGCCAGAGAAATTTTCGAAATATTTTCCTAGCTATGGGCGACACGTTTCCTTCCCTCGAACCAATTGATCCCAAAAAGGGTTTGAGTACAGATGACATATTTAAATAACTTTCAATGATGTTGGCGTCATCCGAGATATCAATCTGACGAGGCGATTTAAGAACATAACACTTTCTAAGGTTAGTGCATACGGTTTGGATCTTGCCTCCTGGGTAAGTAACAGTCTAACTCTCTGCTTTCGAGCGTAGACGAGCCAGGATGGGGATCCGCCGAAGGGCAGAGTCTCGTTCGGGGTGGTTGACTGGCCCTGAGCCCGTTTGTGCCGGTTCAAAGAGAGAATATTTTTGGCCGAGCCTACGGGCTCGAAAATCCCACGTTAAATCCGGCCTTGTGACATATGTAACCCTCGTGGTGGGGTTGGCTAAATATTGCTTAAGTTTTGGAGGGATTTTTCAGTTTTTGGTGAAATTATACCTACAACGGTATTGCAACTATACTATGTTCAATATCTTTATCTGATAAATATATCTGTTAAAACTAATACAATCGCAGTTCTAAAAATCTAATGTAATACATGTTTCATAAATATCTCTCTTCAACTCAACAGTCAAAGTTGTTCTTCACCACAGCGGCATAACTCAAAACTATTTGGGACAAGACTCTGGATTTAACACTGTTATCTACTGAGCAATGTATCCTTGACACATTAGCACATGTGCTTGTGGGACTTATAAACCAAGCTCACATTATTACCAGATCTCATATTACAATTTTTTTTGTTATTGTTTTTTTCTCTAGCATTCCGTTCAATTAATGTATTCATTTCTATGTTTGGGTGGCGTAGGTAGATTTTTGAGGACTAGCATTGATTACTTACGTTTTCGTACTTTCCAGCGATGTTCGAAATTCCAAACATCTGAAGAAGGCCGGATAATACAACGGCGAAACATCGTGAATAAGTCAACATAGATGAGGAGATCACTCAGAACAATATAAATAGTGTAATTAATTAAAATATCTCAGAGATATAGACACAAACATTTAAGCACTTTTGTTCTTAATTTACAGTTGAATATTCATAGCAAATACAAAATCATGCAATGTATAGAGAACAGCAACAAAGCGCTTGTATATCTACGTTGATAAACTTTCTAACAGATTATTAATGACATTGGTTAAAAGCTTTCTCACAAGGAAACGTTCTGCACACATCAAAGATCAACTATTAGTAAAGCCGGTCGAAATTTTTAATATATTTATCTTCATGGTATATGGTTGCTTCTGATATTTAAGAATTTGGATTTATTTGAAGAAGGCGTAAAAGTGAATAGATAGTAATTATCGACACGTATTGGACATGTATGTAATGTCATTTGGAAATTCTTCATTGATGAAAAAATTGTGAAAAGATATTGCCATGGTAATTCTGTTAAATCAATATATCGCCCAACAACCTCGAATATTAATCCTATACATTCTGCGATAGGACCCATATGGAAGATCGCATTCTAATACGGATGGATATAGCATATAGAAAGTATAATAAATTTTGACAAATATATTGGATGCGGCGTAATAAAAATTATCCATGTTTAACATAAAAAAATAGCCATTATTTTAATATAAATTGAAATAACTATTTCTAATAATATTTTTTTTAACATTTTCATAAGACTTACTAAAATTCTTTTGTTTTTATGTTTTACAGATTGATTTAAAAAAAAAAGTCTAATCGAAACTAACGTGATTATTTTTTTGCGGTGAAAATGGATGCTATGAAGAATAGGAAAACAATGAGAAAACATTTGAATATTTGCAGAACATCGGTTTTTAATAGGTCGAAAAAAAATTCAAGATTAGAAAACAACTTCACCGTGACCAATTTCAGGAATAAATATATTTTTTGTTCGTACAAGGAAATTCATTGATTCCGTCAAGAAGAGAGTGAAAAGAAATCCACGAAAAATCATGATGGTGATGACAATGAGCCGAATATTACGGAGAGATTAGCCAGGAGGATAACGGAGGTGATTTCGGGCTAAAGCCATCCTTGATTTACCGATGGTAACTGCTCTCAAGCGTAGAAATTATTGAATGAGATACAATGTCCTACAGGAAATATGCGCGTCTGGTCGGACGTGAAATCCTTTACTTCGATGTGAGGTAGTGGTCAAATAATAAAGATCGGTTTTACTATACTTCATAAAGAAATGTTCCCGAAGGGATCAGAACATATTTAAATCGACAGAAAGTAACGAATTCCATGGTCTGGTATATGGTTGCTTCTGATACTTCAGAATTTGGATTTATTTTAATAAGGCGTAAAAGTGACTAGACGGTAAATATCGACACGTATTGAAGATGTATATAAGTCCATCTGGAAGCTGCTTTATTGATAAAGAAATTGAGAAAAGATATTGCCGTTGTAATTCTGTTAAATCAATATATCCTCCAACAAGCGCTAATGTTAATCCTATACATTCTGCGATAGGACCCATATGGAAGGTTCCATTTTCATGTATTACATACTCAAGTTTGTCACACCTAAAAACATCCTGATACAATTTGAGCGAATCAGAGTTGAAACATAACCCTTAATCGATTCTCAACGTACGCCCGTTATATTTTAATTCGTTTAATTTTTCATTCCATCACTTTTGTTATCACATATTCCTCAGAGTGATAATTAGTTTGGCCAGGAATGATGAAATGCTGTAAGAGCCAGAGAGCAAATTTATGTAGATGTCTTTCCGATTGAGGAACTTTCCAGATTTTTTTCAACGTAGTGAATTGATTTCACCGTTGATCAGAGTAGCGCATTTGATGTATTGTTTTGTAAATTATTCCTTTTGTGTTCATAAATCTTTTATTTAGATTTTTTGAGGTGTCTACTATGTGTGTTTGTGATAATTAGTAGAAGTGATTGAGTAAATTCCTATTTGAAGTTTTACCTTTTGCTTATACATTGCCTAGGTCTTTTTTTTTAGGTGTAGTACTAAGATATTTTATTTTTCTTGATAAATAAATATATATATATATATCGTAATCTCTCTCACAAACACACACAAACACACACACACACACTCATACATATATATATATATATATATATGTGTGTGTGTATATATATGCGTGTATATATATATGTATATATATATGTACATATATATATATACATATGTATATATATGTGTGTATATATATATATATATATATGTATATATATATATATATATATGTATATATACATATGTATATATGTGTGTGTGTATGTTTGTGTTTTTATGTGTATGTGTGGATGTATGTGTACACAAATTAATATGAGGGATTGTGCACTCCTTTAAGCTTACAATAGCAAATATTATTTTAGATCGTCTGACTTTATATTTCTCCAATGTTTTATGTACACCTTCGCAAATTCACAAATATACATAAATCTCTCTATATATGGGTTCGTATATTTCTTGTAATCTGTGCACAATATTATATCAAATTTAGTGAATTAGTTGTCTAATATATGCCGACCGGGTCCAAGCGTGGCGTAGTGATTTAATATCATTCGAAATTATTTTGCTTTCTAATGTTTCCATGTTATGTTGAAGACTAACCGACGTATCCTCACGCCGGACGAAAGACACCCGGGAACGTTTACTAAAATACACTGATTTACTCTCGAACAATTTAACCACGAGTCGAAATCTAATTTCCTACCTTAAAAGGATTCACCTATAAAACTAAGTAATGGCCAAATACGATTATGCTAAAATAGGAAGAACTATTCTTGCCTATTTCAAGGCACATGCACTTTATAAATTTTTTCAATATATTAAAAAGATTGTATATATGTATCTAGTTAATACTGATATAGAACTGTACATTGTTTTTTTACAGATTAATAATGTTTTTTTTTTTGCTTTAAATTATGCGAAATTTTCGGTATGAATCTTGCCATAAAGCTTGTGTAGACGTGCGGTAAAAAATGACGGTAATTTTTTTTAAACATTTTAGTGTAATGCAATGAAACAAAATTCTAGAAAGAATGTATTAAACTGGAGATAGAATATTCGTAAGTAATATGGAGGTCAATGGACCCTTTAATTAGTCTGTTCCCTTTATATTTTTTAACCGTTCATTGGAGACTATGATTTTTTGGATACTCCTGGTTTTATATAATCCGTCTTTTTGCTCTATGTCTTTTAATGATAGAAATATGATGTTCAATATCACTGTGAAATTTAAACATTTCTCGAAAGAAAAAAAAAACATTAGCAGCAGAATGAGAGCAACGACAAAAACGATTTTAAGATTGAAATTAAACATGACAATCACTTAATAGAGAAAGTAATATATCTTTAATCATTTATAAGATACAACGTTTTATAAGATACAAAGTTCTTTTTCACTCAATTCCCAATAAAATTTACAAGGTATTTCCTGCCCCAATCTAAGACAGATTGGATGTCCTTCTCGAGACATATGGCTAGATTAATTTTGTCAGCTATACCGGATTTACAATAGAGAAAGGATTAAATAGTAGTGTGGTCTGCGTAGATACCAACATTGGAATTGATGACATCAGGAAAATCATTGTTAAAGATCAGAAATAGTGTGAGACCATGGATAGATCCTTGTAGAAGACCAGCTTTCGTATGAAAGGAACTAGAGGAGAACCCGTTTAGAACGACATTAATTTCTCAGTTTGTCAGCAATGACCTTAAATCAAATAATCGTTCTGTAATGCAGTATTCCTGAAGAATACAGAGGACAGCGTGCAAAAAACTATCAAACGATTTAGAGATATCTATTTCTACGGCTCGAATTACTTCATTAATGTCAAGGGCTTGGTATAGAAATTCAGTTATAGTCGTGAGCACATCAGCGGTAGAGAGTGCAAAAAATATGGCTTGTCCTGTGGCAGTGCTTAACGATTTTGGCATAGTTTAAATGCTCGAAAATTCTGCCGAAGAGTGGTCGGTGACTGACAGAACGGTATGTAGATTGCTCGAAATGGTCTCCAGAATTCTTAAAGACAGTGACAACTGATGAGGACTTCCAACAGACTGGGAAGCAAGAGTCAGTGAGCCAATAGTTATATAATTTAGAGAGGAGTGGTGTCATTTCAGTGCCACGTTTCTTTATTACAATGGATGCTATCCTATTCCTGCCAATAGCCTTACGGAAGTCTAATCTTTGAGAGAAAATTGGTAGACTGATGAAATCTACAGTCATTCTGAAAATGTTTTTGAGGATGCTGGCCTTGCCGTGACTGGTTTTCACGCCAGATAATACACCAGAAACTGATATCCGCTCAACATAATTTCGTTGTAAAAAAGAAGTAGTAGCTGTGAGTTTTGAACAAAAACTACTGTGGGTGAGCAAGCGACTGCTACAAGGATTACCTAACAGTCCAGGCATAGTCGCATACAAACGACCAGCTGCAGCAGGGTGAGAGGTTTCCTTGATTTCTTATTGTTTTCTTATTAAATAAACATTGACACAGAAGAACAAGCACTTAAACACACGCACGCACACGCAAACACACACACACACACACATATATATATATATATATATATATATATATATATATATATATATATATATATTATTAATTAATTAATTGATTTAAAATATGGTTTTTCCACTACACAGTTCTAACCATGTTTCAAAAATGGAAGGTCCGAATTTAATAGTGGGTTCCTAAAAAAGGCGAAAATTTCATGAAAAATTGATTGCCTATATAGACACTTATGGTGTACGTATACATTCCATAAACAAATAAAAAATTACTGGAAATGAAAATACAATAGAAAGACGGTGTTTTTTGATATTGTATAAACTAATTAAAACGGTCGATAAAATTCTAAGCATAAAAAGCATAACTCATTTACAATTCCTTTCTTATATCTGTCTAATTAGGGACATTGGGTTCTCTTATCAGGTTAAGTCCGTCATCTCTATATAATCCGGTATCTTTTTTCTCTAGGATCCTGGCTAGATTTGAGAAGATGTGCATTCCTTATAATTCACACGATCCATCGTACCTACACATTGATAGATCAAATAAGTCGTGTTTTTTTTGGGGGGTGGGGGTTGCCCATGGTTCATTATTGTGGAACAACAAATATTTAATTATGTTTTGATTATTTTATTATGCCTGCCTTTAATATTTACATGTGTCAATTGAATAGCGCCATTTATTATGTTGTCCGTGATAGATGAGTAGAAATTCACAATGTCACATTAGATGAAAGGAGCTTTGTTTCTTTTTTATCGTTGTAAACAAGTATGTGAAATCTTCGAAATCTCTTGATGACCAAACCAGAAATCGTAACGCCAAAGCTGCAAGAACATTTGGGAAGCTCCGCCATATCCTATTGAATGACAGAGGTATCAATTTTGACAACATCATAGGAAGTATTTGACCAAGCCTTTTGACCACATTGTTGTCCAGCTCATAATAGTGAACCCCATATCAGATCAATATCAATCAGATGGATGCCATCTACAAAGATTGTCTCTGAGCGATCTGTGGATTTAATTTTAGCAATTAGATATAAAATGTTCATGTTCTCGTTACCTGCAACATTGGTGGAATGGAGATTTTCTTGGCGCAGTCACAACTTTCCTGTGCTAGTCATATTGCAAGGATGAGTTACAAGAGATTAACTATGTTCCTTATGTATAGCCAGCTTTAGAGTGTAAAAAAGATGGTTTGACATCCGTGGCATAAGTATAATGACATGGTAAAGAGTAACTTATCTGTGGTCATTGTGCCTTGCACTAACCTCAAGCAATTTGCCATGGATAGAAATAAATGTGCTCCATTTTCCAAGACTGGTATCAGCAATTTCGAAATTAGTTGTATCGACTGACTAAAAGATGTAAAATAACGCCGACAAGCATCAACCAATAATTATGTGGCTATTTCAAGAGATCGTCGCTATTGTTCAATATGTGAATTGTTATGCATGTCTCTAGAAAGATTGAAGTATCATATACGATATAAAGATAAAAAAAAAATAATGAGGTTGTCATATATATATATATATATATATATATATATATATGTATATATAGTAATGTTAAGTAATCCGTGAATATATGATCCAAGTGGAATCTATTAATAGAAAATATCATCACTGATCCACAAAAAGAGCTCAATGTATTTATTAATACAGAGCAATACAATTAATAATCAATAAAATCCAATAGTACTTCATATGGAGAACAGGCTGTTTCAGCAGACGAAGATACCGGTTGTCTGTCTTATCAACACTAGTTTGGACTGAGTTCGTGTCTATATATTTAGGACGGCAGGAAATAGAATTTAACTCTGAAAGCTAAAAGACACACCTATTGAAAATATAGTGCAGAATTTATCCATTTTATTTTCAGGGAAGGGCGGAAGTTGTTTGTCGTAAAGGGAAGGCATTTTATAAAATTAAACTCGAATATTAGTCATATGACATAACTGTGTGACATGAAGAAGGAAATATTAATTAAAATTAAAATAGAATTACAACTGTGTCTAAGAATAAATTTAAAATATATAGATTAATGGATATACGGGATTAATGTAAAGAGAGTTGGGGAGATATTAATTCAGGGAAATGTTTATCAATTATGATTAATATAGTGTGAAGAAGTTAAAGGGGGAAAATAAAATATAGAAATTAGAATTAGTTATATTGTATTTATTTGAATAGTTAGATGGGATGAATATTTTGGGAATGTAATAGCTACTTAAATTAAAAATATATGGAAATTTGGATTTGTTTTTACGTCGACATTTTAAAACAAATTCATTTCTCTGATTTAATAGTTTTCTTTGATTATTGTATTTTATTATTCTAATTTTTACTTCTAAATATAAGTCACACAAATCTCTAAGACTATTAATCGTACGTGCGGAATCTATAATTTTCGAAACTATCTGTGTGCTCAAATGTTTCTTCTTCAATTCCCATTATGTATTTGAAAAATCACTCTGCTGTTTTATTTTAGGGTTAGAAAATGAGTGTCGTTTGGTTATAAAATAATTGTTTCGTTACCCCGTGGGCATTACAAGGAAAACAATATAATTTTTCATATTTTCTTGGGGGAAATGATAACTTCACATACAACCGTGGCAGATTTGAATTCGCCCTCTAATGGGCAATTTCATTTAGATCTACGGAACGGCTCAATACCTACTTTCTTATTTGTCCCATAGAATTGTATATTGTTATGGTTCGAGTTTTATAGATTCTATAAGTACTCCTAATAGTCTTATATATATATATATATATATATATATATATATATATATATATATATAGAGAGAGAGAGAGAGAGAGAGAGAGAGAGAGAGAGAGAGAGAGAGAGAGATCCAGCAATACATCTTTTGAAAAAAAACTTTCCACCGATACAATTTGAAGTAAAAATTTATTCTTACCAATAATACATTTAAAAACATTTAGTACATATTATATTCAATCGAACTTATCCTAAAAATATTTTTCGTTATTAAATAACCTATTGACGTTGATATGTCGTACAACAAAATAATCAAATCTACGTGTTAAAACCGTGCTTAATATTCTTCTGAACTCCGATTCGCACACGCACCATTTTAAAGATTTTCGACTAGAACTAACATGTGAAAGCCTTTACTAACCTGAAAATAATATATTTTCATATTATCACATTTGAGCAAAATAAAATATCTTAATAATAATTCGCTATTCAAGTACCTTCCTGTGATAATATCCACGTAATTCAATGAATACATATTACAAACATGTAAGTTTAAGGAAGGTTATTTTAAATAAATCTGAAACCAATCTTCTAATAGTCACATGGTAATTCTCTTGGTTTTATCGATTTATAAAGAGTTATCTCTAAGCTATTTCGTGTGGACAAGTTTGGAAAATTCCGTTTTAGGCAATTCTTCCTCCAAGAAATAAGACACTATATGAGGAGGAAAAGCAAAAGCAACAACTGCCGTATCTTAAAATTTATTATATCACATGACCAGTGCCTTAGATAATCCGATTAGTATTTGCCGAGCGAAACGCATTACAAAAGCTGCGTAAAGAGTAAAATAAATAAACATTACCAAAAGAATTAGATAAAAAAATTCTAAAATATTGAAAATAAGTTTCGGATTTTCTTTGAACGAAATCTTAAGACGTATGAAAAAGCTTCTGTTAGTAAATTTTATTTCATTCGGATTGAATTTATTTCATGCTCAACTGTTTGCTGTATTTCTTCAAGGGAATATAAACCCTTTATTTTATCATACATTAAATATATGACTGAATAACAATATCATGATCATCTATCTATCTATCTATCTATCTATCTATATATATATATATATATATATATATATATATATATATATATATAATTTTAAGGTGTGCCATATTATGCGATAGAATGTATGTAAATGTAAAGTGAAACATTGAAGTCAACACTCAGAGGCGACAGGATATTTTATGAAGCTGCCCATCGGTTCTAAGTGTTGACTTCAATGTTCACACACACACACACACACACACACATATATATATATATATACTAGCAGAAGTACACACCTTGTCTCGGATGAAATGAAATATTGCATGAAAATTTAAGTATTTATCATATTCTTTTTTTTTTATTAAGACAACAATTTAGCACACATTAAATCAAAAGTTAAAATTCATTAATCTAATCATAATATGTGAACACAAAAATCCAAAGACAACATTCTGAAAGCAGATGAAAAATGAAAGAAAAATTAAGTTTATCAAAAAAATATATTTCAAATACAATTTCCTAATTATCTTCTAAAATTATTCCAATTAAGTAAAGAATGCAAGCACAGCAAATCAAATTAAACTTTCTACTATCTTCCTAATATAAGATCATAAATATTCAGTAGACTTGAGAAACATCAGTGAAACATCTTCATTAATTAACTTCTATATAAACAATGTTATCTTTGTTTGTTTTTCGCGATATATTAAAAAGACAACAGTTTTCTTCAAACTATTAAACATGCAACATCAATATGCCTATGGAAGAAAGCTTGGTTCCTCAATATGTATGCCAACATCTGAATCGATTTGTCCTTCGTATTGATATATGGACATTGCAATGCTTAATTTCACTTGAAGCTGCAATCTTTTGAAAGAAATTATTCGAGAAGTTGGAATCAAATGTATTATTCGGATGAAAACATCTTCTCCTTCACCACATGCTGACAGAATGGTTACTTCAATAATTTGTGGCATCCTTTTCTTAGCTGCATGTCTGTTTCCTTTAGAGTGTCTTAATAGATCAAATGTTCTTAATATGTTTGTGGTAATATTGTTTGTTGTTCAAATGGATCTAATGTTTTCAAAAGCTCTACTTGATAATTCACTGAGTCTGAAGTATCTAAAATCTATCATTGGACATATAAGAGTGTAACTATCCGGAGAGAATTTTCAAAAGTTCAAAGTTAATGGAATTTACAGTAATATCTTTGGAGCCACAATTACTCTCACTTAACCACTTGTGATGCTAGCAATGTTCAATGAAGTTTGCGAAGCCTTTGGTCATTAATTCTTTAACAGGCTGCACCAGGGTGCTTATTGGTGTCAGGTTTAAGCAGATATCATTGCCCACAGGAGCTCCTCCTTCTCCAAGGTATAATAATATTTGTGGAAATTCTTCAGACATTCGATAATTAGAGAGAACAGCTCTCATATTGGTTTCAGTTTTATGGTTTTGATATGTTGCCAAAGTCTGGAAAATTTCAAGCATGCTCGAATCTCATCAGCGTTTATTCAATTTGGTATAACAGGGAGGATTTGCTTGAAATCTCCTGATAAAACTACGGTGACTCCTCCCATCAGAGACTGAATGTTTCTTATATCAATTAACTTTCGATCAATAGCGTGCGGAGCTCTCTCATACAACTTAGTGCATTAATCGAACACATTCAAGTGATATTGTCTTATAAATTCTGCCATCCCAGATGTTTTTTTCGGTTGCAGATTGACGTATAAACGTCATTTGGAATTTAGAATACAGCAAGAGTAGTTCTATCTTATTGCAGAAATGTGAAAGCAATTCTAGATGATGCTACAGGAAGTACTATGAAGCATTTTTCTTTCTGAGTTCGGCCAATATTAAAATTGTTATAATAGATTTTCTAGTTCCATCTGGAGCATCTAGGAAAAGATATTTTCGATCTGGTACTTGGCGTTTTAGTAATGGTGTAATATGCTACTTTTTAGTCATCATTGATCATTTCAATATGATTTTGAACATATTCATCTCACTGACTTTTGTCAATCCGTTAACCATTGACAGTCTGCGGAAGTCCATACACTAGTAACCCTTCTTCTCCCATGTTCGATTTTCAATATCGATCAATGCAGAATTATAAATTTATTGATACTAATTAACAATAATATCATTATATCTAAGCTGTTTCTGATGTAGAAATTCCCATGAAAGAACATCTGTAAACTTATTTCCACAAACCTTCGGCTTGCTAATTTTTAATAAGTATAGCGAACGTAGATTTCATACTTTATGCAGTATGGTACATTGAAGAGTGTTTTATCCCACTATCATTCACAAGCAGTTCTCTTTTATTGCAGGATTCTCTGTAAGTCGTGTAAACAATTCCCTCATCTCTATCAAACTCTTCAAAAGAGACTGAATGTTGTACTTCGTGAACCAACATTCTAAATTTAATCATCCTTGTTGATTTTGATGCACTCTCTAAAAACGCCCAAATATTCTATAAAATACTATATGTAAATTTGCATTCAACTGGAGATCATCTTTTTTTTTCTGGTTTCCTACTTAAATTATTCTGCGTGCAATATGATGAGACTTGTTGGCAAAAAAATCTTCTGGCAAAAGGATCATTTGAACAGTGTTTGAAGAATTTGTCAATTTGTTTTTTCTTAGATCCATTGCCTTTGCTACAGCTAATTCAGGTGTAAAATAAACACTGAATATTTTCTAGATGTCCTGCTAGTTTTAGGGCCCCCGGAAACATTTCATGAATAAGGAAACTGAATATCTTCCAGAATGATTCATTGCTACTGATATATCGACCTCGTTGGTAATTACAGATTTCATCTGGTTTATCTTAGTGTTGGAGGATGTGATTCTGTGTTTACATATTAACATACATCCTTGATGGATTTAACAGAATTGAAATATTCTACGTTGATGCCGGCGTAAAATATTTTCAGAAGGAAGGGGCATTAAAGGATAATTCACCTATTATCTGCATCATTGATTTAATTATACCATCTTCAGATTTTGTCCTATTGTATGAGGGATATCAATCATCCCTGTTTTTGTCTCTTGTAAAACTCTTGCCACTAGGATATCTCTTGGTACATATGCTGGTTTTCATACAAGGATAATTTCTATTTCTTTCACCTCATGAACTGTTGGTCATATTTGTTTTCAATATTTCAAACAATGATCAGACTTCAGTTTGATCTGGATGTTGAACAGATATTAAGTTATCAATTTGATTGCAATGAAATTGCTCTTCTAACCAAATCAAAATGTGAGCATGAGGTAGCCCAGGTTTCTGTCATACTATCGTGCACATATGGAATCTAGTCTGCTATATGCTATGCGTGATACATGACTGACGATGCAGATTTTTTCCTGCAGTAGTTGGCTATTTCTTTATGCGGTAGATCAGTTGCGATTCAAGTCTAGATAACTAGGTCTGTCCTGCTATTTATACATAACTGGGGGGGGGGAGAAGTGAGGGTTCCCACCATTCCCAAGGGTATTAGCACGTACGTGAACTGAACCAAATGTCATATCCTTCCATTATGTTCGTCACTTTCAGACTGTAGCGCTTGCTATAAGATCATGTCTATGAACATGCGACTTTTCAAGCAATTTCTGTTGAATTTCTTTCCATTTTTGATTTCAGGTGTAGGTTTTGAATAAATTATTGAATCTTGGTACATCCTGCATTATCATGAGATTACCATATTACTGGAAGACAAGAAACATTGGCTAATTCTCCTTCAGCATCATCACCATTGAATGCATACTCTTCAGATCTGCGTTATTAGTGGTTTCTCCAAAGGTCATCTACTCACTCTGATTCAATTGTTGTATATATGTCATCTGACTACAGGTGGGGCAATTGATGACTTCTCTGAATCAGATGAATCAACAAAAGTGAGTGAAAGCAATTGCAGAGATCATCTTCATTTTACTAGCTCCTGTCTCATTTTGGGGATGCTTAGGTCATATCCATCTTTTCCATTCACAAATAAAAATGGATATTGCAATGCATCTTACGAAGGTCACTTATCCTTTTTTACGTGGTTGTCTCTCCGATGAAATATGACATCCAGTCTTTTTACCTCTAATAATTTTAGCAAATTTATCACAAATAGGTGAATAGTATCGCTAATGTTTTTCAGTAGATGTTCTCATTTTTACATCTAATTGGCCGATGATCGCTCTACCTCTAGAGTGTATTTGAACTTCTCACATTATACGTTTTATGTAGATTTTCTTAGAGATTCTAGGCAATATCAATGTCTGTACTCTTGTTTGCCTTAGTTCTTCTTAGAGCTTGCTGCCTCATACCATTAACAACTTATATCTATAATCACTTAAACTCTTTATTAGTCAGTGGTTGATGTGATCAAATTATGTGATAAAATTGTCCCTAACACTTTGAAAGTGGGCATAAATTATCCTTTATGAATGCTCATAACACCGAAGGAATCCTCCGGAATACATTGATGTATTTACAGATATTTTTAATATAGTTACGATTGCCTATTCACCAGAAGGATCTTCAATATATCTAGTGGATCACGATAATATTCCAATCTAAACTTACCATAATCCAATATGTTCACTACTGTACTATTCAACACCTCAATTAGAACAAGTCTTGTCCATGGAAACAATTTTAATTGAGGGTTTAGAAGCATATTCATATGAAGGATCATATTAGGTTCGTGCAAAAATAATGTCGTTTTCTCACATAGTAGCATATGTGAGAAAACGACATTATTTTTGCACCAGCCTAACACAGTTGATATCCACCTTATTGTCCTTCTTGCTTGAAGTTTAGGCATATCATGTCTTTGTTTTGCCTTTGAAACTTTTGTTCCACAGATTCGTTTTACCTTTGTTGTTCACTTCGCATTCTTTGATCTTGAAGCCTTAACGATCTTTCCTCGTCATACTTTTGTTGTCTCACCTGCTCATATCTGACCTTTAGTCCGTGAAGTCTCTGTGATTTTGATTCATCTGATTCTTGACGTCTGTTCTGTTCCTGTCTGTCTCTATCTCCTTGAAGTCTCTGCAATCTTTGTTATTCAGAGTCTTGCTGTCTCATCTCAGATCTCTCTTTCTTTGAAGTATCTGTGATCTTCAGATTATTGCTGTCTCAATTGTTCATCTCTGACCTTCTGTTCATGTATTTGTATCAATATTTGCTCGACAGTTTCACATTGTCTCTTGCACCGCATTGTAAGAGCTTAGAAAATTTACTTCCTAAAATTGATTTCGGCATTTTATTCTTGAATAAATTTGTCTAAATATTTGCTGCATTTAGGTGATGTTGATTTTAATCCAATGTGTTTTTTAAGAAAGACTCTTATTTCTTTGATATATGTTTATTCTGAAACCTAGATAAGGAAAGAAACAGAGGCCATCGATTAATGGCATTTTATGTTTGGATCAAGTTCAGAATTGTTCAAACCAAAATAGTCATGTATATACTAGTTCAGGATATTATTGCTCTAAATTCCCCCCATAGTACGGGCTGTAATGTACTTTAGATTAATTATTCTAAATTGAATAGGTAAAAAAAGGTTCCTTTCAAATTTCAAGAACATTCTCACTCATTTTTACAATACACATAAAAACACTATAAAGCCACTGCAAATATATTTCTAAAATACTCTCGTGTCAGCCGCACGGCCAACGCAACTTATTGTGCGGTCACCTAAGGTTTTTTTCGTAACTGAGATTTTTCAGCACTTGCCAAAAGAGCCAGATTGATGCATTTTCAGAGTCTTTTCTTACGATAAGCGTGAGGGAAATTGAAAACGCCATTGACGCAAATGCCTTCCAATGGTCCAAACACTCAAATAAACATTCTTTTGGTATGTTTTAACAGAAAATAAACAAAATAGCACTTGACATTAGGACGTGGTTCCTATGCAGGCATACGACCGAATATCTTACTTTTGTCCATAGAAACTCAAATACAAGGTTTCTGCACATTTTTGTTTTTTTTACCCAAAATGGATCTTGACCGGTAGATGTCTTAAGGTTTTTTCCCGGGGACAAAAGGAAGCGATATGCAAACTTTCAGCCCAAAAGGTCCAAATGCCGAGGAGTCTATTAAAAACAAGCAAACACCCATAAAAACAGAAGACCGGACTATATATATATATATATATATATATATATATATATATATATATATATATATATATATATATATATGTATAAACAGACGTTTGTTTCAATAACTTATATCTGTATACATTGCTCAATATTGATCATATACCAAAAATAAGAAGGGAAGTGACAAATATAAAATATTTCCTGCTGCATGAGTTTTATTTTTAATTATGACAATGTAACGGAACACCACAGTAGATATAACGGTATTCATTTTTCTTTGCTAAATATTATTTAAGTTTCAGATTACAGTCTTCTCTATTCATGCTGTTACAATATCTTTCTTTTGTCGTGTATTACATTTCTATCGAAAAATATGAATTTGTTTTTGCATTGGAAATTATTTTACGACTATTTCTGTACAAAGTCTAGCACGCTATAATCTAATTTTATTTTATTAGTTATGAATTGCCACGAATATAGGAGAATTGATCCTCGTCACCATCTCCATACTTTTACCATTGGAGGAGTCCCTCTCTTAAATTGGTTGGCATCACGCCCTTCTTTCTTTCCGATTATGGGCGAACATGGACCTCCATTTTTTCCTATCCATTGTGGCTTTTAGACAATGTTCTTCCTTTGTCGATGTAACCCCGCTTACACCATCCATTAAATCAAACTCGTCAGGTACGTGACTCTCCGTCGTCCCCAAACTCAGTTCATTAAACTCAGAGATGGTTACATTTTCCGAGTCACCCTTCCTGTGGTACACATATAATTTTCCAATATCCTCCTTTCATTCAGAAAATGTCTGTTCGTGGCTCTCGGAAACCTCCTTCCCCTTGTAGCAATCAGCAAGTTATGACTTTCCTTTCTCTCTTAATGCTTTTAATGGCAAAATTTTTCCCAAGCTAGACTATTTTGTCGTTGCTTTCCTCTGTCACTTAGGCCTTCAGTATATGATGGTAAAGTCAAATACTCTCTTTCCTCATCGCCTCCTCAAAAAAAATTGAACAGTCTCATTAAGATTCTAAATATAATTGCCGCTTTTGTTTTCATTTCCCCATAAAACTTCGTTGTTGCTCATAATTTAATTTCATTGTATTATCAGCATCATTCTGTCGAACAGCAATACTTTTGCCCCAAATTTCTTCATTTGTGAGGAATTTGCACGACATTCACTGCTATACAGAAGGACCAGTACTTCTCTGAAAGAATAGAATATATTAGTACATGTTTTTTTTCTTTTTAGAGCATTTTACCGTAAGCATGGCGGAAGTACCGATAGAACGAAAATGGGTACAGATAATGAGAACAAGAGTAAAAATGGGTGTTTGAGAAAAATGGAAAAGAGAAGGACGGGGATCAATATCAAGGCAACAGAAGATATTGATTGACATTACATTTGAATATTTGAAGATTATATTTATCTTGAAAGTAAGGAAGTTCCACTGTCGAGAATGGGAGAGAAGAAGCTGTTGGGCTAAAAGAGGTCGTTACTTTAACTGTTTCACAGTGAAAGGGTGGGACTGAGATTCCAAACCAGTAGTACGCTTAAATTCATGCAATTGGTCTCCCATTGAAAGTAGCTTGCCAGATGAGTTTACACGAAATTTGGAGAAAAGAAGAGGGAAACTACATTATGTCTATGAGAAAGTGACTATAGTCGAGATTCTAGGTCAGGATCTCTCTGTAGGGAAGGATTTGAACTTGTTCCTACGAATAATATTTATATCGAATGCACATCACCTAATAATTAGATTTTTCTTAAATATCCAGCGTCGTGGATTGAACATATGCTAAATAATCTTTTTTTTTTTTACAGTTGAAAATAATGTCCTAATCTTGAGACCCAACATCGATAAAGTTATTTATTGAAAACCCGTTGCACTGTTCCATTAAGCTAACCCTTACAACAAAATGTTTTTTTATGTTTGGTTACAATTGTAAATATTTGAACAAATCCGCTAAGCTATTCCCGTGGCTATACATTATTCCTTATGTATTCATACTGAGAACATTTTCAAACTGAAAGAGGATTTTGCACCTGTCTATTTTATTGATTAACGATAAAATATTTTTTTAAATTTCTACATTACCGACAATTTTTATAATTTTCGTTAACTTATGTGATTTAAATTCTCTTCTAAGGTAATGTATATACTGGAAATATATCCCCACCTCTCCGAAATTTTAATACTATTCGAAATTATAAAAAGATTGAGCAGGGAATGTCTTGAAAAATATGTTTTGTCTATTATTTTCCCACACAGTATTCTTACAACCACAAAGGGCGTACACTCAACCGAACATCTCTCCTTTCCTTCATCAGTCTGACGAAGATAAACTGCATTGGTTTAGATAGAGTGCATTGGTTTATTTTGTTTTATGGCATATCAACCACAATGGGTTATTCAATGGTGACAAGAATTTTAGTTTCGTTTCGTTCGAATGGAATGTGTATTATTTGTAATGAATCATTTTGTAAATAAGGTTTAATTAGAGCATTTTCGTAAAGAAGTTTCTTTTTTCGAATGTCTAATGTAAAAAAGGTATTTTTTTTTTTTGAAAAGTGTGTTACTGGTAAAGTCATTTTTAAAATGTATTGCTGGATTTTTTTTTTTTTTTTTTTGCAAAAATGTATTGTCGGTAGTATTTTTTGTTTCAAAAATGTATTGCTGGTATTTTTACTATAAAAAATTATTGTTATACTGTCGTAGTGTTTGATCATAGTTTGAATGTTAACTATGTGCACATATCAGGGTCTATAACAGATGCTACTAATCCAGGTTAGATTGAACCTGGGAATAACTGCATTTAGCAGCTGGTTCCACGCCCACAAAACCTCCAAATCATATTTGCTGTCTGGTGTTCTTTATCATCATAATTAGGTCATCTGAAGAGGTACAGTCGACGTATTATGAAGCCCCATATTTTTTGATATTCAAAAATATATTCTTTTGATCTCCTGCTGTTAAGTTGGTGCAAAAATAATGTCGTTTTCTCGTTTTTCTATGTTACTATGTGAGAAAACGACATTATTTTTGCACCAATCTAATATCTTGTGTTGTGTCACCTTAACTAAAGGGATGCTCATCTTTATTTATTTTGTTTCTCTCGGTCATATTTTTCCCAACTATATAACCCAGCCACTATGTTTCCGTCCCTGTGTACGATGAGCTACCTTAATCGAGTCAAATACTCCGTTTTTACTTTTCTTACTGGATATCCAAGCCATGTTTTATATATCTTTATATTCCCAGTGTTCTTATTTTTCTTCTCTTTTTTGACAAGAGCATTTTCTGGTTTTCTCAGCATTCTTCTTTAAAAGAACATATCTTTTGCATCCACCCTCTTCACCAATTGTGAGGAAATCGTTTAGAACCCACTACCCCAAAAGAGGATTGCCATTTAGTAGAGTTCAAAATGATTATGAGTTTGAGGTTTGTATCTGCAGTCAAATATTGCAAATAAAAAGAATTACTTAAAAATAAAGAGTTCCCTTAAAGATCTAGATAAAGAGGCAATATCAGAGAGATGAAATCGAATATTCACTGAATAAATATTCTAGACTTTGTTCCACAAAGCACTTGAATTTCCACAATCAGGTATATGATCATATCTACTGCAAGCTAATAAAGTCTAATAATTATAAAGAATATTTCTCATTTATTTGTTTTGATTACATATTCCCTGTGTGTATTTCAAGTGTATTCCTAGGAAAATAGTAATTATGACAACATCGATGTAAGAAGTGTGTCGGTATTGCTACACTTCAGAATAATGATCTTCAACATTAGTAATTTTGTAATTGATCCTTTCTTCATTTCGAATTTTGCTATTATTCAATAGTTAAAATCAATGAAAAGAATCAATAGAATTGTTATAAATGTAAATGTTGTTTCATTTGAAAATATAATGGAAATGTTTTTTGAAATCATATGATCTGGCAATTTGACAACCAGGTTACCACTGTTATTGACAAGAACCTCGGCGTGGTCAATTATATTGATATCTATCTATCTCTCTCTATATATATATATATATATATATATATATATATATATATATATATATATATATATATATATATATATGTGTGTGTGTGTGTGTGTGCGAGTGTGTGTGTGCTTGTATGATTTAAATGGCGAGAATACTTCGTCGCAAAGAATCTAAATAAGATACATCAACCCCGATTTAGATTGTTTCCGACGAAGTAATCTCACCTTTCAAATCATTAACCTATATATTTGTTTTTTTGTATGAATGATTAATTAATTTATAAATTATATTTGCACCTTTTAATTGAAATTAAAATAACTGATCCAACGTGCAACTCTCGGATAATAAGTGTGACATTACTGTAATTATTGAGCATATAGTTCATGCCATATTCACGGAAAATCTACCAGTAAAAAAGAATTCTCTTATTGCAATATTTGCACAAAAACGCAGAACATTAAAATTTAAATTCAAAGTTAGCGGTGAGACCGCACGTTCCAAAACAATAACACATTTCTCGTAGCATTTTTTCGGATTACATTTCTATTTTCGTTGTCCTCTTATTACTGAGAAGTAAAAACAAGAACAAAATCTACTTCCATATCTGATGATGTCTGTAGGAACAGACGAAAGCTCGTACAATTAAAGACCTTATGCAACTGGAATTTATAAACGGGGATCATATCATTCATATAGAGGTTCGGGGTTGATGTATCTTATTTAGATTGTTTACGACGAAGTATTCTCGCCATTTAAATTATTAACCTCTATATTTGTTTTTTATATGAATGATTCATGAATTTATAAATTATATTTGCACCTTTTAATTGATATATATATATATATATATATATATATATATATATATATATATATATATATATATATATATATATATATGTTGTGTGTGTGCGTGTGTAATACATAGCTGGACACACGTATTGGAGGATTGCCGTCCACTGGTGCGACTTGCCAATACATATTGCAGACGATCGCTCAGGCATACTTGTGTTTGATCAAAGCCCACACAGCCAAACTATGATTTATACTTCAACTATGCTGAGCAGACCTAAGTTACTGTTTCTGTTAGATAAAATTTTATAAAGCGTGATCAACAATTTGAACAAAGTCAGCACGCTCAAGCCCTCGGCCATGATAACATATGGCTACGCGCTATCACAGCCATCTACTGCCCCGAAGAGATCCGTGTGCCCAGTTACACTCATATGGCTTGTCTTCAACTCGGAGTATGGATATCAGTCGATTTCCAAAGTTGCCCCACACTGCGATCCACCCAGATACAGTCAGATAAAATCAGGAAGTATATATGTATGCTAGAGGTACAAAATCTGTATTGTTGTGGAACGTCAGAAGATTGTTAGAAAGATTAGTTAATTGAATGAGATTTTAGTTATACGGTCTGGACATTGGCTGCGTTCAATATTCAACAAACAATGTTTAATGCAAAACATATCAACATGACATGAAAATGATGAAATAATGACGTCGATACAATATTTAAAATAAGAACATTTCGAACTTATATATATATATATATATATATATATATATATATATATATATATTATATATATATATATATATATATATATATATATATATAATGGTTACCCTCAGATATGCAGGGACTACAGTGAGTGAGGGTGGGTGAAAAAGACTGGGTATAGGAGGGACCAAGGAAATGAGAAAATCCGAATGTTGTTCAAGAAGATAGAAGATGGCGATTGGCGTTGCAGTTAAAGTTTTGAAGATTGCATTTATCAGGGGAGCAGGTAAACGAAAGGGATTTCCACTAGTGGGGACGGCGAGACATTAAACGTTTGTAGTGGAAGTAGTTAATTCAACAGCAAAAAGCTGGGACGTAGATGCCTTCTACTAACATAATTAAACACACGTAGTTCGGACTCCAGGGAAATAAATATCGTCAGAGAGGTTGATATGAAGGGATTTTTAGAAAATGCAGAAGAAAATCACGTGACATAGATGAAAAAAACTGAAATGAAATAACAATTCAGGATCAATTAAATTGCAGATCCTTCATTGGATTTTGACAAGAACCTCAAGATGAGTTGAAGAAACAGGTAAACGATATTATGCTGTGTACGAACGAATGATATATGTGTAAACGTGCAAGATGGACTCCGACGAGTAAAACCTTCTGGCCCGACACAGTGACAGAACATTCCTTGCAGTTGATGGAGTTGTTGATTCGATGTAGCCGTTCTGATTAAAGTCAGTTGGAATGTTTAGACCAAGTAGGCGTAGTGTGGCTCCCTATGAATCTAGCATCAGCAATGCTGATTTCGGGCAGAAAATCTCTCTATGGTGGTTAAAAGAGAGCATTTTCGTTTTGGATTTATAAGATTTAAGTGGCATTTCCTGCCGCAAATAACTATTGATTGAACGTCCTTTTCAAGAGCAACGGCCAGATTAACTTTCTCAGCTGTGTCGGAATTGCTATTCAGGCAGTTATTGCCATCAGCATAAATGCTTACTTCGGAATTGATGACATCACAAAGATTATTGATGAAAATCAGAAACAGCTTAGGACATAGGATATAGCTTTAGAGGACACCCACGTTCGTTTGAAAGGATTTGGAAGTCAGCACGTTAAAATCTTCATTTATTTCACGATTTGATTGGAACGATTGGATTAAATCACACAATCGTTCAGTAAAACAGTAGCCATGGAGCTTACGTAGAAGACTAGCGTGTCACCCTCTATCAAACGCTTTCGACACATCTAGGGCCACAGATCATGCTTCGCCGTTATTATCAAGATCTTGATATACATATTCAGTGATGGTCGTTAGCACATATATGGTAGACCTGGTAAAAATGACATTAGTCATAGTTCCTTTCGTGAGAGGTAAAGCTCATAACTACTTCAGCATTGATTAAAGCCTCGAATACGTTAGTGAAAAGCACTAGAAGATTAGCATTCCGATAGTTATAGTGGCTAGAAAGTTTTCTAGAATTCTTAAAAACAGAAACTAGAGTTGGGGAGGGTCTTCGAACAAGCTTGAAAGCTAGTCGCAGCGAGGTATCAGTTGTTATGGCAATAACTGCTTGAATAGTATGTCCGACATAGCTGAGAAATTTAAAAAAGTTAGAGTATAAAAAGATTAAAGCGTTGTATGCAACACTATCGCTGTTTCGATCGCCAAGTTCACATCAGGTTGTTAAATATTATGATTATTTTTAACACACACACACACACACACGCACGCACGTACGCATATTGTGAAAAACGGTTGAAAGTTAGAGTATAAAAGATTAAAGCGCTGTATGCGACACTACCACGGTTTCGATCGCTAAGTTCGCATCTGGTGGTTACCTTGTTTATATGTATTATTATTATTATTATTATTATTATTATTATTATTATTATTATCATATTTTTCTTTTAGTCTTAATATCATCTGGATGGTTTTGTTTTTATTATTATCATTTATTTATTATTTATCATTATTTATTTCATTTTATTTTTTTCATTTATTTATTTATAATTATCATTATTTATTTCATTTTTATTTTTACTGTTTTCGTTTAGTTTTTGTTCATTTTCATTTATTTTTCTTGCTACGTATTAATTAATTTGTATTTTCATTGGTATTTTAATTTTAGCACTTCATATTTTATTAAGGTTATTAAAATTAATAATCTTATTAATTTAATTAGTGATTTTCAAACAAAAAAAAAAAATACCCCACTTGATCTCCAAGCCATTTTTTTTTAATGACATTCTAAAAGCAAAATATTTAGCTTAGTCAGAAGTATTAATGAAACCCAATAATTGAATCTGAAGATAGCAAAGGACACGTAATTCCGAGTTTTGCAAACAGCGTAGGGTATTATGTATATCTTTTAAATATTATGATTATTTTTCAACACACACAGACGCGCGAGCGCACACACACACACGTATATTGGTAGAAACGGTTGAATGTTTGTGTTGAAAAATATCCTCTGGACTAACATTTTTAAAATAACAGAAAAAAATCTAAGGCAGAATAGTTAGTATTAAGTTACGTTTGAAAAATTATAACGTTAATAAAATTTCAAATTAAATATACGTGAATAATGCAATGAGAATTACAGGTAAGAATTATATTGAAATAAAATATCAATATGGCGTGCACTATAGCCGCGAATACTTCCAATTAAATATTATTTTGTTGTTAAGCGAATTATAATATTTTCCTCAAATTTATAAATTCATTTTATTCACTTGTGTAACCAGAATAGTTTATATTATTTTGTTTAAATATTATATTAAGAAGAAATTAATATGTATGGGAAACAAAATTTAATATAATTGAACCGTGATATCATATCTGATGCAATTCATATAGTTGATTCATCAGGAATACATTTATTCATTTTGATATTGACGTTTCGTTAACAGAAATTAATTTTGGTACATTTTATATGAGATATTAAACAATTTAAGCTATCACCTAATTTATAGAACATTTGGTTTCAAAGATACTTTGTTTAATTCGTTATTTATACAGTATATAAGTTATTCAAAATGTCTCACTAATTTCAGGAAAGATGAAAATCATATACATAAGCAAGTAAATATATATTTTGTTTATTTGAAAATACTGATGAACGCACTTATAATTTCACAGTAGTATTACAGTTGTTGTTGATAACCAAAGATAAACTGTTATTAGAACATGCAGTTCAAACTATAGGGGAGGTGAATGAAAGACTCCATATAACTCAAATGAGATATATATGAGACAAGGAAAGTCTCTGAGACGCAAATCGCAAAAATCTATGAGCGCATCACGATTTAATGAAAATAAAATTTGAGGCAGAATTTCCATATACCTTTCACTGGTCAAAACCCAAGAAACAAATATGTTTATGCATAACAAGCACAAGCCATGTTGGTACAACAAATCTTAGAAAAAAAGAATGAACAACTGTTAAACACCTTAAGTGCAGTTAAAATTATGTTATTTTTGTTCTGTTATTATCTAGCAAATTTCTACGTTTTTCTTTTGTTAAAAATAAATTTAACAAAATGTCCAACAATAAACTCTATTAAATTTCCTGTATTTCTGTGAGGTAGCCTGTAATCCTCACCCCACTCACTAACTCCCACTCTCTCTCCTTCTTTCTCTCGCTCCATATATATATATATAGATAGATATATAGATATATATGATTAATAAAAAATAAAATAAGTCACTTAGCCACTCGTCAGGATTTATCAGCAATATATATGGTGAAAGAAAGAAAGAAAGAAAGAAACTGACTCCACCACAATATATATATATATATATATATATATATATATATATATATATATATATATATATATTTGGACGAAGAAGTTCTTCTAGGAAAAACGTATCATTTACCTGTTTTTAATTTTTTTATTTTGTCTTCTTATCCTAATACGCAGTGTATCATATGAAATAATTCTGTAAATCACTGACTAGTGTAATTCGTCGATCACTAACATGGATTTTATTTCAAGGAACAGAGAACGGATTAATAGTATCTCAGTTAGTTAACTGCCATACATATTATATCATTGGCGGCCTTGTATCTTACGGTATATGACTGTCGATCCAGTTTTTTTTTCTCCGCATTTTAGGTAGCCATTTCTTTCTGCGTTAGACTGGTGGACAAACAGGTCTATAGGAAGCAGTATGTCCTGCTATTCACATCATACAGAAGATATCGATTCATACATTTCCAAAATTTATTTGTGCGTAAGTGAATATAAAGAACTCGATGGGAATTCGACCTCGACTCCATATCCTTTAAACGACAAAGTTATGGAATGAGTCATCTTAAGATAAATGCAATTTTTATATTCTGTTTATTTCTAAAAGTGTGGATATGATATGCCTTATCACATTTGAGTATTTATGTCAAACGCATTTACTTAAAACATATTATGATATTTTTGCTATGTAGATCTAATCTGTTCACATAAATGCTCTTATCATGGACGCATATATATTTGAAGAATATAAAATTACTATTTTTTTGCCTTTTTTTTAATTTATGTATATTCTGAATCTTTTTTCTATCTATTCTATTATGCGTATGCTTTTATTCACTTTGAATTGTACAAAATATAGCCCATAAAATCGTTGGCATGTTGTAAATTACTAAAGAAAAAGATAAGGAATTATGCAAATCTATGGTTTTTCAGTATTCTAAATCTCTGTGGCTGAAGAACTTTGAAGAAAGTGCTTATATAATTTTCTCAACGTGTCGCTTCTCTTGTATACTATATTTACGATTTATACTATTAAAAATCTGTTTAAGTAAACGCAAAAAAATATTCCCTGTAATTGAGATTGGAATTCTCGATAAATTCTTGAAAATACGTTGTACAAGTAGATGGAGAAAAACTTTTTTTCTTTCTTTTTCGATTGCATTTATTGTTATTTCTCCAATAAATCCGTGTAAATGTATGCTTGTTCAATTTAAATTGTTTCAAATAACAGATTTTGCACGAAAAACTTCACATTGTAATTCGTATTTTTGTAACTCCGAATAGAACAGTGTGCAAAGTAAATGAATAGATTTAAATTCTTTAAAGGCTTAAAAGTTTGGAACTTGAATATGCATAAATGTTTAGTGTGTCTTGGAAAACTTCAGAAAACAATTGAAAATTCTGCAGACATTTCATTTGAACGAGGAAGGTATAGAAATAGACTTAAAAGGTTCTGAATACATCATTTTGAACATACGAATCAGAACTATATATATATATATATATATATATATATATATATATATATATATATATAATATATATATATATATATATACATACATATATATATATGCATATATATATACATACATATATATATACAGGATACGAGGAAAGGAAGACGAAAGAAAAAGCTTCAGAAAATCGAAGGGAAAGTAAAATCAAACAATGTAGAGCAGAATTAAGAGCTATCCGAAAGCAATATAAAAAGGCAAAACCGGAAGAAAAGGGACCTCTGCAAGAACTACGTGACATAATCCGTTCCAAGATGAAATCTCTACGGAGAGCAGAATGGCACAGGAATAGAAGGAAGGAAAGGGCACGCAAACGTTTAGCCTTCGTCTCTAATCCATACGGCTTCACGAAGAAGTTATTAGGTGATAAACGAAATGGAAGGTTAACATCTACCCCAGAGGAAATAAACAACTTCCTTAAAATGACTTTGAGTGACCCATATAAACATATACAGCTAGGAGAAAACTCCTCTCTAATCACGCCTAATTTGCCGTTATACCCGTTTGACTCAAAAGAACCTACTTTGAAAGAAGTTCAAACAATTTTAAAAACAGCCAGATCGAGATCAGCCCCTGGACCTAACGGAGTCCCTTACTTGGTTTATAAACGTTGCCCATTGCTGCTCCGTATGTTATGGAGGTTGTTAAAAATTGTTTGGAGAAGAGGGAGGATAGCTGTACAATGGAGGTGTTCAGAAGGAATATGGATCCCTAAAGAGGAGGGAGCAAGTACAGTAAATCAATTTAGGTACATCTCCCTTTTGAACGTCGAGGGGAAAATATTTTTCTCCATCATGAATCGACGTTTGACAGATTTCCTCTTAAAGAATAAGTATATCGACACCTCCGTTCAAAAAGGAGGCGTTCCAGGCATGCCGGGGTGTATAGAACATACCGGTGTTATCACGCAGCTGTTAAAAGACGTGAGAGCAAATAAGGGCGAAATGGCTTTTCTGTGGCTGGATCTTAAGAATGCCTATGGCTCTATCCCACACAAATTGGTAGAAGAATCGTTAAACCGCCACCACGTTCCTCTCCAAATTATAGAGACCATAGTAGATTATTATAACAATTTTAAAATGAGAACGGCAACAGGAAATACAACATCTGCATGGCATACATTGGAAAAAGGTATAATAACAGGCTGCACCATATCAGCTACCCTCTTTTCCTTGGCCATGAATATGTTAATAAAAGCGGCAGAAACAGAATGCAGGGGCCCGTTAACAAGATCTGGTCAACGTCAACCGCCAATAAGGTCATACATGGACGATATGACTATAACATCCTCGTCTGTGATTGGTGCGAGGTGGTTATTAAAAGGTTTGGAGGGACTCATTTTATGGGCAAGAATGAGTTTCAACGCCGCCAAATCGAGGTCATTAGTGGTAAAAAAAGGGAAAACTTCAGAGAGGGATCGCTTTAAATTGTCTGGCGAGTACATCCCGACCATAAAGCAAAACCCGATCAAGAACCTGGGTAAGCGCTTTGATAATACCCTCAAGGACTCTGTTGCAATCCAGGAAACAAAGGATAACCTAAAAGCCTGGCTGGATAAAGTAGACAAGTCTGGCTTACCCGGACGATACAAGGCTTGGATTTACCAACATGTCATTCTGCCCAAAATATTGTGGCCACTGTCCATCTATGAGTTTACTACCTCTACCGTAGAACAAATAGAAAAAAACATCAACTCCCGTTTACGGAAATGGCTAGGGCTACCAAAGTGTCTAAGTAGCGCTGCCCTTTACGGAAATTCCAACGCTCTTCAACTACCCTTCAGAAGCCTCGTAGAAGAATATAAAGTTGCTAAGGTGCGAACATTAATACAATACAAGTTCTCCAAGGACCCAAAAGTGGCAGGAGCAGATATCGAGGTTTACACCGGGAGAAAATGGAAGGCCGTAAAGGAGTTGGAGGTGGCAGAAGAGCGTCTCCGCGAAAAAGGGGTGTTGGGCACTGTCGCCACAGGTCGGGCAGGGCTGGGTTTCTTCCCGTCCGTTAGAATTGACAAAGCCGTAGGTAAAGAAAAGCTTAATCTCTTACTGGACGAAATTCGGGCAGGGGAAGAGGAATTGAGAGTGGCTATGATGATTGGGTTCAAACAACAAGGTTCATGGACAAAGTGGGAGACGATGATACCTCGGAAAGTTGGATGGGCAGATCTATGGCGTAATGAATTGGGCATAAACTTTTTGATCCGATCTGTCTATGACCTCCTACCAAGCCCCGTTAACCTGCAATTATGGACCAGAACAGAATCGCCTTTATGCCCCTTATGCGATCAAATTGGTTCGTTAAAACACATACTTAGCAACTGCAATACAGCTCTAGCAGATGGTCGGTACAGATGGCGCCATGACCAAATATTAAAAGAAATTGCGGAGGTCGTTAGCACAGCCATCCATACAAACAAACCGAATTCAAACATGAATTTTATAAATTTTATTAAAGCTGGAGCGAAACCGAACCTAAAGAAAATCACCGCACCCAGCTGTTTATCATGTGCAACAGACTGGGAACTCAGAGTCGATTTAGGTAAAAGGCTAGTCTTCCCCGAGCACATTTTCAAAACACGATTGCGTCCAGACCTAGTCCTTTTTTCGAATAAATTAAAGAAGGTCATTATGTGGGAGCTAACAGTCTGCTATGAGGATAACGCTGAAGAGGCCAATGAAAGA
>OZ010579.1:34023155-34055655 GCA_963932145.1 Acanthosepion lycidas
ATCCTTATTGAGACCATAGCCTAAACATGAAAACATTAAACAAAAACTAAAAATTCTTGAAGCTATATACATAAAACACTTGAAACATTCTTAAATGCCTATAATTGATAACAGAACCAATCGATTAATACTTTTTGTTTTCACGCTGACGTAGTCATGTGTGACGTCACGAGCTGCGAGACGATTTTCACTTCTGCGTCTCGTATACCCTAGTTAGTCGTTGCTTTGAAATTTTTCATGCAACAAAAACAGACTATCATTATTATTCCGTGTATTGGTTTTATATATTGAAAAGTAATTTTCATCTTTGATAATAGCTTATGTAAGCCGAAACTTAGATGGGATTTAAACATGTGTCAATATGGTGATTTCCTTTCATCCTTGAATAATATTGTTAATAAGATTATCAGACAATATGAAAGGAGCTTACTTAAAATAAATAGACAAAACTTGTCTATATTATTTAATGATACATGCATCAATATATATATATATATATATATATATATTGATGCATGTTTAATATATATATATATATGGCTGGACATCTGATTGCTTCAAGTCGGTATCGAACCACGACTTACTTGACTTGGCATATATATTACCTCTGGGCCATTATCGCAATGCGGTAAGGAAGGAAATTTTAACATTTTTTTTCTAAGAACTGAAATCAGTTTTCTTGAATTGTAAGACTTAATAGCAGTAGGAGCAGCTGTTTTTTTTAATAATAACACACTCTCTCTTTCTCTCTCTCTCTATATATATATATATACCAAGTAACACTCCTTGTGGCAGAAGTTACCGTTAAAATGCGATAGGTTATTGTCCCCATTTTTGTAGTTCTATGTGTAATGATATTTCAGGATCTTCATTGTCCTCCAGAATTTCCTCTCATTTGTATCGCCTAGTAAATTTTGACTTTTGTTCTCTTTCGTAAAATGTTTTTTGCTATCCATCTACACAAGCTTCTTAGGTAATTTATACGCTGTTTGAAACTGACACTGTTATCTTCACTATTTTATGTGAGTATAAATTGTTCTAAGCCATATAATTTTCACTTTCTGATGTTAAGTAAGTGTCCTTTATTTTTCCATTTTTTCTAAAACATCGTCATTGCCACATGGTTCTTCTTCATCTGTGAAGAGATTATCCTTGCCATAGTGGTCTTATTTCTTAATACTTTGCTTAGCTTTTTGTCAGTATCATCCACTATCTTAATACGTTTTCGGATTTCAAATTTGCACTTGCCATCCTCTGTTCAAACAGTTCTAAGATATTTAATTCCTTGAGATTGATTCAAGTTGACATCCCAGTTATTTATTTTTCCGGTTGTGCTTCTGCGTTTGCTGAACAACATATTCTATTTCCTTGTAATTCAGGTTTAGTTTCTTTTTGTTATTTTTCCTCTCCGTTCCGTAGGAGTCCGTGTAAAGATATTTACAGAACTGCAAATAATACTTTGTAAGTTATATGTTCCAACACAACATTCATATATTATTTTTAGATGAAAATATCCATTCAAAAGCTTGTTCTTTTTTTAGTTATCCTTATATTACTTGAACTGTAAACGGGTCCTTAAATCCGTATATTAAAAGCAAATCATTTTTCGGGTAACTGGGTTTGTTTAGCGGCATATCAATCTCTCTGAGGTATTTCATATTGTTGTGGTGTCTTCCCTCTAATGATGCTCTTGGGGACTCTTCCACCTACTATAATATTAGTATGAAAAGTAAGTCCCGAGAGAAACGATGATATAGACCGTTCATTACTGTCGAACTCTCCACCAAGGCGGAGAGGAACCCGGACGAATTTTTGCCGGAGGGCATAGTTTCGTCCGGGGAGGTAGACAGGCCATGAACCCGTTTATACGGGTTCTAAACGCGGCCTTGTGCCACATACGAACCAGGTGGTGGGTGTTATATATACCGGTGATATATTTACACTACTTTACATTACTCTCAAACTCTCTGTCTCGGCAGAGAGAATCCCTGACGAAGCTTTACGGAAGGGTAAAAATTTGTCCGGAGATTTAGACAGGCCCTGAACCCGTTTATAAGGGTTCGAATGGAATATTTTTAGCCGAGCCTACAGACTCGGAGAACAAGCAATAAAACCGGCGTTGTGCCACATACTCCCCACGTAGGTGGCCTTTAAATATAACGGTGATATAGACAGAACGCTGGCCAAATGATACACACTCCCAAAGTCGTGTAACACACTTCTGTTGTGTTTAGTGTTCAATACACAATTTATCTTAAACTTCTTGTTTTGTTATTTCTTAACTATTACTTGTTCACAACATCTTGGCGTTAAAATATAAAAAAAAATGTTGACTACATCTTGGCAATGAAGGACTGGAAGAAACGATTTTCAAGTAAAACTTATTCCAGTGTATACAACACTGGTGGAGAAAGAAAATCTACTGAAAAAGGATATCCAGTTAATGACTACACTGTCAGTGAAAAAATAAGAAACTCCGTAAAAGAATAGGATTTCAAAAAGTTCAATTCAATGGTTGGGAAGAAGGTTGGTGAACCTTGTTATTTTTTTCAAACAAAACAGTAATTGAACTGAATGAGTCAAGAAGTCTTTTTGTTTTTACTAATAGGGTAAAATAAAAATGTGTCCTCTCTCTCGCCTTTAAATTTTTCTGAAAAAGAATTGATCATGTCAAACAGAATTATTGTTGGAAGTTAAAAAAAAAATTAAGTTTTCGTATCACCGAAGTAAGATGAAAGAATTTAAAAGTGCAATGCTAGAATTTTTAAAAAGACCAACAGGAACAGCAGCTACTGTTGGAATACAAATTTCAAGAAATACAAGAGAAATTCCAACGAGAACAAGCAGAATTGCGGTTGCAAAATGAAGAAGAAAATAAAAATAAAAAACTGGACCTAGAAATTTTTGTTAGACAACAAAAGCTTGAAGAATTGCTCCTTAAAACACAGAATGAGCAAAGGCACATATCAAACAAAAGACAAAATGAGGATAGCGAAAACGCGTTCTCTCCAAAGGCTATATGGAGTGCTATTCAAACTTCACGCACGCACCTGAACTTGAAATTACGTTCATTTCGTAATTTAAACGTTTCGAGTAGGTATACAATACGGATTGCTCCTCAGGAAATTAGGCACAGCTGAATATACTAATATTTTTTAATATATTTTGCCTAAGAAAACCAGCGACTTGTAATTTTAATAGGCGGTTCTATCATTAACAGAATGATTCAGTCCAAAAACGTCATTATTTCACAAGAATAGGAAATGCATGAATCTCACGAAGATTATACAACATTGGCGAGTGTAGTCGATAAACATTGCGATGATTTCAAATTGGCCGTGTTAGGCGCCAATAATTTTAAATGCCTGATTTTCATCCAGGGAAAGAGCGAAATACGTTGTAGAGAGCTCAACCAACTTGAAAACAAGCCCGACTTACTTTACAGCAAGTTACCGAAGATCGCCGGCGTTTCTTGTGCGTCAGAGAGGATTAAAAAAAAAGAATGGTGTGGCTCACATTAAAAAAATAACGTCAAAGAAAAATTAAAAAAGGTCAACCAAAAAATAATAATGTTACTTTGCCGTCAATACAATGTTTTGGGTATTGTCAATTAAATTGGTATAGATATTGTCCGTTTAAAGATAAAAAAATAAAAATTATTTGCGATATAATGGGACACAAAAGTTCCCACGTCAGGATTAAGATCAAGAGAAAAAAAAAGTTTTTTTTAAAATTACCAAGTCTGATAAACCAGAATATAGTTACATCAGAAAATATAATTTAGTACAAATATGTAACAAAAATATATGGCTATAGCTTGATTCGGGTTTAGACGTATCTATATTTAATTATCAACAATAGAAAAAATTGGATAAGCCGACTTTGTTAAGAACGAACAGAATAGCTAAATGACTAGCTGGCGATATAATTTAAGTTTATGGCTCAACTTACAACGAACGTTTCATTCAAAGTTAAAACTTAAGGTGAATATTATGAAGAATATGGGTAATCTGTTCGGAACTGATGGGTTAGAAGAGTCTCAACTTTGGGATGTGCCTGTTAAATCATTATGCCAAAAAGTTGACAATTTGACGAATGAAGCAGAAAACTTGAAAGGTGAACTTAAAAAAACATCCCGACGTTTTCAGTGGATGACTATGAAAATGCACAAAAATGTCTGCTAAGTTTGAGTTGAAGCCAGACAAACAGTTTTTTAACTCTCAATTTGCCGTGTTAAATCAAATTGATGACGAATTGAAACAAGTGGAGGAAATGGGAGTTCTAGAAGAGGTTGAATAATTATTTATTTGTACTAATGTACAAAATGTGGCACAAGGCCAAAAAAGGGGTTTGGGAAGGACGGTCATCTTCTGTCTTAATTCTAAACTTAGCTAGTCACAGGCACGGACCCAAACATACCAACAATATTCCTATCACCAAAACAACACATTCACTCCTACCTTTCTTACTGCGTCCACCATAATAAGTAAAATTCTCTAAGAAATCCTAACTAGTCCCCATATGTACATTTCAAAGTCTGTGGGGGGAGGGGAAAAACAACAATTTAAAAACCCCAATGATTATTTACAATATGTTTTAATACTATTTACATAAAAACAAAACAAAATAGTGTTAGTAATAAAAAAAAACACAATCCCTAAATGTGGCAGAAACATCAGTTAACAGGACGAAATAATTGCGGGATTATAACATTATAAAAAAATAAACACGCCCACAACACACGCCCACAAACACGCACTCCTTGAGACACAATAATAAATAAGAAAAGACACACACGAAACAAAAGTCATCCCGCAACAACCAGAGAACTGACATCACTAACCACCTAACGAGGGAGGGGATGGGGAATTAAACAAAAGAAAAATAGGGACAGAAATAAAAGGGGCCGATGAGCATGCATACCCTATGTAAGTTAACCAGAAACGGGAAACTAAAGATTCAAATTAAAACCTAAACTAGCCTAATATCGGGGCGGGTTGCCTGGAAGAGGTTGAATATTGCGAATGGGCATCTCCCACAGTTTATATTGAGAAGAAATGCAAAGAACATCGTGTATGTGCTGATTTCTCTACGGGGCTGAACAGTGCCCTAAAGGATCACCATTATGCTCTTCCAAGTCCAGAGCAGCTATTCGCTAACCTCAGTGGAGGAAGTTATTTTTTATTTTATTTTTTTCTTGGATAGATTAAGCGATGATTATCTGCAAATATCCTGGACGAGGAATGCTCAAATCTTTTTTGTATAAACATCCACAAGTGTTTATACAAATTTTTAAGACTTCCATTCTGGGTAAAGTTCGCTCCTTCCATTTTTCAAATCGTCATGGACATGATGTCAAATAGTCGGGATTTTGCGGTGGACTAACTCGATGATGTCCTAATGAAAAGTGAGAGCATTGAGGAGCACAAATTGCACTTTTGACAGGTGGTCAGGAGAATCCAGGATTACGGATTCAAAAAGGACGCGAAGTGGGACTTTTTTCTCGAGTGAATAAAATACTTAGGGCAAATAATTGACAAAGTCGGAAGACGTCAAAACCCAGAGAGGCTAACTGCAATAAAGAATATGCCAGCATCAGAAAACATGTCGGCTCTTCAAAATTTTTCGGTTTTGCCAATTATTATAACGTTTTTCTTCCAAGAATGCACAGTTTGAGACCTCTAATTAATGACTTATTGAGAAGAAAACGAAGAGTAGGAATGGATAACGGAATGACAGGAAGCTTTTGGGAAAATAAAAGAGGTCCTTACATCAGATCTATTCCTGACTCATTACGATCCAAATCTTGATATTGTAGCCATCGATGCTAGCTCCTATGGTATCATGGCGTGCATTTTACATAAGCTAAAGTATGAATCGGTAAAAAATAATCGCCTATGAATCTATGACGTTGTTACCAGATGAAAGGGGTTACTCGCAAATAGAAAAGGAAGACTTAGGAATAATTTTTGCGGTAACTAAATTACATAGATTTATTTTTGGAAGGCACTTTGCGTTGCATACTGATCATCGTACATGCCGTACTATCTTTGCATCAAAAAAGATTCTGCCAAATCATACGACTAATAGACTGCAAAGATGGGGAACAATTCTCCTTAATTATAATTACAAAATGGCGTTTCTCCCATCTTATAAAAAATGTCATGCAGACTGGTTATCGATATTAATACCTAAATATGCTGAACCCCTGAAAAACATGCTGCCATAAGAAAAGAGGTCGTCGAAAAAAGCAACTTGTGCAATACCGTCAGGGAGATTCCAATTATAATCAACGAAATAATCGACAAAGCGTCCGAGGATGACTTCATAAAAGAAAAAAAAAAAAAACTCATTAAAAAGCTAAGTCCTGTTTATTTCAGAAGTCTACTTACTCTGTAATGACATATTAATGTACGGAGACAGAGTAGTAATCCCATCTACACTTCAGTGTAGAACACTAAAGGAATTACATGTTGATCCTCTGGGAACTTCAAGGATGAAGATTCTGATGAAGAGTTATGTCTACTGGACCAACAGATATTGAAAACACTGTAAGATCGTGCAAAGGATGTGCTTTGGTTGCTGAAGCACCCCGATTAAATTAAATCCCAGGAATAAAATCGATCGTCCGTGGTCGCGGATACATATTGATTTTGCTGGACCCGCTTGATGGTTTTCACTACCTCGTAGTAGTTGACAGTCTTTCTAAGCGGACAGAGGTATTGAAATACAAGAAGTCGTCCGCGAAAGTGACAGCCAAATTTTTATATGAGCTATTTTCCTGTTTCGGGGTCGTTGACTGTATTGTAACTTAAAATGGCACATAATTTACATCGTGTGAATTTAAGGAGATTTGTCAGTCATTCCTGATCGAACATGCTACCACGGCGCCATATCACCTAAGAATTAATGGACAGGCAGAGCGTTTTGTAGATACTTTTAAGAAAGCACAGAAAAAGGCGAGAGGTTCTCCCACCGATAACAGTTTTTGCAGGTCTATCGTGTAATTCCTAAATGTAATGCTCCATCTGCCAAGACGCCACCTGATGTCATATTTGCCAGGAAAATAAAATCGGTATTTGACAAATTCCTTCCAAATGAAACAAAAATGGGTAACAAGAATAAACTGCTTAAAAAGCGCTTTAAGTTCGGTTGAAAGTTTGTTTTTTGTGTATTTGGGAATAAAAAAGGTCAGTGGGAGATAGGGATAATTAACAAACAAATCGGTGACATGATTTGCTTGGTTCACAGACCGAAGTTTGTATGTTAACTAAATCAGAAGGTATTTAACACATTCAAGGTTCCAATACCACAATGGGTACCAGAGCCGAGGAGACCGAAAAGGAATTACACGAAACATTTAGAAGTCAACCCGAAATGGAAAAGATATTGAATATCTTTCATTTCATATCCTTACTACAGAAAAAGAAAAAAAATGAGAAACCTTTTGAATTAACAGAAAAACACAATATTCATTGAATTTACCATTAAAACTTGTACAATTGTTTTTATCATTTTGAAATATTGAATAGAGACAATTTCAACACGTGTCGTATTTTTAAAAAAGAGAAAAAAGTGTCGTAATACCTACTTATAGCATTTTTAACTGGTTGTTCTTGATTTTTCTATTTTTTTTTTTATTTTTTTTTATTGAATAATTTATTGTGTGGTAATGAAAAAAAAAGAGATTCCATGCGGAGTCAGGCTGAAAAGGAGGTGTTGTTGTGTCTTCCATATAATGATGTTATTGGGGACTCTTCCACTTATTATAAATTTAGTAGGAAAAGTAAGCCTCGGGGTAACGGTGATATAGACTGTTCTACTGAGGCTGTTCGCAGTTCCTGTCGAACTCTCTGCCTTGGGCGGATAGGAACCCAGACTAGACTGTGCCGAAGGATAGAATTTCGTCCGGCGAAGTAGACAGACACGAACGTGTTTATGCGGGTGCTACAAGGAATTTTTGGCTGAGCCTACGGGCTAGGACGGCCCACGTTAAACTCGGAATTGTGCCACATATATCGCTCGTGGTTGTGGTGGGGACTGTTAAATATTAATGGTGATGTAGAATGAATGCTGGTCAACGGGTACACACTCCCGAGATGTGTAACACACTTCTATTGAATTTACTGTTTAATTAACTATTTACCTGCAAACACTTGTATTGTTATTTCTTAACCATTTCCTGGTTACAAGAAATATCAAAATCTAAATATTACAGAATGATTTTATGGTTTTATCTAAACATATTTTGAAAAAAAAATGATTTCAGCTACAAATCAAATGCATTTTTAGTCATCTTTTGTATATACGTATGCTAGCCAATGAAAACCTAAAGATATAAAACAAAAATAAAATTTACAAAAATATGAGTACATTGGATTAGTAAAGTTTGGAAAAATTCGATCTTGCATGGAAGCATTTTTAAATCCAATTGCAGAATCATCCGAATCAATATTTTGGTGATGTCTAGTTGATCAGAGTTATGATGGAGAGAAGCTGTTGGATTTTCCTAATGTACAGCTTCCACGGCTGCGTCTGTAGGAAGAGTGCGCTTAGGACCACTACTCTGAAGATCACAAACTGATCCAATTCTTTCAAACCGGGCGATTATATTCCGAATCATTTTATCGCTTAACGGATATTCTGACATTATAATGTTGCCGGTATTTTCTTTGAGTTTGTACAATTGATCTTTCACTAGAATAAAAAACAAAAAAAAAACTCAGTGAGTTTTATTCGTTGTTGGACATCGTACATAACCATTTTAATTTCCAAGGGATGTTGTATATCCTGCAAAGAAAAGAAAAAAAAACTGAAAAAAATTACAAAACGAACAAGTTATGACTTATTCAAAGCCCGCGGTTTTTCAGTGGCCATCCTAAAAATAAAAAAATGTATTGTTGTAAATACCAACAATACATTTTTTTATAAGAATGTAATTTTATACTCAATGTTTTGTTTTCGTATGTGTTTAATTATTGGCCTATAGCTGGGACCCTGACAGGTAATATCACCCCGGGTCCGCGTGAATATCTGAACAACAGCAATTAAGAAGTTGTTTCAGTCTCCTCAAAGACTTCGATCTCCTGATCAGTGTCCTTGCTGTCGGATGTCGCGAGTAGCAAGTGTTTATGTGGCAACAATATTGAGTACTCTCGCATTTGTAAAATTGTTCACAAGAATCTAGTTGATTTCAAATTCATCTGATTGAGCAAATTTGGAAAACTAAGAAGTACTGCAAATGCGTTGATGAAAATAACCTGCTAATTCTTGAATAAAAAGAGGAAAATTGTAACGAAAAGAAAGTGTAAGATCTTATCGGCTTTCTCTTAATTATTTCTCCGCGGAGATACTAAATGACGTCATAAACCAATTTAATGGTTTCTTGATCTTAATTAAATTAACGTATACTTTTCTGGGATTAAATATTTCGCAAACGATTAAAAAATAAGAAATAAATTTTCAAGTCGCTTAATGAAAATCATCAATTTAAAACTGTGACAACGAAGAATATTCTGCAGGGAACATGACAGCCAAATAAACAAGTAGAAATGAAGTTGATTCCAGACATCAAATAGATACAATCCACTGCTAAAGATGCTGCAAAAGGGATCAGTTCCTCGTAGCGAATAAGAAAATACTTCCCCCCTGCCATGGGCTATCTATAGACTGTCCGTTACCCGTTGGGTCACTTATGGCTTAGTTTATAAAATATTAAAATTAATTTCAACATCCATTGAAATGAAAGTTAAGTCTATTATGATTCAGTTAAATATTTCAATTCGTTCGTGTAATTATTGATTCGTTTACAAGTTCACGTTTGACGTTTGACGAATTATTTACAGGATTTAATAGGAATAGAAATTTCGGGATAAATTTGAACTTTAAATCAGTTTAACTTATAAATATTTTTAATATGCCAAAAAATATTTTAAAATCATATTCACTTGAAAATGTTTTTATTAATTATGACTCAGATATTTTTAAGTATTTCAAATATTGTTTGTCTAAAAAAAATCTGTAATATGAATAATTACTCTACAAACAACTCTGCAAAACAGCAAATCAGGATTTCTTTGTGTATGTCTTTAACTTCAAAATATTTTAATTAAACATTGTCTGGTTGAAGAAAGTTAAAATGCAAATACTTGCTGCATAAACAACTCGTACTATTAAATTTTATTTACTTAAATATATTTAAAATCAGATTAATTTATATTTTTAATATATATTTAAAGTATTGTTGCTTTACTCTTCCCCAAAGGCATATTATCGCAATTCTCACCCTGTTCTATTGCTTTTTCCAAGTTAACTGTTCTGATCATCTGTAATCAATATTTTGACATTGGCACATTCACAGCTAAGACAAACCATTCTACTTTACTGGAATAAATTCGACACATTCACTTGGAATTCCATTCATGAGACATTCGTTCCATTATGAAAAATTATTTTCAAGAAGACAAAAATGCTTCCCCGATCACTACAATCTTAACATTTCCTATCTAGTCCACCCGTTTTCTTTCCTACATATCCTAACATTTTACACATCTTACCTTCTCCGCGTACGTTCGTAAAGCATTCTTATTCAATAATACTTTCCATTTAATATCTATCCGGCTTTGTATTCCGTCAAAATCTAGTATGAAATTGTGACAAACGTAAGCAGATAAGAATAAGCACGTAAGTAATAAGATATCTCGTACATTTCGCTTGTCGAACACTCTTAGGTTTTCCTGCTTTCCCGTAACATATGATCTTAAAAAATTATGCAACGTCAGACGCCATCTTCTGTATCCTAGAATCGTTTTTCATTTTCTGAGAAACCGAAAGCACAAGATCAAGTGAAAAAACAAACGTCGTAAGAAAACAAAATAACAAAAAAAACTAAACAATCTCTGCTCGATATGCAAATAGACGTGCTGCTCATTGTTTCCCTGAATACTTCCGATTAACCAATTACAGACACTTTTCATTGGTTGCTCCTTTTAATTCGCTAACATGGTAATTGCACCTCTTTGTATACAATATTTGATCTTGCAGAAGGAGTTCGTAATATACAATGCACTTTCTATACTGGTATATACCAAGGTAAAACTTATTCGGATAAAGATAGGACATTCTACTTCCATGAGATTGTATACTCGATATTGTTGTAAACAATACAGAATAAGTTGCTTGTAATATTAATAATTAGACATGAGTATTTGTTGCTGGATTTAAGCAAAAAATCGAATGCGGTCCATTATCTTTCCGAGGAAATCTCGAAGCAGCCGAAAATCGTTGCGATTCATGCATCTGTGCGTTTTCAAATGCCTTACTAAGCTCTTATAAGATAGGTCTAATAAATCTCCTGCATGATGTGGATTGTTCTTAATCAGCACCGTCCTGGGAATGACGATAATCGACATCCGCGTCCTGGGTAAGACGATTAAATACGTCCAACAGCAGGGCCTCTCATCAGGAGGTTTTGAGGTGCGTCGAGCCATCTCTTAATTGCTGATGTCTCCAGGTCCACCCTGTACCTTTTAGGGTACCATTCATGGGAAAATATTTAACCCCCAAACTCGGGTCAAAACACTATGAAAGTTTTCATAACAGGAATACATTGTACATAAAAATTATTACGCGCAATACATTTCTGAAAAACAAATATTGCTAGTAAAATGGAAAAAAACTTAAGGAAAAAGATTTTTGAAGAAAAGCATATTGCCAGAAACAGATTTTGGGAAAAAATATTACCAACAATTAAAATTTTGTCGGCATTAAATAACCCATCAAGATTGATATGCCGTAAAACAAAACTAAACCAAACCAAACTTAATCAGCATTTCGATTTGATCACCATCAGTGATTCCTGGTCTTTCATAAACTTCTCACATTTCCAGATAGAAATTTTCATTTGTATAAGTAAAGAAAAATTTAGAGTCAGTACTGTCAACTATGGCACTATATCCATAAACTGTTCAGATTTATTTAAATGATCATGCAGTTTTTTTTTCCAGTTCTTTCGCGAAATAATATAGCATGGAATGAAGAAAATGTATCACACTTACATTCATTTTCGCTTTAAATTATATATATATATATATATATATATATATATAATTACTAAACTACCTAGGAATAATACAGAAAAATATTTCGAAATGCCAAATTTCAGAACGTTTAAAAGACAGACACTTTTTCAAACGTCCCCTGTTGAAAAACTCTACGATGTTTCTTTGATGTCCACTATTTTACATTTAATAACGCCTTGCAAACTTTATCATTTATGCTAACTGCACTTTGTATGATAATAGATCATATAAATTTAAGATGATATCCTGAAAAAAGCATAAATAAATACATTATTATATTATTTTAGGCCTTATTACAATAATTAGATAAAACTAGAAAGACTTTTCAAGGATTTCCTATTTGAATTTTCTGATGAATCGTAATTGATGATTGAATAAGCTCATGGCGAATTCTATGACAATAAAATAGAATTTCGATTAGCATATCGTTAGATATTTGAGCTTAACAATTTTTTAAATATATTTTAATAAAAATTAAATATAAATGCTTGTCATCATTTTATGTAGTGAGTATAAATGAAATCATTTGAAATTTTATTCCGATATTTTTACCTTTATTATGCAAATCTATTATAATACGAATTAAAACCCTGCATCATTATAAGACTGTTGTAATAGATAACGAATTGCTCAGAGTTTACTTCAAAACTACTTTTATCTTTTATATAGTGATCTATCTATCTATCTATCTATCTATCTCTCTCTCTCTCTCTCTCTCTATATATATATATATATATATATATATATATATATATATATATATTGTGTCATGCTCAACACAATCAATGTTATTCAGTCTGGAAAGATGGGTAGTCATTGAGATTAACCAGTAGCGTGTTCTATTGTATTTCCTTTACTCAAAAAACAATGTACAAACCGTTGTTCACATTAGCTTCATGTTCTTCTTTAGTGCAGCACTATCTTCTCAAAACACTATATGCATAACACCGTGTTGGGTCTGAGATCACCATCAAAAAAGTCGTGTGTTTTTTCCTTATCAGAAAAGTGACTGAGTGAATATTGCGAGCTACCGTACCTTAGTAATCACCATTAGATTCATCCAAATCTTTCCGAATCCTGTGCACTGAATTTACATTTACAATCATGTTCGTACTGGAGCTTTCTGCACGAATGCCATGCAGTAAAGAATGCTGCTTCGAAATGCAGAGCGGTGTGTACTCTCTTATGGAGATATAATTTCTGACAGATGTTGACAAACTAACCCTATTAAACTCTGCAGTCAACAGAATCATTGACAGACAAAGCGTATGTGCGAAAGTAAATATAAAAAAAATGATGACAGTTTAGCCATCGCACCCTATCTATCTATCTATCTATCTATGTAAGTCTGATTATCTCTGTATTTCTCTGTGTCTCTAGCTCTGTGTCTCTGTCTCTCTCTCGCTCTACACACACACACACACATATATATATATGTGTGTGCGTATATATATATATATATATATATATATATATATATATATATATATATATATCCTAGGAGACCATCCTAGCTCAAAGCTAGCACATTTTTTTTCAGTGAGATGAAATTATTCTGAGCTTGTTTATAAGATAATTGTGTACATAAAATAATAAATATATGTTTGTGTGTGCATGTAAATTTGCACACGCAAGAGCGTATATCTGTTTGTGTTTATGTGTGATTAGACAAACTACTATAATATATACTCATACTCAAAGACGAGACTATGAATTGACACAAAAAATTATACAGATTCACAAGTGTATACAAATCTACACAAACTAATATATGACTTTTACATCATATTAACGCAAAGACTTCATGAATATGAAAATAGGAAACGCATAAGATTTGCCTGTAGACTTTTACGTGGATTCTATTCAAAAAAGGAAAGTAAACGGATATATAATTTAAAAAATAGGCTGCGGCAAAACAGAAAAAAACTCTCTATAATAATAGATGTTATTTTTCTTTGGAATTTTTTTTTGTTTTCAACGTTGTGGAAAATGCCATCTTTCCAGTCGTATATATTTCTTTCCCATTCTCTTTAATATGTTGTATTCTATACATAGTCATATACAATATTCATGTTTCCATTTGCAACACATGAAGCTTTTTCGCCTTTATACACACATCGTGTTGTGGATTTTACAATGACCATGCATATAAGTATGCATGTCTTTCATGAATTCCGAAACGAAGAGCACAGTAGAAACTTATATATGTCTTTAAACGTTAAAGAAAGAAACATTCTTTCTCATCTATAATTATGCGGCGAGGCTTCCATTTTAAACCATGCAAAAATCTAAAACCTTTTACCAGACATTAATTGCATCGCGTTACAAGTATTTGGGCTAAATGTATATGTATAGAACTATGTTATTCTTAATAATATATTAAGTATATGATTTACAAACACAGAAAAAGTGATAAATAATTTAGAAAACAACTTGAAGAACCGTTTGAACAATTTTCTTTTGTTACCATTCACGAGTAAAATAAATACAATAGAACACGCTACTGATTAATCTGAAGGAAGTGTTTTGACAATTTCAATATAAAACCTTGTCAATTTTCAATCCAGACAGTTTGAAGTTAGCTATTTTCCGCTGATGATCTCCCGTGGTACTAGTGTGTTTTTTTTTGTTTTGTTTTTTCATAATTATTGTACTACCACACGTATTAATGTTGTTTTTTAACCGGTTTGGTTGTACTGTTATAAATACTCAAATTAACATGATATTAAATATAGAAAACAAAACAGAATGAGGTAGAATCCTGGAAGGTAATTTAATGTCATCGAATTTTAAAAAATATAATTCAAACTTTACTTATCTAAAGATCATATACCTTCTTTTTACAAACGATAAGCGACTATGCAAATCTCACATATCGCAAGAATAAATACATATTTGATATAACGAGGTGTATTTCCAGAAAAGAACAAAGGAATTTAGATGAGAAAACAATTAAAGTTTTTCCTCGAATATAAACGCATTAACCCCACATATAACTTTCATAGTGGAATTTCTCAAGAATAAAAATATGTTTTTTACCGGATCTATCAAAATAAGTTTTAAGAAACTGATACATGAGAGATTGTTTTTGAGAACTGCAACCTGAACTAAAAAAAAATGGGACTAGCTCAGGAAATACAACAGTATCCAATAATAGTAAGAGAATTACAAGAAACAAATAAAAATATGTGTCGTCGAAATGAACTTGTCTTTTTTCTGTCGGTGTATAGATGAGTGAAGAAACAGCGTCCGTATCTACAGCAGGTGGGTTTAATTTAAGTAGTGGCATCAATATATTCTGACATGAGGAAAGCATTTATTTTTCTAACACCAGCACACATGTTTCCTGCACACATTGAAGTTTATGGGGCCACGTCTTTCCGTACTCTAGGTATTGATGTTGAGATGTCAATAACAAATAGGAGATTTATATAGCACTGATTTGCTAACCCGATTTCGAACCAGCTTTGAATTATGACTTTCGCTTGTACTAGACTGAATGCCATCCCATGGTAAATAGCCCAGTCTGTCCTAATATATATGTCATGCATTCATACATGTCCAAGACCCTTTGCGCGTAAGTAAATGAAATGAACTGAACTGGAATTCGAAATCTGCTTTCAGATTTCACCTTCGGAAAATATCACAATTACACCATCAACACATCCAAAAATAACTAAATATTTACTGAATAATTATGTATCGTCTATAGATTACATATTCCTTAATAATGCATTTAATTCAATTCTGAATAGTATTTCCACATAAAGATTTAATATTGTGAAACGTTGATATCATATTATACTCAAAATATTGATTACCCTCATGTAAAGTAAAGCATATATTAAAATGTTAAGAATAATATGAATTATATACGTGAGGAAATTTATTATATTTTCCATTCTGTAATAAAAATGGGAGAGGACAAATTAATAGGAAAGGAAATTAAATTGTATGCATAATTGCTGTTGTTCCGTTGTTTTGAGATTTCCATAAATTTAGTCAAAATCACTTTAGTCATGAAAGAAGAGATTTATTTGAGAAGTTGACTAGAATATAGTTGATTCACTTGTTGCATCTACTTAAGAAATACGTCGTTAGCATCGATGACTACTTCAAAACGAAATCTAAAATGCTGGCATGCCTGAATCTTGGTGCTAATTACAGCAAAATTAAGAGACTTCATAGTGTAATATATGCGGTGATTGACATTCATCTCGACTAGTCTTCATATTATTCACGCTGAGATAGCTAAGACGGCATATGGGTTGATCGTGGACATTGTAACTCATTCATTCCTGGGTGGTTTGGACATTATGATACGCTGCAGAATCAGCTTGGTAGGTATACGGTATTCCTTTGCTTCCGCTCTTTATTACAAATCTCACTCAACTTTCCAGCACTTCACTTTACCCAGAAGCAGTAACCCTTAAACCCTAAGGAAAACATTGAAGATGAATTCCATCGCCCTATTTTGTAACGATTCCTAGAGCCATTACAATTGCCGGATAATTTCTGCGCATGACAGGTGGAACTTATTTAGACTCTCTGCATTCAGTCGATTTATTCTTTGATTTTGACCATTTATAGAGAACCCAAATCCTTGCTTGCTCTTAATTTTTCAACTTGCTGAATAAGCTTTTTGTGCGTATCAGGTGGTTAACTATTGAATTTACAGATAACAATTTCTCCTTCTGCATGCAATTTAACTTTCATTGAAGGTGACCGTGTATAATTCTTCAGACAAGAAAATCTGAAGTTTATTTGTTTTTTTTAAGTGAGTTATTAATAGAAGGTTCTTCAAAGATTTATTTTATTTGCCTTTTGAGTCCAGACATTAATATACAAACAAATAATATTTGCACACTCCGGAATATATCAAAGGAAAATGATTTTCATCGAAATTTTAATATTCAAAATATTCATCCATTCCAATCATAGGAAAGACTCTAATCACAAACACTAAATCCAAAACCAGTTACACGATTGTAATATTTCATTAGGCGTAACAAACATTAGTTTGAAAAAATTGTCATCATCGTGTTGCTGTATTTAACACCCTGACAATATATCCATCATTAAGGCAGCCGGTCGAATTCCTCTCAAACATGAACCTCTATGAAGTCAAGATTAAAATGAATACTTTCTCAATTGTGAGAGATAATTTAAATGTCGTTGTGCTATCAATGTGACAGTTGTGTTTACCCTTAATGGAGCCCACGAGAAAACCTGGAATAGTTTTGCAAAAATATTAGTGGAACTATATATGAAAAGAAACTTACCAAGAACTTAATAGATCGTCAGGATGTCATGAAGAAAAATTCATCTAATTTCGTCTATGATTGTCATTGTGTTTAAATATCAGTGAAAACTTTCAACTGCAACAGACTGAATTACGTTAATTTCTACCAGTAGCGGGAAACGAATCTTCGCCCACTTATTATCAAATGCCTAGAAGAGATTGCTTTATACTTAATTCTCGTCCTTGAGAAGATACGGCAAGCCTTCATTCGCATAGAAAATACTAAACAGGATTATTAATCTCTCAAAGAACAGCTTGAAATATATTTACAAAATGTTGATAATATAGAAGATTTGGAATCTGACTTGCATTATATTAACGTTCATCCAATAGAATCTTTAATGGCGCTCAAGCATAATCTTACCGAGGAAAAGTTACTGATGTATGACATGCCTTATATGAATGGAAGAGGAAAAATAAGGAAATAAGGAGTATGAGAATAAGGGAGCTAGATAATGACTGGCCCTTGAATGTAAGAGGTTAAGATAATATAATGGTCAGGAAATTACCCACGCTAAAGTATGTTTCAAACAGGAGGGCTTCTTCGAAATAATATCTAAGCGGAACATGTTCCTTATATTTTCTTAAGGCAGTTTCATCTAGATGAAACAATTTTCATGTAAACAAAATAGCTGAATGTATTATTTAAGTAAAAAAAAAAAAAAATCCCACTTATTATAAAACCCAGGTTGTGTGTGTGTGTCTGTACGTTTATATATTGGATCGGATTTCCTACATTTTTCAACTGACTTCAACAAAACTTCACAGGACTACGTAAAACAATTTGAAAACACGATTAAGAGGCATCGCGAGAATGAAAGGGAGACAACTCATATCGAGTTATACTTATTATAAAACCCAGGTTGTTTGTGTGTGTGTGTGTCTTCGTTTATATATGGGATCGGATTTCCTAAATTTTTCAATCGATTTCAACAAAACTTCACATTTTTTTTGGCAGGTAGTGTTTCTTATTGTTTTTCACACTTTTTTCTTTATTTTTACATTCAGAATGTTTTAAAAATTTCATTTACAAGACAATTGTTTATAATAAAATTCTATTTAATCGGTAGACTCATAACGATTGAAAACAATGTTTTTGTTTGAGTTTGACCAATTCGTAAAAAAAAAAAAAAAAAAAAACACTACTTAAGACATGCGTTTCCGTCAACCTTAAACAATAATCTTTGTCAATTTTATTTTTCAGTCTCTATGATGGTCGATACTTGATCTATCTCTTACTGTTACATCCCCGGGTAACGCCGGGCTCTACTGCTAGTCATGTATAAATTGAGTGCCTGGCTTCGCCGATATATGTAACTTGCTAGTATAATCAGCTGTAAAGACTTGTACTATATTTGTTTAACATAGTGTAAAACAAATTTGTGTCATTACCCAGATATCCAATTTTCTATGTTTTTTTCTCGCTTTGCCGATGATGGCTCTCCACAATTTTCTGACTTTTGTACTTCTTAATAAATATTATCTCTTTCCTATTACTCCTAAAACTTCGCCGGAATTCATTATGCGTCATTTTCCTCCGTGACATTTGACTTCAATCTCTCCTGTTAGTATCACATTCTTTAAGCCCTCTTTCGCCATTATATTCTCTGGAAATTACTGCTGTCGCTTCCTGGTGTTATGTAACAGTATTCTTTATGTTTCCATCCTCTCTAAAATATCGTCGATATTCAAATGATTGGTCCATGATATTTTAAGTATACTTCTGTAGAATGACAATTCTATTGCTTCGACTTTTGTTTTATCGGTGAATAAATTTTCTTGCATTCCCTGTCATACTAGAGATTAGTATATTACATAAAATTTCAGTACACTTTTCTTTGTAAAAAATGTTTCTGATTCTTTCGAGTAGTAGTTCACTGATTTTTTCGAATTTGGTACGTACTATATATGTTGAATACATTTCTAAGGATACTTGAGATATACATATTTCCTTTTGATAAGATCATCGCATACAAATTATTACTAAATCCAATACATCGAGGAAATAGGACTGTTACCTGAAGGTGTGAAATGTGTACGCATGACCTGAGAATTACCTTCAAATCAAGTAATCACTAAAATATTCCGTTTGTGGGGAAAATAAGTGTTTCAAATAATAATCTACTGTTGGGGAAATAAATAACCCTGTTTAGAAGATTCTTCAAAATGTAGATTATCTTATATGCACCTGGAGAAAATCGATCATGAAAGAGTGCTGAAGAATGAAAGCATATAAAAGGTCAATTCTCAATAGTCAAATGTCATACACTTAAAATATTCGATACATAACACTTCGTATGTTAGCACTTGTGTTACTTCTATCTTTTAGTGAATTTTACTGCAGCAGATAAAGTCATAACACATTTTATCATTGACTGTTGATTTAGCCATTGACAAAAGAATTCAAAATAAATTACTGCATTTAACTATTGATTACTGTTGTCATGACGTTGAGACTAATTCAATAAAACGTTGAATTCAACAAAATCTAATAAGTTTGTTTCGCACTGAGCAGGAATGGCAAATGAAATCTCTTGAAAAGACACTTCATAATTGGCCTGATTAAGATTTCGCGCCGCTATTCAAGCAGTGCAAGGTAGGCTTTAATGTAATTATATTCCACAATGAATCAATGATATTTAATACGTATTTTGTACATTAATTAAATTATTTATTTTTGTTGTATCTTAGCAACGACGAGACTCATTCTTATCTTTCAAGATTTTTTCTTTTACGTTTTTGAAATTCCTGTCTTTTGCCAGAAGCAAAAAATCTCGAAAAATGTGAAAGCAAAATACGTTTTCATATTTCTACTAATAGCATGATATGGTTCTGGCTTGCAGGCAGTGACCTTTGGCGAAATAACAAATATATTAATGACTTTGGGATAGGTTTATTTCGTAAAACTATATCATATACATCTGCACATATCGATTGCAATATTTAACAGCGTCGTGCGTATATATATATATATATATACAGATATGCACTGGCATAAACACAAAAATTACATATTTACATACATATATACAGGCAGAGACACATGTCTGTGTGTGTGTGTGCGTGCGTGCGCGTTTGTGTGGGTGTCAGTCAGTGCGTGCTGGCGCGTGTGAAGATACAGTTTCTTAGAGAATTAATATAAAAATATATGAGACAAATTTCTAAGACTGAAGTTGTACCGATATCATTCAAAATATATACATTTCTGAAGAAGATTGTTTGTTTTATTATTTCACCCAAAGCAAGGCGATAAAGCCGCTAAGACACCATATGATAACTGAGTAAAAAAGGTAATATGGATACTTTCATAATGAAGCACAATACAAGAACAGGTTTCAGGAAGATAGTGATTGATGTTGCATATATATATATATATATATATATATATATATATATATATATATATATATATATATTCACGAATAACAAGTTAATAAAATCACTGTAAATGAATGTCAAAGAATATAAAAATCTATTATGAAGGAGGAGCGAGACAATTAAAGAAGAGATATTAAGAAGGCATTAGTTAACTATTGTCATTGCATTTAAATTATTGATGGTCAATTTCTGTCCAAAGCAATCAGAGTGTTCCAATATGGAGAATTGCTAGAAAAAGAAATCGCCAGCATATTTTTACTGTTACATCTAGGTATTTCAACAGTAATATAATAATATAATAGTTTTTTTCACATGGTCTATGTACTATAGAGAAAAGGTCATGAAGAGTTTGGCTACTGGAAGTTTGGCTTCTTTTTAACAGGACACTGCAGCATCCAATACATGCAAGAGACCCAGTCATATCTGTCAGACAATATCTCCGATTAAATCATCATTTATATCTGGCTTCATACCTCCCTACATTGCAACCCGGTTGAAAATTATGTGTTAACTTTGTAACAACAAAGATGTACTGAAGGCGAGCATTATGAGAGTATTCGCCAACTTAAACTAGGGGACCGTCCAGAAAAGATACAGCTGATCTCTAAGTCGTCTGGAGGCTGTGGATAGTTTAGTGAATGAATGTACTCTTTATTATTTCAAGATACTTTTGTGTAATTATGGTAAATATTTCCATCATTACGCAAGAAAATTACTATCATTACACATCTGATAAATGAGATGTCAGTGTTATTTTGATTTTTGTTTAACTTAGACGAAGATTTAACCATTGCAATCTGTATAATATCAGGCATTCAATGCTGGTGTTAATAATAATAATAATAATAATAATAATAATAATAATAATAATAATAATAATAATAATAATAAGAAGAAGAAGAAGAAGAAGAAGAAGAACACCTTGAAATAGAAATCTCGAAAATGTGGCATATGGGAACATCAACAATCCCTGTTGTAGTTGGAGCCCTAGGACTGGTTGGAAAAGATTGCAGTAGACTAATTGAAGGGATTCCTGGAAGTCCATGCCTCAAGGAGATACAAAAAAAATTGTTCTGACATATACAGCCCACACTTTATGAAGGGCTTTATCTATGTAATTTATTTTTCTTATTGTCAGTGGAAAGTGCATGATGCCATTTCTAACATTAGGCCCCTGGTCGGAAGCCGGAAACAAATATGTAAACGCCAGAAATCGAAGAAAATAATAATAATAATAATAATAATAATAATAATAATAATAATATGTGGAATATGGCATCCTCAACAAACCCTGTTGTATTTGGATGCCTGCGAATGGTTGGAAAAGATTCCAGTAGACTAATTGAAGCAATTCCTGGACGTCCATGCCTTAAAGAAATACAAAAAAAACGTTCTCACATTTACAGCCTATACCGTACGAAGGGCTTTATCTATGTAAATTATATGTGCGTGTGTGTGTTGGACGTAGCTTATCGTCTTACCCAGGACGCGGATTTAGTTTATCGTCATACCCAGGACAGATTTATACTCGCTGACATATGTGCGTACGCATACACTACACAATATTGTGAGCATTAAATGTATTTGCAAACAATTGGATTGACACCAACCATCACTTGATTTTAAGTAACATATAAGCAATCAAATCTAGTAACACCATATTTTAAAAGTGATAATATCAGATATTTTTTGTGATATCTAAATGATATTTGAAGAGATTTGGTTACAGATGTGTTTCAACAGCTATAAAATTAGCTAACTGATAAATACCAAATATTAACTGAAAATAGTATATTAAATCTTATGAGGGTTATGTTAGACATATAGAAAATAATTTTGTACGAGCTGTGTATCATCAGGACATAGGGGAACAGGGATGTCTAGATTATTTAAATCTTTGCTATTCTGAATGAGTTAAGTTTCATTATGATCATATTTCAGAATTGTAACTTCGAATTACACAAACCCGTTTTGTATGTTGTTATTTGCACACATCTGTCTCGCTTGAGCTTCTAGTGGACTATATCATATACATCTGCACATATCGACTCCAATATTTAACAACGTTTTATATATATATATATATATATATATATATATATATATATATATATATATATGCACTGAATTATGTGTGATTGTATGTGTTGCACGTAGTTTATCGTCTTACCCAGGATGCGGATGTAGCTTATCGTCTTACCCAGCACGTGGATGTGGCTTATCGTCTTACCCAGGACGCGGATGTAGCTTAACCTCATACCCAGGACATGACATATTTATACTAGCTGATATAAGTACGTACGCATATACACTACTGTTATGCCATATTACCTATTCTATTGTAATAGACACTCCCACACATAATAACTAGTAGTAACGGTCGCCAGTTGGGCAGAGTGCTGTTGAGCGAGTCAGTCGATACCGGACATTGAAGTATCAACCATCACAGCTAGATTGCTGCGTCATTAACTCTTATTTACAGTTCCTAACGTTTTGGACGTCGAATCTAATTTAGTACGACTTATTGAAATACAAGCCTCCACTGTGAAAACTACTCTACAACAACGACACAATATTGTGAGCTTTAAATGTATTTCCAAAAAATTGTTTCATTTTTCCTTTTTCTTCATTTTTCCTTTCTTTTTTCTTTCTTTCTTGTCTTGTAATTGTTAAATTCCATTATCTCTAACTCCTCATTATTTTCCAAAAAATTCAAACTTTCGCTTATTATCATAGTCATAGCCATTTGCATCATAATTCAATTAAAACTTACTCGTCGCTTTTATATCCACTAGTATTAATAGCATTCATCGATTTAGATTTTATTTCGCTTGTCTCTTCTTTATCTATGAAGAAATTGGCCTGCATTTAACGCTCTATAGTACATTTGTTATTACAATGGAAAGCAAACTAATTCATTTGTTAGTCATATACCTTTTCATAAATACTACAAATTTTTATAACAGATTTAAGCAGTAAAAACAATAATCGATCTCGATTTTCAAAATATAAATAGATACTTTTCATATAATTGAAGGTGAAGAATCGTTCTTATCATACTTCGAAATAAATTAACCGAACGTGTAAATGAAGTAAGTCTAATTGGCAAAATGATATCCCATAAGAGTATTTACTGGTATAAGTTTCCTCGCAAGACTGTTGGAGAACTTAATCATTAATACTCCCAGTTTGGTGATAACCTTTGCACAAACATATTTATCAACTTCTGTCTATTCTTCCTGTCTACAGATCGAGCAGCAACATAATTGTAAGTAATTAAGAAAAATTGTTCGTCTTTCATTGCGAAGAAAATTTGAATACTAGATAAAAAGAAATGGTGCCGTATAATTTAATAATTTAATGCAGATACATGTACAGTAATGTTTTCCACATTTCGCTATACACAGTATTCTTCTTCTTTTTCTTTTTCTTCTTCATTTTTTTCTTTTTTCTTCTTTTTTCTTTCTTTTTCTTTCTTTCTTTCTTTCTTTAATGATTTTTCTTTCTTTTTCTTTCTTTCTTTTTTTCCTTCATTTTCCCTTTTTTTTCTTTTTTTTTCTTTCTTTTCTTCGTCATTTTTCCTTCTTTTTTGTTTCTTTCTTTTCTTTTTCATTTTTCTTTATTCTTTCTCCCTTTTTTCGTCATTTTTCCTTTTTTTTTTTCTTTCTTTCTTTTTCTTCATTTTCCTTTCTTTTTTATTTCTTTATTTCTTTTTCTTCTTCATTTTTCTTTCTTTTTCTTTCTTTCTTTCTTTCTTATTCTTCATTTTTTCTTTGTATTTTCTTTTCCTTCATTTTTCCTTTCTTTTTTATTTCTTTTTTCTTTCTTGATTTTCCTACTGTTAGACTTCTCATTCATTCTCGATGTTGCTAAAATTACCTCGGCCCGACGGACTGTGTTGAATTTGTCTTTGGCAATGGAAATCAAGAAATGTCTGTCACATGGATGTGCTGTCTGCTACCTACTCTCACCTATGTATGAAGTGAGTTGATAGCAAACCAGGAAAAATAAATGCAAGCCAGTAAAGGGTAAATGAATCCTTCTAAGTTCCAATGGCCAGTTATCAATAAATAGAAAAAATAGCATGAAGTCTTTTGCGGAGTTGTGGAACTTACATTATGAGTCTTTAACTTCTCATGGTTTTTAGGCGTAATACATCGAATAGTCCAGTGAGAGCTGAAATTCTAGGCCTATAGTTTCCTGATCATCGACCATAATCTGAATTAATGAAATTCATTCCAATGTTTTTTATCTGATATACTAAATGAATGGCATATGAGCTCCATTTCGAAGGGCTGGGCTATGCGTCCACAAGATATTTTATGGTAATTCCATAGAAACGTTCCGCATGTTGACGTGAAGAGTTGGTGGAGCCTCGATTTTAAGAAAAAAATCATCAAATCGATACTCATACACCCACAAACGAATTTCCAAAAGGTCACGTATTTCAGAATCATCTGTAATTTAAGAAAACCTGTTTTAGACTACCCCACGACTAGGGCAAAGATGATAATAATATTATTTCAGGTGTATCACTAGGGACATTTGAAAATGATACAGTTGTAAGAAAAGAATTTCCAATCTTGACTCACTTAATTAATAAAACGACCGTGTAATTCAGTACGGATTTTGGAAGATGATTAGGCCGGATATCGAATGATTTTCTAATATGTCAGATATTAGACCTGCGTTGCATTCTTGGAACAGAAATTACGAATCATATCGTCAAATATGAAGTCTATAACGATAGTCATGCCTAATCCCTGAAATCGTGCTAGTGACTATCATTAGTTTTTAAATAAAATCAGTTAATGTTTTGCATGTTTTATATATTCAAAAGACAATGCAGATATTCTGAGAAGACATTTATTGTGCATGTCATTTGATGGATGCAATTTACATAATCTAACTTTTGAAAAGTATTTAGAAATGAGAGAATTGGTAATTAAATAATATTTTCACACTTATTTCATTAAATTTTTAAAAATGCCTAAATAAATATCGATTATTTGGATATTTAAATTAGGAATTTAAAACCTAAACATATATTATCATTGCATACATGTTTATTAGTAAAAAATTGACATTAAAGTCCTTGATATATGTCGAATATATCACTCGTTCATGATTAATCTACTACGTAGTATTATTCAAGGAAATATAGTATGGCTGACCGGATCTAAGTAATTATATGCATATATTCGAAATGATGCTTAATTGATATATTAATAGACATATTGTGTCTAATTATTTTATACATATCCTATCCAGGTGTCTCTTCAGTTTTTGATATTAAGATGAAATTCGCCAAACAAGGCTCTGTAGTTAATTTTAACCTAAGTATCTTCGATCTTTTCTAAGATTATCTTCAAGGTTAAATTACAAAGACAAACTTATCGTAACTGCGATAATATATATATATATATATATATATATATATATATATATATATATATATATATATATATATATATATATATATATATATATTATCTTTATTAAGCTTAACTCCATTGTCCTATAGTCAAAAATGGTAACGCTCTTATCTTTATGTTCCCATTTTTAACAACATTGTTATTGTTGCAGTATGTATTACGATACTGTCAGACATTGACGTCGTCAATGGAAATTCTGTTTCTTGTCAAGATCCCCCTACAACTAAATAAATTTTTGATGAATCATCGTAGAGTAAACGATAGCAGTTTTTTTTTTTTTTTTTTTTTTTCCGGAGATCTACATACGTGATCCTAATTCCAATTCTCTTTAAGTGTTTTCTCAATTTTCTAGTTTGCGTTCAAAGCGCACATGTTGCTACAGTAATTAGCTCTAATTCCATATTCCGTAACATTATCAATTGCTATAGACAGATCCCGGTAATTTACATCTTTGCAGTTTCTTTTACGTCAACTCTAGTATAATACTAAACTTAAAAAGTCACCCAGGCACTTTTTATTCTTCTTATGTATACGAATTATTTATGGTATTCCTGTTTCAATACGTGGTCTGTTTGCACTGAGAAATGCCATAATATATTATGACAATCATTTTCTATCACTGTCTCCGGCTGATGATCATATCATTCTACATTAAACCAAAGACAAACAATCCAACCTATTTAATCACGTCGTAGTTCATACCACTACTGTGCGATATTCAGCGAGTATTTTGTTATGATGTTCGTATTGATAATTTTCAACTGATAGCCTCCCCGACACTAGCATATTCATTATATCTTAGCTCCTAATTTGTTTTTGCACTCTCCGTGTTGACTGTGTGATGAAAATTGAATGGGAATGGCAAATTTGTAGCACAATTTAGAGACGTTATACTTTACCATGCTTCGCCGATGACGACTCGTATAAAATATGTGTATAAATAGCGAGGCAGATCGCCATTCGATTTATAGAACTTAAAGAACGATATTTTTAATTTAACTATTTCTTCATTGAATTTACCTGTTAGGGTGCCAGCTATTTGAAAATAGTTGAGCACCAACCTGACTCAAAACACTTTGAACGTGTAAAAACAGGTTTTAATACCAGAAATACTTTGTAAATATTACTACCAGCAATAACTCTTTCAAAAGGAAAATATTACCAGCAATAGATATTTTGAAAAAATTTTTACCAGCAATAAAAATATTGTCCGCATTAAATAACCCATTGCCACAAAATAAACCAAACTATGGATTTAAAAAAAAAAATTACCAGCTACACATTATTTGAAAAATTACACCGTCAATAAAATTTTATTCAGCATTAAATCATACATTTTGCTTGATATGCCGTAAAAGAAAACACCCAAACCAATCATAGAATTTCCATTTTGATTCGAATAAATGTTACTCCATTTATTTTTATTAATTATTTGTTTGTTTTTACTTTAAAAATGTAATCTTGAAATTATTTGTATTTTTTCAAAATATATATTCGATCGTTTCAGTTAGGATAGCTAAAAGAATCAGACTAAGTATGCGCAGAGTATTCAGTGGAGTAAAATATTTTAATAAATAGATGTCAGATAGAAATATCAGGAAAATAATTCATGATTTATCATTAACCTTTTCTTAGTCCCTTAAGTCATCAATCATATAGTTGTGTATCCATATTTGTGGAGATAAACATCTATCCTAATGAAGTAGCTTGTTTGTCTTTTTAACTAATTTAATCTTTAAATTAATTTTTTCTTAGACAGAGAAATCCATTCATCTTACAGGCGTATGATATTCTTTTGTAAGTTGACAGAAAATTTTCTAAGTAAAAATAATTAATATATTTATTTGATGACATGTCAACTATGGTACGTTTTCAACATTATTTAAAATATGTGAAATTGTTAAAATATAACATTTGAACATATATATATATAAGTATCAATGAAAATTTCTTCGGCCAATCAAGAAATATTTAACCACTAAATATTATTCTTCGTCAGTTTGTCTATATTATAGTTATTAAATATCCACTCGAAAGTATCAGTTCATTTATGTGGAAATAAAATCGTTTAAAAAAGTAATACTTTGTTTTATATATTATTCCCTTTTTATATTACATGTATTTATATGTATATATGTATATGTATAAATGTATCATTCCCCACCCCCCAACACTGCGTTATATGTAACTTGATGCTCGGGCATTGAGATCTGGCTGGCTATACAATCACTGGCGTCCATCAGAATTGAAGAGGGCATTAACTTTCTGCCATGTGTGAGTAAAATTTCATTCTACCTGAGACGCATCCAAAGCATCTCTCTCTCTCTCGCTATGTATATATATATATATATATATATATATATATATATATATATATATATATATATATATATATATACGTTTATGTACTTATTTTATTTATCTATTGTTTGGCCCCCCCCGACTCTGTGCGACTAATTTAACTTTGATTCTTGTTCTAACCATTGTAACTTAACTTATAACAGTTTGTTTTGTGCAGTTGAAAATCCCCCTCCACCTGAAAAGAAGGGAAAAATGTCTCTTCACCAGGCGTTAGTATGTCTTCAATTTTCCTACGGTCCAGTGGCCTTGCCCTTTGCTTGTTAAAATGCACTAACGTGTCAAACTCACTGGTGACCATCTGAATACATGCGGACTGCTATTACCACCCACAGCCACAAGTAAGTTAGCATTTATGCCATATACACAAAAAGGTGGATAATCATATTTTTTCTGTCTTCAGAATAGAACAATGGGACTTATACTAAGTTAAAACTTAGTCCTATGTAAGGATTAAATATTAATAAGTCTCATCCTATCCCCCCGAACACACACCTAGTGTCAGCCTTGTACTATCAACTACATCCCCGCCCATATCCCTCTGTTTTTTTCTTTTGTCACTGTTATGTGTTATACGTAATAGGAGTAGGTAAACCCTTCTACTGCCCGGTCAACACTCCTCCCCCTTCCCCTGGACAAGAGCAGAGGTTCACACCTTGTTTCCTGTTTAAGAAGGGGTTCCCGGTACTCTCTCAATATCTCTCTATCCCTCTTTCTCTGGCCACTGTACTAGTGCTGATGTGTTTTTCCCGTGACGTGAGCAGTCTGTTGCATTGCCTCTTCATTTTGAGGGTACACGGTTGACAGTTCACTGGTTGCTGTTTGCGACTGGTAGTTAGGAGCCCTAACTCTTGCGTATCATATTGAGCGGCCGCTCTGATCAACAGTTGTATAATACCGGGGTGTTTGTAGTGCCATGTCTCGCATGGAACGGTGTCCCTGCTGTCACATCCGGTGGGCAACCCTGAGGCCACATTATGATGCAGGCTGTGCCAACTCCTATCTGCTCATGTTGCGGTCGATAACCGTCTTCTTCTCTTACTTCAGGCCTTCTCATCCTCCAACTTTCACTCCACATGAAGACTAAGGCCTGAAGTACTTCAGGCCTTCTCATTTTCCTGCAATTACTCTACATGAAGACTCAAATGAACCAAAATGTAAACTTAAACCATCCCCTCAAAAATCACCTAAACCCTTCAACATTTCGTTCAGCAACATCCGTGGCATTAGAACAAATTTCTGCAATATGGAATCTTTCCTCACTACAAACTGCCCGGATATAATGGCCCTGTGAGAGACAAACCTTGTCCCGTCTATTCCCTCCTCTGATCTCTCGATCCCCGGCTACCTTCCTATCCTCAGCAAAGACTCTCTAACCCACATGCACGGCCTTGGTGTCTGTGTCAAGGATGATCTCCCCCCCTGGCCAGAGAGATGTCTCTCGAATCACCAGACCATTCGTACATGTGCCTTCGACTATCTCTCCTCAATGCCGTAAGCTATCTCTTCTTCCTCTATCGCTCTCCATCCTCTCAAGACTGCGGGATACTCGATAGCATATCGGACAGCATAGACACAGCCCTCTCTCGCCACCCGTTTGCTCACATATTCGTGTTTGGTGACTTTAACGCCCATCATACCAAGTGGCTCGAGAATGCTACTACTGACCGGGCTGGCATTCAAACACTTAACTTCTCAATTTCTCAATCCCTCACGCAGATAGTCAACTTCCCCACGCGTTTTGCCCCCAACCTGACAGATAAGGCCTCCCTTCTCGATCTGTGTTTTACCTCCATCCCCGAATCCTGTAGCGCCACACAGCTCTGCCCTCTTGGTAACTCCAATCATGCCGTGGTACCTGTTAACATTTCCTTCAACTCTACACCCCGCAAAGAACCTCCCATTACTAGACCCTCGTTCTACTACCAACGATCGGATTGGGACTCGTTCCGTGACTTCATCCGCGATGTCCCCTGGAATGTTGTCTTTACACTCTCTGTCCATGAATGTGCTTCTGAGGTCTCATCGTGGGTTAAAGCTGGAATCGACGCGTTCATACCCTCAAATTTAAGGTCAAGTCGCACTCCGCTCGTAGCGAGTTTAAGCGTGTCCTCAACGAAGCTAAGACAATATTTACTGCTCGGATGAGGGAGCGTATTGCATCTCGCAAATTTGGCTCCAAAGATTATTGGAGGCTCTGCAAGAGTGCCCTGAACAATAGAAAACCCTCCATACCTCATTTATTCAACCAGTTCGAGGTCTTGACATCCTCAACCGACAAGGCTGAATGCCTTGCTCGGAAGTTCTCATATACCTTGACGCTTGACTCCACCGGTGTACCCATACCTGACTTCTCCTTAAGAACTGAGGCCCTATTGAGCGGCTTACGCATAACCCCGTCATCACTATTGGGTATTATCTCCAAATTAGACCCCCATAAGGCTAGTGGTGGAGATGGCATAGCAGCCATTGTCTTGAAGAAATGCGCGCCTGAGCTAGCACCCGCCCTCTCTAAACTGTATAATTACCTCCTCAATGAATCCTGCTTTCCTGATTGCTGGAAGTCCTCATCCATTGTTCCTGTCTTTAAGAACTCTGAGACCCCTCTGACCCCTCTACTTACCGTCCTATTAGACGCCTACCCCTCTTCGGCAAAGTCTTCGAAGCCCTAATCGACGCAGAAGTGGTTAACCACCTTACCAAACACGACCTTCTCTCAGACAATCAATACGGTTTCCGCTACGCCCGTTCTACAGCTGACGTGATTACGGCCATCACTGAAACCGTCTACCAAGCACTTCAAAATAACGGTGAGGCTCGTGCCGTGGCCTAGACATCTCCAAAGCGTTTGATAGAGTTTGGCATGCCGGCTTTCTTCGTAAGCTCCAAGGTTACGCTATTACTGGTCAACTGTTTGATTTAATACAATCATTCCTGTCAAACCGAGAATTGAAGGTTGTTCTGAACGGTTTCTGTTCCAGTTCCTATCCCACGAACGCAGGTGTTTCACAAGGCTCTATCCTTGGCCCCACACTTTTCCATATTTTCATCAACGACATTGCTGACGCCACAGGTTCCAAAGTTGGCATCTACGCGGACGACACTACAATTTACTCCTGCCTCAAAAACAAATCTAGTGTCGCGGTCAAAACTAACCTGGCCGCGCGTCTTGAAATGGACCCCCAATCGGTTCTTAAATGGGGCAACAATTGGATGGTCAAATTTAACGCCTCAAAAATTAGACTACTCTCCATCAACCACCATAGAGATCCTTACCTGCCCCCTCCATTAGAATATCTGATAGTCAACTTCTTGAGAGTGACTCACTGTGTCTGCTCGGTCTCACTTTGACTGCTGACCTGAGATGGAACAAATACATTGAGTCAATTGCATCGTCCACCGCGAGGAAAGTTGGCTCTCTGTGCTGCGCCAGGAAATTTTTCTCCCCTGAATCGATACTTCAAATATACAAAACGACCATTTGCCCTTCCATGGAGTATTGCTGCCATATATGGTCAGGGGCACATTCTGTTTACCTCGGAGTTCTTGACAAGATCCAGAGACGGATATGTTATGTGATTGACCATGATCTGGCGTCTCGCCTGTAGTCACTATCTCACAGACGCGCCGTCGCCTCTCTCTGTCTATTCTACAAATACTTTCATGGCAATTGCTCCGATGAGCTGCTTTCCCTGGTCCCCAGTCTCGATGAATACAAGCGCCTTACGAGACTGGCATCCCGCTCTCACCCTTACACTGTAGAAACTTTAAAATGTAGCCGTCTCTTCTACTCCAATAGCTTCATACCTCGCAACTCGTACCTCGCACCTCTCGCCTGTGGAACAACCTTCCCAATTACTGTTTCCCTGATAGCTATAATCTCCAAATATTCAAATGTAATGTCAATCGACATCTCCAGTTACCTTGATCTACACACTATCCTTCCT
>OZ010579.1:34058155-34075655 GCA_963932145.1 Acanthosepion lycidas
TGAATTTTGGTAATGGAATAATCCTGATTGTTTCATTTTTTTATAATCTACGTTGTTTCCTTTTTGTTCTTTGCGTATAAAGACAAGTTTATTTTAGCGTGTTACTGTTTATGTATGTATCAATTTTGTTGCGTGGACGACACGTGAGTATTTTATTATATCTGTTTCCATGAGATTATTCTTGAAACCAGCGTATTTCATGATTGTTTCAATATACTGATATATTACTCGATTTTAACTGTATCAAAATAGAACGAAATTTAAAATAGAATGTCTTACCCGAAATTATACTAGTCTTTACGTATAGGTCTTACTGAATATTGGTGATGTGAATTGATTCCATCTGAGGCTTATTTATAATACATTGTTTATATACTTATTCCTTTTATAATTTTTCTCCGTAATAAGATGTTGTCATATATTTAGTAAGACAGCATTTTTAATTCTAAATTATAGCCTGTCTTATTTCTATCTGATATTAAGGGCTTTAAAGTGATATCCCATCGGTAGTGTTTGCATAAATGCGTATTTTAGATTTCGGTGACAATGCATACATTATCATGTACAGATGTATTCTTCAAAGAATTCTCTGATCGTTTAATTTAATCGAGTTTGTGAGTCCTTATTTTTGAGATAACCTTCTAGTAAAATTTGTTTTAATATCAGGCCCATCTCCCATATATTCTTGCAGAATATTGACTTGATTTATTAGAATTAAAGTTACATGTACTAATTACATCCGCTTTTTCAGTTCAGTAGGTACATACTTTCTACAATTACATAATGCACTTACTTTCACATCGTCAGCCTGAAATACAAGATACTAAGTCAGATATTTCTCTGTAAATATTAACTAATAAAAATAGTTTTTAATTACCTTGTCTACATATACAAAAACGAATGTAGAAATATTTTTTTCTTTTTTACTGTAGATGAGCAAATATATTTCCGGTTAGTTATATTATCAATTAATAACAACTTTCAGTAGTTTCCTTTAGATTAGACATAGATAGGTTGTTTAACATGCAGTGTCAGCACACATGGTATGGGGCGACTTCCCGGACAAGTAAAGATTCTAAAAGATTACGTTTTTCTCTCCGGTTGAATGAAATGTGCGAAATGACTGTCATTAAATTGTCTCTTTGATAAGGAATTTCAGTGGCCTAGGTTATTGTCTATTTTATATTTGGTCATAGCAATGTCCCTGTAAGCAAAATCATATCATTGTTGGACAGCGTACTGCTCTCTTAAATCCCACAGCAAACGATAACATTTGTTAAAGGCAATCTAAAGAAGAATGTTTCTCTCTTGTCTTTACTTTCCTTACTTTATCTTGTTTCTACATCCTTTTTTCCTCTCGGTAAGAAAAAGGGAGAAATCCGTTCGAATGTGAACAGAGCTTGTGCCTGGGATATTTTCATGTCGGGATTTTGGTCCAAACAGATTTTATATCCGTTTTTATTCTAGACACATTTGTCCGTCTTTTTTTTTTTTTTTTTACTGACACACGTAACCAAACATATACAGTTACAAGCGATATGTTCTCTACTTGGTCATTAATTCTTTGCTAGCCATCTTGCATGAAGAAAAAGAAAAGGTTAGAAATAAGAGTAGAATAACAAACAAAGCCAATTTCATAATAAAAACGCACAACATTAGAAAATACGGATATGTCATGTCGGAAAGAAAAATAATAAAAACTTAAGTGGAAAATTTTTCGAAAAATCAATCCCAGAACTGGTAATGTTAGAAATATCGCAACTATTTCTGAGGTCAGCATTCCAACCCATTTAAGGAGATAAGATTTCCAATGTTGAATTTGAATTCAAGATACTGTCATTAGTGGGAAGCGTAGAGAAATATTATATTATTTCCTCCATTCGCGCCACTCATTTTTATGTTTTCATAAGCTAAAATGAACAAAATGGTAATAGATATACATGTATGTACAGAGTATAATGCTTTGCTGTTTAATTATTTAAAGATTGGTTTGGTTTGGTTTATTTTGTTTAACAGCATATCAAACTCAATGGGTTATTTAATGCCGGCAACATTTTTAGGATAGATTCGTATGAATAAAGTATGTATCATTTAGTTTAGATTGGTTTGGTTTATTTTCTTTTACGGCATATCAACCTCAATGGGTTATTTAATGTTGACAAAATTTTTTATTGCCGGTAATATTTTATTTTGTCAAAAATAAGTTTCTTGTAATATATTTCGTTCAAAATTTTATTGCTGATAATATTTATTTTCAAAAAAAGTATTGCTGGTAATATTAGATTGGTGCAAATATAATGTCGATTTTTTACGTTGAAAAATACGTCAAAAAACATTATTTTTGCACCAACCTAATAGTTAACTCTTTGCCCATAGCTGGGACCCTAACAGATGCTACCACCCCGAGTCAGGGTGGACCTGGGAACAGCAGCAATTAAGAGGGGGTTCCACGCTACACAAAACCTCCTGATCAGAAGCCTTGCTGATGGACGTAGTTTTACGTCTTACCCAGGATGCGGGTGTAGTTTAACGTTTTACCCTGATTATTTAAAGTGCTGTTATTGTCTACCATGAAATACAAGAGAGTGGGGTAAAGAAGAGAAAGTAGATGAGAGAGAGAATTGATGCGAATTAGTTGAATGTCGAAATTAAAGAATTCTAAGCTGGAAAGGATAAAGTGTGGTGGAGAGTCATAATCGCTTACGTCCTGAAAGAAAAAGGCACATAGAATGATAAAAAAAAAGATCTCACCGTATTTGATAAAAGAAAGAAAAAATAATGATAATATTTTGACTGCTACATTTCTGCAGTAACATGTGGAATTAATCGGAATGATAGCCTAAACAAGAAGAGAAAATATTTCGCCCAAAAATATAATGAAATGAATGCTTATATTTTCTTTGGATTAATTAGTACATACACACACACAGACACACACACACACATACATATATATATATATATATATATATTGAATAATAAAAGTATTAAAAAAAATAATCTTCAAACACACCCGGTTGTATAGTAATATGATTCGTTTTTGTTATTATTTCATTTAAATTCCTCGACTAGTTTCAGCCAAAATATCCATCATCAAGAGAAAAAATAATAAATATGCTCGGGGGTATCTATATCCGCATCAGTGTGTGAATTTTGTACACATCAAATAAATACACACACACACACACACACACACACACACACACACACACATATATATATATATATATATATATATATATATATATATATATATATATATATATATATATATATATATATATATATAATCAAGAAGCATTAAATACAAATCCGGTGCATCATAGATTTTTTTTTCTAAATTTATTTAATATCTCTTGAGACAGGAACAAATATTTTAATCTTAATTTTTACTTCCGAAACATAATAATTTCTGTGTCGGCTAGAAAACACATTTTTAAAAAATGCTAATATTACAAACTCTTCTCGAACTGAGCACTGTCAGTCACTGACGTATTTATTCATAGAATAAGTACGTAAAATTCGCCTTTCCTTCAGCCGTGCGACAGTGGTTTAGGGGGATAATCTCAGACTATGGCCTAATCAGTCGGGTTTCGTTCAAAGCTTGAAGACAGACTGTGGAGCTGTGATATATATATATATATATATATATATATATATATATATATATATATATATATATATATATCTCGCTCGACTCTTCTATCGAATCCGACGTACGAGGGTCAAGCAGATCAGTTCCCAGGAACATCTAAATACGTAGCAGATCTGACGACTATATGATATATTTCTATTTTATAGCAAAGCAAAAATTACCTCAACACTACTGTGTGTCTCTGTGAAATTAGATGTGTATTTTCACATATGGAGCCACTTATTTCACTTAATGTTAATACTATGATTAACTCATTTCAATATTTAAACAAAAATATTCTTCGAAATATCATACACAAAACTGTAGATCTCTTATTTATATATATGCACATGCGTTGTCACGTATATACATTATCTGTGTGTTGGATGAGATAGAAATATACTTTAGTAAATTTAATAATTTCTTTATGTTTGTTTTTTACACTGTTAATTTACACTTGATAAGATAACACTACAATTCCAGCTGAAAGCCTCTCTACATAAATGTTATGGCTCTGTTGTATCCATGTGTCTTTCTTGCTTACATGTTATACTTTTTCCATTCTATAATACATACGCTATCGTAAATACATTTATATGACTCTAACTTAAATGCCTTCACTTATTTATAACTACTTTTTGAGATGCATTTATTTATAGAGGAATGGAGTAGAGAAAGATTGGCTCTGGTCATAGCGTGAGGGCAAAATTGATTCTTCTTTTTCCTCGGATATGTGGCGAAAAATAACTGCGTAATGCCACTGGGTAATATGAATTCGTATATCGAGCAAAATCGACCTCGTCTTCAGCAATGTCTCTACAGCCGTCGTTTCTCTTAAAGCATTTCTTTTTCACCGCCAAAAGTAACACCATAAAACCTCATAGAAACATCCAAAATCGAAAAACAGAAAAAGGAAATTGATAAAACCATCAAAAAACAAAAAATATATAAAATGAATTCTCGAAGTGAATGAATCGTTACATGTCGTGCGTCTTTAAATAGTTTTAGTGTGTAATCAATATAGAAAAAACCTTGAAAATCTGTCTGAGATTATATATATATATATATATATATATATATATATATATATATATATATATATATGTATTAATGTGAAATCTCTGGCCATATTTACGTGAGATACAATCAGATGTTACATTAGAGACTCGATTCCGTCTCATATTTTTAGAATGTTAAATATTCTTTCAATATCTATAGGGTTGAATAACTTTAATCAAAGAATAATATTTTTGTTGCTTGTGTATTTTATGGGACTCACATGATCATGTGGAGGTTGTATTTTCGAAAACTAATATATATCCACTCTAACTTTTTCTAATATACCATAATATGAGGCTATTTACAAAAAAACATTAATTTAGCATAAAGATATGGTTTTAAAGAAATCATGTATTAAGTCATATGAGGTAAGCAATGCTTCTTCAACTATGTCCCATGGTCATAGAGGATGTGTGCGAAGATTTCTCGATACTACAAATTCCTGTCCTTTGTCGCTTGTATTAAAGATTGCCTTTTGCTATCACTCACGATCTCTGTACTTTCGACTATTTAGGAAAGCTCGTTAGATTTTTTATAAGCGGCATTCGCGTGCCGTTCATGTATTTAATATATCCTATGAGTGTGAAATTTTCTCAGCCCACTTTCCTTAATATTTGTCCTGGAACCTTAAAGTTTCTTCTTTGCGATTATATGTAAAAGTGTATTTTATTTACATTTTCTTTGAAACATCGATGTTAATGACATGTCCAAACTAATGTATACTCTCCATCCTTCTGAAAAGCCACTTTGAAATGCCTCGAATTTCTTCTTCATCAGTGAGAAGATTGTAAGCATTCGCTTCCACGTCATAATAAATGAATTACTAAAATTTGGTTATTAATTATATAATATGTAATGTTTTCTTGATTCTCTCAATAACTTAATACGAAGAAAAGTCCTAAGAAAAATATTCTTTTTATTTTAATTCTTTATAAGTTCCTTTCTATCTGCGGTTATTCATGTAACGATTTATATACTAATATTTTTTCCATTGTTTTCTTAAGTTTGAAACCAGGAAAATATAATACTACTTAGGATAACGTAAAATATTAATAACTATAATTTTTATTAATATTATTAATAATTGTAAACAGTATGATGCACTATATAGACATTAACAGATTTGCTTAGTATGATTACTGACGACTATGAAATCGTGTAACAACTAAATATAAGTTTTTTATCCTTTCCTGTTTTATTCAATTTAAGTTATTATCAAATTCATTTGACAAACAGAATGATTGGCTTGAAAATTCTCTTCCACCTCTACACTTGACATACGTGCAATTACTTCCCGTGACCATCCACTTAGAGGTTAATATCTATTATGTGATGTGCATATAATTTCGCACATGATTTCTGCTATTATCAATCAATTGGATTCCAACAGACCATGTTGAAATTTTGTTATCCCTGAAATAGTATATATGAATTATGCTGTTGAACTGGCTCCTTTTCTCTCCGAACTATACAATAAATACTCAACTACATTTTGCTTTCTTATTTCTTGAAATTCTTCTTCTCTAGTTCTCGTTTTTAATGACTCATGCGAAAATTCTGATTCTTCTAAGCTCTCGCTGCCGAAAACATAGTGACCCAAATCAAATGTGAATTATTTAATTATCTCATTTCACAGATAAGCTATATAGCTCCCCTCTTCTATGTCAACCGCTGATAGGCTAACAAATTTTAGCTTAAAGTATGAATAAAAATGAGGAAACTCTGGCTCTTGTTTGGAAATCTCGAAGGCATTTTGTGACGTCCTCCGGGTGTCGCTGCGCCAAATGTGACGACTGCCTAGCCGCGTCCGTCGTGCTATCCTGTCTTGTGACGACTATCTGGCTTGGTATTGGTCGCGGCACCAAATGTGATGTTCTAACTTTTTGGGGATTCGGATGGGAATCTGGTTAGATTTGGTATCAGCTTTGTCGTTCCCAGCTCGCCTCCAACGTCTGGTTACCGAAGTAACTGTTTTGACTTCCAGGCTAACCTCCCCACGTTGTGAATTGATCAGGCAGACGAAATCAATCAGTCGCCGGGCCGTAATGCAAACCGAGTTCGATCAAGGGTAACACCGCACAAGTATATGTAAAAGAAAAGAAAATAATAACTCGAAAAGTTGAAATGTGTTTAAAAAAAGGATAACAATATTTTATATCTGGTTTCTGAATACAGGACTGCGTCTTCTTCCCAAGCCGCTATATGGATTCGTGACACTTTGTGTTTGTTAGGCGATTCTTAACATCTTAAGTTGTTTGTTCTTTAAGAAACTGGTTCTTGGTGTATCTTCAGGCGATATTCGTAAAACATGTTTTGGTGGTATGAGTCTAAGTCGTTCTTCAAAAATAAATTGTTCTTGGCTAGAAGTTGAGGTCGTGATTTGCGTGAATCGTTCGGTCAACTCTTTGCGAGGCGGGCCCAACTCAATTCAACTCAGCTGCGAACTTCACTGCGAACTTAAACACGAACTCGAACTCGAATTGGTTTTCACTCTCTGCGACTCTGCTTATATGGACGCCGACCAAAACCGGGGTGGGCTTGTCGGGGTTTGAGGTTCCTTGATAATTCTAAACCCACAAACAACTTCTTTGTTTTCAGTCAGGAAAATTTCATTTTTTTCCATTTTTGAAAGTCTTTCGTTTTCCCACCTTCTTCTGTTCTCATATTGGTATCTCACCATTCCCTCAGAGGGTGTCAACGAGTTTCCTCTCTCTCTCACAGGGGCATCTCACACCTATCCCTTCAGGGGGGCGCAACAGGCCCCCTCCTTCTTCATATGATTACCTCCGCATAACGCTCATGTCACCATTCAGTCAATGGGCGCTCAGCAGCGTGGATGTGGCCAGACTAGCCTCGGTTTAAAAAATCTAGCTCAAAGAAAAAAAAAGTATCTTCCCTTTTTTTTTCTTTCTCTTCTTCGAGGAGACCTTACATCATAGACTCTTATCTTAAATGAATCCCCTGGAATTCGTCAATCAGATTTTCGCCAGCATCAAGTGGGTGGCCATTTGGACGTATTTGCATTCTTGGTGCCAATTACTGATCCGATAAAATAGTTTCGCTATCATAGCCAGCCCTGACGATAAACAGATGCTCCTCTCAATGATATTCTGCATATAGACAAAGGCTTAACCTTTCCTTCATGGTGCTCAGCGGACACTTGTTTTTCTCGGACAGTGCGTGCTTAATTAATTTTTATTCTTATCTCTTAAGAATTATGCGGGAGGTAACTTGTCCAACTTGAAAATTCCCTTTACCATTGCCATGGGCAGATTGGACATATCTTACTCTCTGACCCGTAACATATATCAGATTAAATTCTGTGTTTTACTTTCTCGACAATGGAAATAAAAATCTTACCACTTTTCCTTGTCAGAAAAATAACACCGCTTAGTGTCATTTTCGTGATGGCTTCTTATCACCTTAATTTAATTCTCGCCTTTCTTTTTTTCCTTCTTTCTTTCTATAGACGTAAATAGTGTCACAATTTTTCAGTTTAGAATGCTGGGATTCTTCTCGTTTTGAATGCTTATAACATTTCTAGACGAAACTTTGATCACATTTTTTTCATCTTAGATCAAAAATGGAGGTTGTCTTGATGGCCAACTCTTCTAGATCGTATTAAATTAATCCTGGTGGCGTCTGGCTCTATCATTGGACCTACTATATTTCCTAATGAACGATATTCACGATGTCATCAATTCTGAACTCTGTAACTATGCTGATGACATAAATATTTACTCTTGTCTTAATGGTCGATGAGTTCAAATTTCCAGCTGATCTTAAAAACAATCTAATATCTGTTTTTTTTTATTTTTACATCAGGCTTTTCGCTTTACAAGGTCCGGGGCGACTCGAGGAAGAGTGTGATGTTATTTTTTGCGTGTTTAGGTTAGGAGTGGAATAAACAGAACATTTAACAGGTTAAGTTGGTAGCGAATCGAGGAAACATTCTGCTGGGAGTTTATTCCACAGTGTATTGGTTCGCGGGAAAAAGTTGTTCGAGAGGAACTTACTCCTCAACGATAAAATACGGCGGGAAGGTGGATTGTTTGCGAATATGTCAGTGACGTGGAATTTTCTTGCCATGGTTTGTTTGGCGGGATCAGAGATAGTAGTTCGTTCGAATACTTTCCATGACAGTAGCTGTATAGAGTTGGCATATCCAGCCTGTTTAAGAGAGGATGCATAAAATTCGTCATCCATAAGTTATCGGAGACGCTTTTCGGCACTTTTAAGGCTGGAGAGTGATTTCTGGGAAGCTCCCGCCCAAATATGACATAAAAGGTATTTTACATTTAATGCCTCCAAAAAAAGAAAAAAAAACTGCTCACTTTAAAACGCATGGCAGAATTTTTTTTCCAGATATCAGAAAGCAAAACTGTAGCAGAGAATGACTATATGGTACTTTGTGAGCCAACGTTTTCCGCTGACATAGAGTGTAAATATTATATTGAATCAATTGTAAGGTCAGCTGCCTAACAGAAATGTTGCGTAACACTATCTTAGTTGACATTCTGTCTCGCCAGATTCTACCTTACACATTTAAAAATCAACTACACGACAATGCATTGAATACTACTGTCACATCTGCACTACTACATTTACTATGTATTTATAGATACTTCATGAAAAAATCCGCAGAGGAATCTGCAATATTATGGACCCTCACAAGGCACTGCAGCTTCAGTCAATTTCACCAGCGTAACGTACATTTCCCGTGCCTTTTCAATAAATAATTTCGTGGTCATATTTCTGGTAAGATTTCCAATTTAGTACAACGACGCACTTGATCTGCAACTGCTGGTCATCAATTTACAGTATAAATAAATATATATAAACATAATTTCTAATACTAGTAGATACTCCAGTCACTCTTTTCACTTGTCGAACTCTCTTTCCCCCTCTTGCTTTGCAGCCAACTTCATTTTCAAGGATTAAATGCAACGTCATTCATCTTATAAATTCCCATTATTTCTTTCTTCTTTCCCTAATTATGTTAACCTTGATCTGTTTGTTTTCAGCAAACAAATAAAACGACGTCTTGGGCTTATACATTGGATTGATACCACAGAAATCATTAATTCATTTAGCGGTATTAGTAAGAAAACCAGCTGGTCTTTTATTCAGTTTGATATTGTGGATTTTTACTCTTCCATCCCCAAGGATCTTTTTACCCTAGTTTTGTTATTTACCTAAGTATATTCAATCATCTCCAGTGAAGTGTTAAATATAATAATGAACTGTAGAAAATCAGTTCTCATCCACAATAAAGAACAGTAGATTAAGATCTCCGATGATTATTTGATATTTCAATGGGATCATTAGATTCTGCAGAGTCTTCATATCTGGTGGTTCTACTTATTTTATATAAACTTACTGCCTCTGAAGATGTTAATGCCGATAATATAGGGTTATATAGAGATAATGGTCTTATAGTAGTAAAAACATTACACTATAATTAAGTTAGATAAATTAATAAAAAATACTCATTGATAAATAAAAGATTAAATCTTAAGTTTAAGATGAGTACTAATGTTAAACAATTAGATTTTCTTGATGTCACGGTAGATCAAGTTGATGATTTAATTCAACCTTACCTTAAAAATAATAACAACCCAATTTACATTCACCCCAATTCTAACCACTCACCAGCTGTAATCCAGCATATACCTTCGTTTGCCGAACGCAGGATTAGCAACCTCACATCGGACAAATTTGTATTTGATAAATATAACTGTGTTTATAATAAACTTTTAAATAGAGAGCTTATAAGTACGCTGAAATCAAGTTTAGATAATATGATGATAGTGGTCCAAAGAAAAGAAATGGGAATAAAATCAGGAAGATTGTTTCCTACACAACTCATTTAATCAATTATTTAGCACAAAGATAGGCCGTAATTTCCTCCATTTGAGGATAAACATTTTTCTAAAATTAATTCTCTAAGTAGAATGTTTAACAAACACATTAAATCTAAGTTATAGCAGCACCGATAATCCGGATATCATTATAAAGTTACACAATGATAAAATTTTAAAAGACTTTAATAATCTGTATCACAACAAACGACGGTTGGTACATTTATATTGAGAGTACTATGAATTATTTTAAGACTAGGTACTATCAACATATCTTAACATTAAAACTCACATGAAAAATAAATACGTTTATAAATATTGTTGTAGTTTAAAACATAAGAAAGACTCCTATAGTGAAATGCAAAATTTTGAAAAATTCCAGGGATATGTAGATTTTTATTTTCTGTCGTTACAAGAAAAATGATATCATCAGATTTTTTGACAATAATAATTCTTAATTTAAACTGTTTTGAATATACGCTCTTTTAGCGCTAGAGGGCGTCGTCAGTGATGTTCTGGAGATGAATCATTGGGCAGTTTCGGATCTCACCAAATCGACCCCTTCAGAGCTGATCAGACTCTGAAACGCCCTCTAAAAATGCTCGTAGACACTGACTTCTATAAATATACCCAGTTATCGCACATTTGATTGGAGATTGACCAACAGCCAATCACAACGGTGCGAATTCTATTTAAGCTGTTTACGGGTAATTTTTTTTTTCTTTTTTTTTTGTGGACAACCCTTTATCGGATACTTAGAAGGTAATTATGTTTTCCGTTTTTACCCATTTCCCATCACGTTTCACTTCACCAGTTAATAATTACTATTTACAGAGATAAGACAATACGACCATTAACATTAATAAATAAATTACAGCGAATTAAGCCGACAGTGCTCATAAATATAATAAAACGTTTAAACTGTTTACGAATAAATAAACAAAATAAAATAAATAAATTACAGCGAGTTAAAACCGAGAGATCTTATAAATTACATAATAAAACATTTAAAACATATTGACGAATAAAAAAATAAATTAACATAAAAATAAACAATTAAGAAGTTACAGCGAGTTAAAACCATGTTAATGAGTAAAAAAAAAATTAAATCTCGTTTATGCGATTAAAATGAATAAATACAACGAATTAAGCCAAGAATGCTAATAAATATCTTAAAACGTTTAAAACATGTTGGCGAGTAAAAACCCTAATCAATAGATTTCAGTTACCCGTAAATTATAATCATAATTTAACTTATACCTTACAGTTTAGTTAAACTTTGAAATTTGATAATGTTTTTTCGTATATTTATTTGCTAATGTTTTTTCTTATATCTATTTGCAATCCGTTGCACGATATATGACTCATCAATTTGTAAAATTAATCTGGATATAATATATATTTGTATTAATTTCCTGGGAGTACTTATGATATCATGTAAATATATATTCGTATTTGGTTGCAATTTTTTACATTTTACACTGATTGGTTAGGTCTTTATTTAATTGTGGCATAGTAAGTTATCAAATAATTTTATAAATTTAAATTATTTACTATTTTCTTAAAGAAGCTATTTATTTATGGAATACAAAAATATGTTGGAAATACACAGAGCATATAACGTGTTTAGTATTTTATTTAATTACATGTCTACCCCATTTTTATTTCTTAGGAAATTGCATTGTCTGGTTTGTAAAATTAAAGTAACCATATGTATCCATTTTAGAATAGGTCTGGCTGCCGTTAGCTGCCAATCAACGGGACGTGACTGATTTATAAAAATCAATTTTAATTTTTTGCTTCTTTACTTAGTTTAAAATTAAAGTACGTCATAATTGATTGATCAGAGTGAAAGGCACAATCTTTATAAATTTCGTTTTCATCTAAAATGTAAAGGAATCGTTCACTCAACCATTAATTTACAATCTTCTTGAGATGCATTGATACATATCAACACACGACCACAAAAGTGTTTTCGTTGTAATATATATATATATATATATATATATATATATATATATATATATATATATATATATATATATATATATATATATGTGTATGTATGTATGTATGTATGTATATATGTGTATATATATATATATACGCAAGTTTATTTTCATTGTTTAAATTATATGCTTATATATAGATATACATATATATGCATATATATATGTATGTATATATATATATATATATATATATATATATACATATATATATATATATATATATATATATACATATATATATATGTATAGAGAGAGAGAGAGAGAGAGATAGATTGATAGATAGATAGATATGTACACACATGCATAGATGTAAACAGACTCACACACATAAAGTGAGAGAGAGAGTGAAATAAAATCTCAATAAGTTTTATTTTTTAACTTGAAAATGATGTTTAATATATAATATCTAGTCAATTTTTCAGAAGCAGTGAAATGCAGTTGGGAACTGAACAATGTGTATAATTGTTGATGAGCTATTGAAAAATCAATTCGACAGTTTTTCTCGAAGGAAGATTGAAATATTGAAATTACTATAGAAAATATATATGGAAATCTGTTTCAGCAAATTATGAGGAAAAATATATATATATATATATATATATATATATATATATATATATATATATATATATATATATATAATATATATATATATATATATATATATATATATATATATATATATATATATTATTTTAGGTGTTATGATGTCCTAGAAAAATCTAGAAAACGAAAATATATATGTTACGAAAAAATGTATTACTTCACGGACAGTAACTATAGAACTGTTTCCATCTTGATTTTTGAAGGGATAATAGCAAAACTGAAATCCATTAATAAGAGAAATAAAGACCTCTCCTTGTATTAACTTTGCAGTAATAGCTTCTGTGGTAAACGGAGTATCGGACTTGGAAAATAAAATCTCCTGTACAGAATTTGGCTACAAGTAAAAGAATGATAGCATTAAACATCACAGATTTGGAAAATAAACAACTGGAAAATTAACTGAATTATTTTTTTAAAAACGATAACATCACAAATGAAATTAAATAATCTTGTAGTTAATAAAAAAGACGAATTATCAGAATCACGTTTCATACGGAGACGAATTAATGTAATATTCACATTGTATCAAGTTAATTAAACTTACTTAATATAAAATTGTGAATCTCATTTCTATTTAAATATTATATTGGAAAAAAGATTATCTCGGTAATAGCAAGATGTTAGAAAATATATAAAATATCTTTATTCTTTAGTGAATGCATATATGCAGTGAACATTTTCTCCCCTGTAATTCCTGAGCTATTCCTGGAATTCACAATAGTTATATTGAATTCGCAAAATGATCTCCTGTTGACAAATTGGCAAAACTAGGCTTGAAAGTAGGATAAGTTTCTATGGTAGACAAAGGGTTTACATCTCCCAATCCTGTCTGTTAGACTATCTTTTTTCGTAGATCTACTTGATGTAGACTAGTTGTTACTAATTGCACACTTTAGAAAAATAATCAGAAGGCACAGCAACTCAAACAATTGTGTCCACTATAAACAAGAATGGAAAATGACACTATATATAGACACACACTCGTGCACACACACACACATACATACATACATATATATATATATATATATATATATATATATATATATATATATATATATATATATATATATATATATATAAATATATATACATATATATATATGTATAAAGAAAGAACAGTAAGATATATAATCCGGTGTTATAGAAATTTTTATTTTAAGAAAATAGTGCTCAATGTAAATTTACAGAGCATTAATATTATAAATTAATTGATTTTAAATGTGTTTTTTCGGCTTATGAATTAATTGATTTAAAATATGTTTTTTTCGCCTTAAATTTAAATCAATTAATTTATAATATATATTAATTATAAATCAATTAATTTATAATACATATATATATATATATATATATATATATATATATATATATATATATATGCGTGTGTGTGTGTAGTATGATTTGCCTTGGCTTTCACTAGACCTCAATAAGTTTGAGATGAAGGTAATGATGAAATATATCTTTGACTGTTAAAAAGCAAAAAGCAATTAGGAATTAATAATGAAATATATATACACACATGTTAGATAAGTTATAACACTGAATCTTCAGGCCTTAGAAATAAAATGAACCAATTAAATTACAGTTACTAAAAAAAAGCATACATTTAAATTCTAATGTACGATTGGGATGAGACAAAAGTAATAATAATTAAATAAACTACATTTATATCGATGATCCTGTTATTTTAACAAGCAAATAGATCTGAAAGTACATCTAATGATGATAGCGTAACGGTTATCATCACAAGACAAGAAATCGAAGGTCTATGTTCTTATTATGACTGTGTCTTCTTAACTTCTAACTAAACATATCATAGTAGAGCATTTATCGTCAATTATATATTAATCAGAAGTGTACAGTTTGTATTGGGTAAATCGTCGCCATTTTATATTTTCCGTTTCGCGCGTTGGTATTTCTTTTATTTGCCGACCTACAGTAAGATAATTTGGGCCCAGTCTGCGAGAAATGCGCAATTGCGCAATTCACCCCGCCTGGAATCTGGAAACTGCATGCCACCCTGCTTGGTATTCTCACCGGAATTTCAATACGATTATTTCAGAGTGTTTGCCTGTCAGTCAGATGACAGCACAGGGGATTCGGAAAGAGAGAGAAAAGTCTAATTGCAAATACGAAAGTGTTTGGTGGGATCAACCGTGATGGAGTCGTTATTGCTTCTTTCTTCTTTCCACAGGGGTTCTGATTCATCAGGGAGGCCTACATCAAATGGCTTGAGGAGTTAATGCTACCCAGTGTCAAGAGGGTGGCTGCTGGCAATCGTATGACAACAAGTGTCAGCACTATGCCAAACAAGCTGGAGAACCCAGTCATAGTTGTCAGAAAATCTATACGACCACATCAAACTTACATCTGACCACCTCACTCCCAGGACTTCAAAGCTCCTGATTATTATGTGTGGGGCAAATATGTGCGTGAGACCAACAAAACTCATTTTAATCCCAAAGATGAACTGAAACCCGGGATTATGGCAGCATCACAAACCTAAACAAGGAGACCGCCCAGAAGAGTTGGAGGAGATTAAGATGTAGTCAGAAGCTCATGGTTGCAGTCAATGGCGATTTTATTGAAGGAATATAATCTTTACAATCTCATGATATTTTTGTGTAATTTTGGTAAATGTATCTGTTAAAATAAGATGATAACTTATTTTCATTTTTGCAAAATTTAGAAGATGTATAATAAGCATGAGTCTTTGGTGACATTAGTATCGGAAAAGGAAGATCCCAAAATCAAAATTCCGTAATAAAAGACTTTGCCTGTTGTTCGCCATAATATATAGACTTCAACCCCCTTGAAGGATAACTGTGAATGCAATACCAACTTAAACATGGCCCCATTAGGCACAACCGCTGATGATACGTTTGTCATTTAAACAATTTAAATATACAACAAGGGCTTCACACAGCTTCCAACCGACTGGAAGTGTGCTTCCATCTTTATTCATTGCCTCGTTCACCTAAAATTGGAAAGGTCTCTTTTAAATTGTAAGAGGAAACAAAACTTAAAGCAAATGCCACTGTGAATTATGATATTTTGAACAGTGTTTCCGAACAATTTCACTTGCTCGTTCTTACTAGGAAGTTACGTAAAATCACGGAATAAGTACCGTCATATCAATCAAGAAAATCAGCGACTCCCTTCGTCTTTTTCTCTTACCAACTTTTCGTCCAAGCAGATATTACCAATACCCGGCTAGTCACCTTAGCGAGGAGTATCGAAATCCAAGTTGGCCTATCTGTTTCTGTATCAGACTCCTTCTGAATATCAACTGTTTCCGTTCAGTTACATGTTGTTGTTTTTTTTTTTTTTTTTCTTGACACACCAATTTATCTTCTTCCAGTGAATTGGGCAACCGATTGAAGACAAAATATCACATCTTTATCAGGAAATAGAAGAAATATAAACCAGAATGACACACACAATAACCCCCGCTATATCTGTATGTCACGCATTCTGTCACAGATGAAATTATGGTTCCACGACGGCCAAGTTTGTTACGGACGTTATCCTTTCAACCAAAACTCAGGAAAAGAATGGCATATATTTACATTAACACCAGAAGATTTGGAAATCCGAGGAATGTATAAACAAGAACCATTATTAAAAATCTCTGCCATTCTATGTAATCTTTATAAAAAGTTTCATGAAAAGAAAGTTTTAAAAATACGGTGATAATGGAAGAGCCAAAAATACCCTCACTATCATTCAATAGGTTTACACATTATGCAAAAGAAATAGTAGAAAAAATTGGTTGACAATTAAATTGAGTAGACGTGAACATAATTCAATGAGACGAGATCATTGCCACCGAACCAAACGTTGAGGAGGTTACTGATAACAGCACAGCGACATTAAAACCACACGAATTCAAGTGTTTTCTGCAGCTGAGGATAATCATGATCATAATGATCATGATCATTATATCTGGACCATGGTACTATAGCGAATTCTAGAATATTGCTGATATTTGATATTCTGTAAGAGAAAATATTGAAAAATTTATTTAATATGAAATTGTGTATCTCATTTTACACTAAATATAATATCGATATAAAGGTTACCACGGTAATCGCAAGATATTAGAAAATTATTAAAATACTTTTACGTTTTAGCCAAAATTTTCGATTGTAGAGTATGTGTTCTTTTTCTTAATTAGACAATTGGTATTATGATAGCATTATGAAAGAGTAGCAGAAAGTTACTTTTTTTTATTTTAGTTAAACTATAATGTGATGATTATCGAATACAGAATAATTTTATATGAAACATTCCAGTATGTCTTTCATACACAATGAAGGATATAC
>OZ010579.1:34078155-34085655 GCA_963932145.1 Acanthosepion lycidas
TTAAAGTGATTTACAAAGGAGGCACCATATTGAGCAAGTGTGAGGATTGCGAGATGAGATCACTGTTAGATTGCCTCACCTTTTACATCTTGTTCTCGCTTTCCGAAGATGATTCAGACTACAAAAACACGTTGATCTCCTTTCTACCCGCTCCAAGTCTAAGCTCTCAAGGGTGTTATGTGGTATATTGACTGGTGAAAAGTTGATTTCCAGCTTATCTTTGTATCTTAGTCATGGGCGTCCTACATTCCTGTAGCCGTGATTTAACTGGCTGTACATTAGGATCTTGGCTATCCTCTCATCAGACATTCTCAAGACATGGCCAGTCCACAGTAACTGAGACTGTATGATAAAAGTCTCGATTCCTCACATATTACACCTGTTAAACAGGTCTACGTTAGATGTCCTAACTTGTAACTTAACACCACAGATTGCACGCAGATAGCTTTTATGGAAAACATCTAGCTGGCGTATATGTTACCTGTATGGAGTCCACGACTCTGAGCCATATATATATATATATATATATATATATATATATATATATATATATATGTATGTATGTGTGTGTGAGTGTTTACAACAAAACAATAACCATTGATAGAATCAATTGAATATATGCCACAACTTAAAACTCTTATCTAGATAAAGTTTAGAATATAAAAAAAAAACTATAATGAAAAACTAAGGCGACAATGGCCTAACCAAATTTACCTACTTATTAAAGTCAATTACTCAAATCTTATATTGCATAAACCGAGTAAAAACAAAATTACTTAACAGAGTTACATAATTTGAAAGGATAGCTGTAATGGTATATTGCGTTTCAAAGGTACATCAGAAGTCGTTCAAGTCGTCTGAAGAACCCGTAATCATGAAACTCGAATTACGATATATATATATATATATATATATATATATATATATATATATATATATATATAATTATTTATTTAAAAATAGGATTCCAACTCGCTACATAAGAGGTCTCATTTTCAAAACAAGAGCCGAAAACTTCAAAATAATATTTGAATTAACTTGAGTTAAAGTAGGCTCTGTTCCATCTATATATATATATATATATATATATATATATATATATATATATATATATATATACATATACATATATATATATATATATATATATATATATATATATATATATATATATATATATACATACACACATATATATATATATATATTTGATGAGGACAATTTTCTTTTTTAATCAGCAGTTTCTACTAACTGTGATTCCCAGAACTTGCAATATATTATGCAATGTTCAATTATGCAGGTGATTTCCCCCTCTATATAGTCATGATGCATTTGTGCAAAGAACGTACAAGATTGACCACGCAACCACATTAAGAAATATATATTTAAAAAAGACTTTAAAATTCGAAGGAACTATTAAAATCATTTGGTAAACTGATCACAACATATATAAAAGAAATAAATATACCTAACATTAGAATTATCGCTTCGAGAAAGATTCAAGTTTTTCTGTTTAGCTCCGACAATAAAATTAGTTTTTTTTTTTCCTATTGTACCTTAGACTTAGAGAATGATAGAATTCTGACTGTGTAATGCGTAAAAGAAAGACAACTTTTTAACGTAGCAGAAATCCCATGGGAAAAAAAGCGATAATGTAACTTGCCTTAAAACTAGTAATTGGTGGACATCACTGGGAAGAAATAATTGGATAGTGTCTATCGCCTATTGAATGTTTAGAACAAAACAATATATAAATAAAAGCCGACACACTACAGACAATTGAATTTATAATGTTTTGTTGTTATTGTTGTTGTTGTTGTCAGAGGCCTAATGTATCTGACCATGATTAATCTAAAAGCTACAGAATAGAAAGAAGTATCCGAACGACTAAAAGTGGCCGATCTAAATTAATTTTTAAAGTACGTGTAAATATTGATCTTTTTTCGTATGAACCATAAAGTTTATCAAGACACACAGGGGAAATTTGTGGATTTAATTGACAATTTTCTACCAACTAGTCTCTTTAACAATTTCAGCTTCTTAAGACAATCGTAGAATGCAAGTCGTTGTCATGAATGACTGTTATTAAAGGAGCTAAAACATACAAACGATATTGGTGAATATTTATGTAAAATATAAATCTACTAGATATAATAAATTTAGCGTGATATAACGGCACAACCAGTTGCTATCCTAGATCTGAGAAACTGACTTCAATGACAAGGTCATCAATGCTAGAACAAATGCTATTGTATAAATACAAACTGGGTTAATCTATGAATACTGTTGAAATTTAATGCAAAATGTTGTTATAGCGTTCAGGAGAGTCATCGAAGTCTCTCTATGTTATTGCAATATTTTCGACACAGATTTCTGTGAAAAGTGGACAATCATAACGCTGACAAACTCCATGAATTAAAAAAAAATAGTTTTTACAGCTATTTGAACTTGGAAAAAACAGTTTCTCCAATATTGATTATAGGAAATAAGCAATATTTTTTATGGAGTAAAGAAAAAAACGAAACTTAAGGATGTTGGTCTAAACGACCTTGTTAAAACCGGGAATATCTAGACTGATAACGACGATAATATTCTGTGAAATTTTATAGAATTTGTTTCATTCTTTTATCTTTTTCCTTCTTATTTGCCATGTAAATTCAGGAGCACAGCTCCTCCCAGCTTCCTATATGACATATTTTTACCTTTTATAATAGTTCCAGTCCATCACCTGTCATCTATTTACTGCTGTAGGAATTGATTAATTTTGACCGAAGCCTTTAACATTGTGAAAAATGTAATGCGATATTTGACGTAGAAAATATACAAAAAACTAAAATAAAACGACAATCTTTAAAATGGAGTAAGAGAAAAATAAACACATTTTCGCTAAAGTTAACTGACTGCTGAATCGTATGGAAAATCCTAAATATACCGCACATCTCCATAGAAATAGATAGGAATTACTTTCTACTTTGGATAGAAACTGCAATGAAACTGCAAAGAAACCACGATGTTACAGGACAAGTAAAAATTATAGCAATGTATGAAACCGTTCCTCTGCAGGAGACTAAATTGATAGATTTAAAAAGATAACGAAACTGAGCTAGCAAGAATTGATGACACTGATACATCGTTTGGCAATTAGCATAATGATTTCTAATTCAACGCAGACGAACGAAAAATTGATTACAACTGACGAAGTGGCAAAACACTCGACAATCTATGAAATGCACAAAACTCGCAGGGTGAATTGTCAAAGCTAAACAAATTAATGTAAATTAAATTGAAACAAGCAAAAGAAACTGAAGATTGAATAGTTAATAAATGAAGTTAAAATTAGAATTCTTACTATCAGACCAACAATTTTTTAGGAAAATATAATATATTCAACAACTTTTCCTCTTTAAGTTGTGTCATTGTTAGTGCTGCATAATTTAATTCAAGAAAGAGGATTTAGTCATCACTTTTTAGCGGATTACAAATATAATATAGATAACCATAATAAACGAATTTAATAATAAACGAAATCAACATGTTTTAAAGAACATTAAGAGGAAGACTTTACTTTTTAAATATAATTATATATATATATATATATATATATATATATATATATATATATATATATATATATATATATATATATATGTATGTATGTATACACACACACACAGATACATATATATATATATATATATATATATATATATATATATATATATATATATATATATATGCGCTTGGTTCTCGTTTTATGTGTTAGTAATCCAAATTTCTTTCTTGAAATCTAGAACTCAATTCAAGAAAGAATTTCGGATTACTAACACATAAAAAGAGAATGTCTCATATCGGGAATATTTAACATCGAAATACATAAAGGAGAAAAAGAAATTATTTTTAATAATATGTGGAAATCTCCACCCTTTGCATGATGACGGTCGCGAAACCAGAAACACGTGTATTAAATTTATGGAAAATAAAGCATAATATTTGAAAAAAATAAAATCTCCATTGCAACAAAAACGTTTCCGTTAACTCTCTTTTTTTTTTAATATACACACTATTATCTCGTTGCATATATATATACATATATAGTTGGATTTATGTGAGTTTGCGAGCATGGGTTTCATACTATTTGCGATTGTTTGAGAAACTCGTCTGACGAACGGAAATTGCGTGCAACCCAGAATCACACACTCAAATCAATGCAACCAAATATAGTTACTTCTATGACTGATATTCAGCTCTTTCCAATAAGTACCGCGCATATATGATATAGAAACATTATATATAAAAACTGCATATATATATATATATATATATATATATATATATATATATATATATATATAATTATTTATTTAAAAATATGATTCCAACACGCTAAATATGAGGTCTCATGTTTAAAAACCAGAGCCGAAAACTTCAATATAATTATTTGAATTAAATTGTGTTAAAGTAAGCTCTGTTCCATCTTCAAGCGAAATTTTTTGGGGAATAACTTATTTCTGAAATTTACGTGTTTTTATAGTATATTCACAATTGAAATCAAAATTTCCAGGTTAACAGCCAGGGCGAATTGTTTAAAATAGTTAGGGGTGTTCAATGTTAATGATTTGTATCAGTATAGAGTTACTTTCATAGATGTCAAGTCAGGGTAAGGTGGGGGTGTCTAAATTTAAACCGGAAGATGTTTTCGCCTAGTCTGGTTAACGTGTCTATGGAGATTTATTTTTTTTTAATTTTATTTTTTTATGAAAGGGATTTGTGCATATAAAAAACTGCCGTAACATTTGTTTTTTGACGACTTCATAAAGGGTTATCTTTTTTTGTAGGGTATTTAAACTATTTATTTGGGCTATAGATTATAAAAGTTATTTATGCTTGTTTTTAGCTAATTATTCAGTGCATAGATCTGATGATGTCGGAAAAACCGATAACTCATGACTATTGTTTAATAGATTTTTATCATTTAGAAACTTAATAATGTGCAGTTTCTCATGGAGGCACAAAGGGCATGGGTCATCCCAAGTTTTACAAGTTCCTGTCCTATTTATAATTTTCCATTTTACTTTAGGTTTCCTGTTTATTTCCTTCAGATGCCAAAAATATTTAGATAGAGAAGTCTGATTTCTTTTATTTATATTGTTGAAAGAGCACTTATGCTGCCTCCATCTGGCTTTAAATTTCTCTACACTTAAATCAGACAATAACAGTGAAAAATTGTGTGATTGTAGAAACGCAGAAGACTGCCCAATAGAAAATAAATTCTGCATAAAATCTGTGGTATAGCAATGTACTATCTCATCCACTGAGAGTCCTAATACTAATATAATATACATTGGGGCCACGAAGAATGAATTTAAAGCCAGGTGGAGGCAGCATAAGTGACTCCTTTAACTTGTCCTTAAATATTATTACTAAATCTCTTACTCAAACGTAGATTTCCATTGAGTTTACTAATTAATACACACAGAAATGCTTCTCGAAATGTCTTTTTTCTTAATTTCACTCCAGACTCATGGGCTGATCTGAAGATCTGTCATCTTGGCGACCAAGGAGTCCTATTTCTAGATAGCACGTTCCGCTCTCCCATCTGATTGGGGCACTTTTCTTAATTTCCTACGCGATGCCCCTGAGTAAAAGCCGGCATCGAAGCTTTCGTTACAACACAGAAATACCAATTGAAACTACGATTTTCTCCTTGGTTCTCTCCAGTCTGTTTAGCAATTAAAGTCTACAAGAACCTTTCTTCCTGCTATACCAGAGAGAAAGGTCTGATATTAACAGACGTCTTTGTTTTATTGTAATTATTGCAAGCGATTTTTTCAGAAGTCTCTTTTTCCTCGTAATGATTGCAACGGTGTTCTCCAAGAAGAAAAACTTGCTGAAGATATGAGACACCGTATAACCTACTGCAAGTGTTGTTCTTGAGTTTACAGGTGGTTCTACAAGAGTTTGCTGAATTGTAAAATAACCTCAGTCCACCCTCTCTTGATTTTATTTGAAATATTGACATACATTGAGGAAAGAGCACAAAAGAGCATTTTCTGACTGTCATCTTGGCAACTGCGAACACGGAGTCCTAACTATAAATAGCACCTTCCGACTGACGGCTGATGATAAACCCCAGGAGAGCTACATGATACGCCTACTTGCGTTGACCCATTCCCACTGAGATGTTTTGTAGCCACTCTATTGAATCGATTGCTGTTTTGGCCTCTGGACTCCAAGCATATTCTCACCGATGTAACACGGCTTCTATATGACTTTCTACAAATATTTTTATGGCTATTGTTCTGTTGAGCTTTTTTTCCACGTATTGCCGGGGCAACATTGATTTAAGCGAGCTTCCAAATTCGAAACTAGACACCACCGTTCTACTCTTGAACCAGTTAAATCTAACCAACACATCTATTGCAATATTTTATTTTCTCACACTACTCACATGTGGAACCCCCCTTCCGTTTTATTTCTTCTTTGTCACCTACAATGTTCCGAAATTTAACTGCAACGTCAATCACCATCTTCTGTCTTCCTGAGTACCGTTCCATTATTGTCCTTTTCTAATCAAGTTGTCTAATTTTTTTTCACACCCTGGAACCCCGTGCGTCCTCGGGTATCATTTCCATGCTTGGAGAGAGAGATTAAAAAAGAAAATGGACGTAATAATATCCATAATATGCTTGATAATTTTAGTAATAATAGTTTCTAAAGTTTTAAAATCTTTCTTGATATCCATGAAATTAATTATTTGTTCACGCTAACCAGTACTATTGATATGCTCCCAAACATAATGGTAACCCGGAAATTCAAATAGCCTGGTGAAAGCATGACAATTATCTAATAATAACAGAAATTAATCAGTGCTGTGTCATGATTGATTACGTCCTGGAATTAACATGTCATTCGAAAGAATAATGCTTACAAATACCCCTTTCCTAAGCCAATTTTTTCTCCGAATGTTTTCCTTTTTTACACATTTCCAGTAATAATTTGTGGTTTTGTCCAACTTTAAAACACGTCCAGTGAATGTCTCAATTAGTTTAAATTCATATTTCCAATGCAACATGTGATATATTTATTCATCTCTTTTAGTATTTTAACAATAAAATTCCACAATTCACCAGCACTTTCCGCAGTATTTAGAAGATATTATTCGCGAGACATACTATACATTTTCAATTCATCATCCTATATTTTCAATTCCTCTACACTGGCTGCTAGAGCCAAAAGAAGCTTTATAACACCTTTGTAAAGAAAGATGTACCTGCTTTTTCATATATTCTACAATTGCATTTAATGTTTCAAGTAATATTCAGAATTTTTTACAGATTTTCGTTTATTTCCTTTGATAATACGTTATTTTTTGCTTTGTATTCAATCTATTTTTTTCTGTTCACAATGTTTAAATGATTTTCCTGTGTCTGGAGATTCTGTGCGTTTGTAATTATAAGTTTGTAGGAGTGTGTAGTAAGGGCTTGACTGGCCGAGTCACTT
>OZ010579.1:34090655-34098155 GCA_963932145.1 Acanthosepion lycidas
TAAATTAAAAACGGATTCTGGTGGGCAGGCCTATTTTCTTCTATAAGATATTTATAGACTTCCGATAGACATTTAATTCACTGTGGTATCTTGGTGTACCCATTAGAATGTTTACATATAGAATATAGAATAATAGCAATACAGTAGTAAATTACAATTATACACGCATTTTCATTTATTTAAAACGAGGTTAACTCTGTACAAGATCCGGGGGTCACTTGAGTTAGAGTATTACAGAAAAGAGGCATAGCTTATGCGGATAGTTGGGGAAGATAACGGTTAACCCTTGACTCGAACACGTTCCGATTGTAGTGATTGAGGGATCATCCTACTGGGAGTCGGTTCCTCAGAGCAATGATTCTTCAGAAAAATTACTCGAGTGCAACTTATTTCTACCCAATGGAATACGGAAGTAATGAGGATGGTTTACTCCAATGTGCGTGTCATGGCGGATCCTAGCTGTGGAGGTTAAAACTGACGGACCCAAAGATGGGAGTTCGTCCGTAAAATTTATATGGAAGTAGCGATAGAGCAGTGAGAAACCTGTCATAACCCGTAATGTTGGTTAGGATTTGATGGCGAAAAATAATTTGCATCACAAGGACGCGGAGACTCTACTGGATTCTATAGAGACAGGAAAATGAGGACTTAACAGCTCAAGTCCAAATATGACAAAAGTCGTCCATTTTAGGCTTGGTCTTTTTCTTTTAAATACAGAGAAAAACGGCCAGGCAACCTATCAGTTCCTGCATCTTTGGCGATGGATGTTATGTACGAATGTTACTTGAGGTATTCTTTTACTTTAAGAACCAACAGTCTCTCAAGGCATGGACCTTCTCCAGGGGCTATCTATTCATCGTGTCTGATCATCAGATTCCGATCGACGATGATTGAATGTAACTAGTTTCGCTTTCGAGGCATTGAATGTAACCAGACCCCACCCCCCGGGAATGGATGAATGATTAGCTTCAAATTTCTGGTCATCCAGATTTTTGGAGGTGCAAATCTTATATCATTGTATCGTTGGCATAGATAATTACAAATGATCTGATTATACTCTTAGGCATATCATTTATGCAAAGTAAAATGTGGGTTTTTTCGTGAACCGTTTTGCATTCGCACTTTTTTGCAAGTTTTATTAGCTTCTTTTATTTTCGTTTACATTCATTTTACATTATACATTATAACACTTTTAATGTCGGTTCAAAGATTTCCAATTCCATTATTTTAATGAAGCGATTGTATTAACTGTTTACCTCTAGAAAACTTTGTATATTGTAAATTTTAATGGTAATACCAAAAGTTTCATTATAAGGAACCATTCGATATCATTGATCGAGCAGACAGTACTATTCTGGGTTCAGATTTATAAAACGTTTCCCTTAAACTTTTTTGAGGAAAACTGATTTCTCAAACCCAGAAACTTTTATCATCCGTTACGATATTTGGGCGATTTTCTTTACTTAACTTTATTTACTTTAAGTAGTATGGAATGTTGATGTATCTATTATGCCATTATTTTATCTCAGAGTTACATGTGATATCAATTTTAGGTCTTGCTCCTGTTCAAGTTCTCAAGTCATGTTTTACTGTGCCTGTCAGAGTTCCTTGGTTGTGATTATGTAGTGTCTGTGACAAAGACTGAAAAAATAGATATTTTATTGTTGCACGGAACACACTCGCTCAAAGGCGTTTTAAACAATTTATATCAAAATGTTTTTGAATATCGTTTAGCCAATTCTGAAAGGGTTTTGTGCCAATCATTACATCAATATGGACAGAGAAATCTGAAACAAATGTCACTTATTTCCAGGTTAATGTTATAGTTTTGTAGCAAATTAATAGTTTTGTTGTGTTTGATTTGTTTTGTTTTACGTTCCATCAACTGCAATGTTTATTTAATGCCGTTAAATTATTATTATGTTTGGTAATATTCATTTCACAAAAAACTATTTGAGGTAATATATTTTCTTTCAAAAAATCTACTTTTGGTAACATTTTTTTCCGCCCCAAATCTATTTCTGGTATTAATTTTCTGTCAAATATGTATCGGTGGTAATATGTTTATCCTTTATTTTCAAAGAATGTATAGCTGATAATTTTTTTTTTAATCCCCGAAAATTATTGCAGGTAATATTTGTTTTTCAAAAATGTATTGGGGATAATAACTTTTTACAAAGTATTTCTTTTATTAAAACCTATTTTTACACTTTCATAATGTTTTGAACCCTTTTTGGAGTTAATTATTTGTCCATAGCTGGGACCTCCACAGGTGCTACCCGCTCTGGTCTGGGTGAACCTGGCAACACCAGCAATTAAAATGTGGTTTCACGCTCTTCAAAACCTCCTTGTGAGAGAACTTGCTCTTGGACGTGCTTTATCGTCTGATCCAGGACGTGGATGTAGTTTATCGTCATACACACGACATCAAATTAATAGTATGATTTGAAATAAATATTAATGGGAATTAAAAATTATAATTCACTAAAATATACATTCGAAATAATTAAAATAATTATGGTCAGTTTTCTTTATCTATTAATCCTTATACCATAATCTAGTTCGGAATGATTATTTTCATATTAATCCAAACAATATCCATCAATTATAGTGCATATATACCCGAGTATAGGATTGGTGTATAAGGAATATATTCCAATAACCAAAAGATATAATTCTTAAAAGAGTGTTCAATAGAGAGTAGAGCACATATAATTTATTCGAAAATTATAGCATAAATATGTAATAAAATTACTACAAAAATAGCCATTTAGTTTCAAGACTTCTGATGTCTTATGAAGTGATGGTGTGGGATGTAGATAAAAGGGTTTTACGGACAAGCTATGCATAAGTCATCGTGTCAGTAAATTGCAAGCTAAGGAAACTTATATTTTATTAGGGCATCATAAACCTGATAAAGAAAAACCTTTTATTCTATATTCATCATCACTTGATAAGACAGCAGAAGTGTTGAAACAAAATGGCTATTTTTGTAGTGATATTATAACATATTTATGTCATAATTTTAGAATAAATCATACATACATACATACATATATATATATATATATATATATATATATATATATATATATATATATATATAGTTATTTTATAAAATAAGAAAAACAATGCTAAATTGCTCATACATACATTCTCTTTCTCTCTCACACACACGCACACATACATACATACATACACACACACACATATATATATATATATATATATATATATATATATATATATGTATGTATGTATGTATGTATTTATGCATACACGCACAACGGTAAAGCGAATGAGATAGTCAACAGGTTCATGAAAACAAGTTCCCTAATCGGTCTGAAAAATATTATCGCTAAAGTGCATATATATATATATATATATATATATATATATATATATATATATATATATATATATATATATATATATATTACCCTTTTCGACCGGCTAAATGCATATATTCTCAATCAGTGCTGTTTGTTTCAAAGGGTAGAAATTATTAAAAAGAAATTACACCAAATCCGCGCTCATTTACCTCTCAAACAAAGCAGTCTTCTGCTTTTCATTACCCGCTTCCCACCCGACCTCCCATCTCATTTCCTCTTGTCTGGTTAATTCATACGCCGCAGGCCACCAGTTACCGACATATGTACAGTGCCGAGGCAAAAAGAAAGACCAGTTTTGGCGATGGAAACGACTGATGAAATCTTTGATTTCCAATTCCATGAACCATCAAAGCTAAATGTTATCCCATGAGCGCAAATAGAAATCTGAATATAGAGAGCGTTTCTAGATAACTGGTGTTGAGCAGACATCAATATAAAATTATGAGAGAGGAAGACAATGCAATGAATGATCTGCAAACGTTTTCATGTAAAAGGAGTGAAACAATTAAACCGAGGTTATATATACATAACCATATGGATGTTTAACGATGTCTTAGATATAAGGTATAGAGATTTCGAGGCGACTGGTATATTGTAGTTGTATACGAATCAAAATCTTTCATGTTCTTTCTTCGTTTTGCGCTTACCAAAACCAAATAGATGATTTAAAACACATTTTGCATTGTAACTATAATAATTTTTGCGGCAGAAAAATGTAATTAAATTATATTTAAAAATACGAGATCTGCTATTTAAACCATAGTTGGTTATACGAAATAGATGCATAATTACCACAAGTATTTAGGTGTAATGTATTTAAGTGGTAATGAACCCGCGCTGAGTTAGAACTTTGTTTTCTGATTTCTCATTTTGAGACATTATCCAACACCCGCACGTCCACTTTGTATTGCAATAAAATACAGTAATTTGTTATCTTAATAACATAATAAAAGTCCTAGTATTTAGACTATAGCTGAGTTTAAGAAATTGATTGAAACATTTACCAAGGGTAATGGCTTGTAAGTGAATGCAATGACCATAAGTGAAATTCGAACTCGCATCCCTGATGAAACATATCGAGTCACTATTCATTATATCATCCACCCATCCAGTATGTATCAAGAAAATAAAAACTATTTTTCTTCTTCTTATAAGTATTAGTTAATAACTAATTTCCGAAGATAGAATTGTTCTGTTTTTTAATTTGTGCAATAGACTTCATAGAACATACATGATAATGTCATGTTAAATTTAATAAAAAATATTATATTACTATAAGTTATTATGAGTGACAAAATAAGCTGTTTTTCGTATAAAAAATGATAGCTGTGCGTGGAAAGAGAATATAATTCCAGTTGCCTCAACACATAAGATCCGAGTTATACCGACACTTAAATACAACGGAAATGACAGAAGAATACAAGTGAAAGAAATGAACACCAAATATGCTTCATGGTAAACAGTTGTTATACACATATATATCAGCTAAGAAATGATATACAAATTATGTATATACATGTCATTTTTGTCTTCTACAATGAGTAACTACAATTTATAGTGATAAAACAGGGTGAATAGAAGACAATCGAGAAGTTCTTGTAATATTCCTCGTATTTTGCTTTCGTTCTTGGGACCATATTTTTCCATCCGTTCTCCTAACAACTGCAGTAATCTTGCTTCACTTCCTTGCCGTCTAGGGTTTTCGTAAACTCACATACTGATGTCATTCTCCGGCAGCCACGTGACCAATATGAATTCAGACAACCAAAGACGAGATATTGTCCTCAGCATACCTATATTTGTGCTTAACATTTTCCATAGATGCTTGAATAATTATGATTTTATACTCACATGAAAACATTGTGTAATCATAACTCACGCATACACACGTGTGTAATATGCGTGTGCGTGTTTTGTATTTATGCGTGTGTGCGTAAGTATGTGTGTGCATATGTGTATGCGTGTATGTGTGTTGGAGAGACGAGGAGCCCTCGAAGAGAGACGATGCCAACGTCATCTGGAACTTGCCAATCCTGCACCGGGGATATTTAACTGCCACATGTGCCCGAGAACTTGTCGCTCGCAAAATGGGCTGCTATCTCACTTGGCAGTGCACAGAAGACGGACGGAGATGGCAGGATAGTGTCGTCGTCAGCAATGGCGGAGTGGCTTATGCATATGTGCGTGTGTGTGTGCGTGTGTGTTATTAGAATCTTCGCTTTTCTCAAGTTCGACTTGGCAGTAAAGTGATTCCTTCACGTTGTCCAAATGGGAAAGCAAACCCAGTTTGCGCTAGATTTAGAGAAAACATTAAAGTCATACCATGTATTGAACTGATCAGTAATTTAAAATGGGAGGCGACAATGCTCACAAACCGTCGATGTTTCTGTTCGCATGGATTCACAAGTTATCGGTACTGACATTTTGATCGAACTAAAGTTAAAGACTATAAGAGATAATGTGGCATCTCTTAAACAAAGATGCGGTCTGTATAATTGTCGTAAATGTCATGTTGACACTATCTAGGTTAATATATACAAATGTGACTGTGCCGGATTCTGAGACAGGTACTCGTAAAACGAGAATAGACGGGCATTATCTATCTATCTGTCTGTCTTTCTCTCTCTCTCTGTATATATATATATATATATATATATATATATATATATATATATATATATATGTATGTGTGTGTGTGTGTGTGCGTGCGTATATATATATATATATATATATATATATAGATAGAAAGATAGATAGAGAGATAGATAGATAGATAGATAGATAGATAGATAGATGTAAAAGAACTCTTACACAAATATATGAGTGGAAATTCCATTGTCTGTGTCTATTATGTCATGTCTGATATTGAGCAGACACTGCCTTAAATATATAGCATTTTTAATTAATATACAGAGACACATAAATGGCGCGATGTATACAATGTATAAATTAGCAAAACTGAAAATAACACTGTAATTCAACATATATTTTTAAGAAAATTACACAAAAATATACTGAAATACTAACGAGTAAATTCATTCAGTGTAATAGCTAGTGGCATCAGCCATAGCCTTCAGATGACATCGGAATCTCCTGCATCTCTTTGGACGGCTTCCTTGTTTAAGTCAGTGAATGCTGCCATCATCCTTGCCTTCAGTTCCTTTTTGGTATGACTAGTAATTTTCTTGTTCTCTCTCTGATCTTTGCCACACACATAATAATCAGTATGGTTATGTCTGGGGAGTTAGTCAGACAGATGTAAGTGATAATGTGGCGGCAGAAATTGTCTAACTTACATGAGTGAGTTCTCCTGCTTGTGTGAGATGATTCAAAGTCCTGTTACCAGGCATAGTGTCTTCTAGCAACCAACATCTTGGCCCAGGAGTGTACTAGTTTCTCAAGGCACTTGATGAAGGCCTTCGAGTTGTGTCCGAGGACCTGTTGGTATATGAATAGAGGTATAACCTCGTCATCACTAGTGATAACTCCATCATATCGATGTATATATCACTCAACTCATTCCGAATCTTCTGTAGTGTCTTCGGATTGACATAAAAACACCCTGAAATTTTCGTATTGGAGCTTACGAGGCTTATGATAAGCAATACAGCATGATGTTTCCGAATATCTTTCGGAGATAATTGCGTCACGACACTATTTTCTCACGGTGACTGACCCTACTATAATGTGAAGTCGGCAAAACGAAAAAAACAAAAAACAAAACGCAGACCCGAGATTACAAATATATAATGGAGACGAATGTAAAAGTCTACAAAAATCAGGAAACAGAATAATACAGCTAGAAAGTCAGATAAACATGTGGCACATGCAGCAGCGATTGGCGGACCATCGGTGGGCCTTTTTCGGTCAGTCAGTGGTAACATTGCCGAAACGATCTGTTCGGCAGCTGGCCACCAGGAGTAAACGCTACTGTCATGCCACCCAATAGCAGATTGCTGGCTAGCGTGTAGGGACATATATATATATATATATATATATATATATATATATATATATATATATATATATATATATATATATATAGATTGATAGATAGGATAATCAAATAAATAAAATTTGTCATGTAGCTGAATAAACATCTATTAGC
>OZ010579.1:34100655-34165655 GCA_963932145.1 Acanthosepion lycidas
TATTTATTAGGTTTCGGCAGTACGTAAAGTACGTATAAAATAATTTAGTAATTAACCGGCTTCTAGGTTTATACTACTACTACTGCAACTACTACTACTACTACTACTACTACTAAAAATGATAATAATAATAAAGATAATAATAATTATTATTATTATTAATGTTAATAATATTATTATTTTTATGTTTGCTCGTTTACCGTCTATGACTGTCTTGTATAGTGGCTGTTTAACACCGTTAAAGACTCTACCCTGACACATTTCAGATTTTTAAACAACAACATGTGCTTTATACAGCTATATATTGCCTGCAGGTATTAAATATTCAAGGAGAAATCTAACAAATGAGCCGAGTTCAGTTCGGTTTCGAAAGCACTTGATTTTGTTTTACCAATACAATCAAAGTTCTTGAAGTCATTATTCAACAATATTTCACTAGCAAGGCTTATAGGAAATAATGTGTATCTTTCGGCCACTTCTTAACTATTCACCACGGAGTTTCATCTCCTTATTTAGGTATAATCGTCAGCTTGATGAATCGACAATGGTGAGATTAGAACACAGTTTTCATCCTCGGCCATATTTACATTTAATATATGTTTAAATTAATGAGATTTCCTGGTTCATATATTTTTATCTAAGAAAAATATTCTCTGTTATGTATTCTTAAATGAATTATTCTCTTTCAGAAAAAACACAATAATTCTATAACATCTAAAAAATAGATTTCTTCACTTTTAACGAAACATAGAAATCAAATCAGGGAAACTCGTTATTACCGGTATATCTCTCTCTTTCTCTCTGTCTCTCTGCCTATATATATATATATATATATATATATATATATATATATATATATATATATATATATATATATATATATATAAAATGTTTATATTATTGTATGATTTAATAATTCAATGCCGATGTTTACTACATGAGATTGTTGTAATGGCGTACATGGTTGGTACAAGAAATGAATATTTTGAAGATAAGTGTGATAGATAAATGTTGGCTCTCGACTCGAAGTTAGAATTATAGTGATCGTCGGAGCATCCTCTTGAAAATCATTTCCTTATTGCAACATTTCCTGGGAAACAACTGAGTGGTACTACCTTCATATCAATGTAATATGAAGGGAGTCAAGGCCAGAGCACACGGTGCAAATTACCTGTTATGTCACTCCTGAAAATGTCTAGATTATATGAACCAAAAGTATACTCCACAAATATCTGCAATGAAAGTAACAATGGAGTAGCGAGATAATTTGGCAAAGGATCTGTCGAGTAGAAAACAATTCATCAAGCAGCAGTGGGCGCAAAAGATTTTGAAACCTGTCGAGGCTGGAAAATGAGAACTGAGCAACTCCTTCCTAGATGTGATAGCAATTCACCATTTCCGCTCTTATCTGGCTCTTGTAAATGTAAAATGTCGGAAGAGCGGTTAGTTACTTCCAGCGTTAATTGTAAGAGATCATTTTTTCTAATAAATGGCATATACAAGTTCCAAATTATGTTTTGTATGTGTGGGTGTACCAATAAACGATTCAGACAAAGGTCCCCGTTAAGAATACAGACAATCCTATGAAAGAGCCGCGAGTTATACTGTTTATACCTGGTTTTAATAGTAGGTGCATTCACTTCATACACTGTTAAGCAAGGATATCACCCTTAGGCCAGTATATACCCATTCTTTTTCACCTGTAATAAGATGCATATTATTATCAGCAACCATGATGTAGAGATTGTATTAGAAGCTTATATTAGACTTAGCTCACCCCAATACTCTACTTTTGTGGCGCCACTCCTGCCAGTTTAAATGAAAAACTACAATTGTATAGATGAAGAAATATAAGCATTTATTATGAACAGATTTGTTTGCCCTCAAAGCACGCAGTTTAATTTATCAATTGTTGTATGATTTTAACGAGATTAATCCGTTTTCAGAATCCTAGATATTTGATTAATACTGAAAAATTTTATATCAACGATTATTAGAAGTTTGTAGACTGCATCCGTAAAATAATTTTCTACTTCAGATAGAGAGTTTTTTTAAGCCAAGATAAGATCGAATTAATTATTCCAAAATCAAACAAATATTTGGGAACTATTCTGTCAGAGAACGAGAATACAAAGTCAAAATTAGAAAGCGCACTAAAATACAAGAAAACATCTTCCAAAATAGGGAAAATAATTTAAAAAAATACGGAAATTGTCTTTGAAAAACAGAAAAAAATGTACTGAACTATTATGTAATATTTGTCTTCCTGTATTACAGTCAATGTTTGACAATCTCCTCGCAGATGAAAAAGAATTGAGTTAACATAAATGTGTTTCCACAGATTGATGCTGAGCATTGGCCATGTTTGTGACACCGAAGAATGAGGAAAATACAAACAAAATGGCTACTTATCCTTAGAATCAGAAAGGAATAGTTGTAATTTCTAGGGCACATAATGGCGAAAGACTTTTGGGAGAAGTTGACAGTCACATGACATATTGAAGATAGAAGGGACAGAGGAAAACAGCGGAAAACCTAATTCCTGACCATGTATAGAGGGTTGACAGATCAGAAATAAAGAAATAAATTACAATAATCAGAAAACAGAACATACTAAGTGCTACAAGTGATAAGAGGTTTTGGTGAGCAACGTTCGCGTAGGTCATGACGAGAAGAAGAAGAAGAAGAAGAAGAAGAAGAAGAAGAAGAAGAAGAAGAAGAAGAGAGGAGGAGGAGGAGGAGGAGGAGAAGGAGAAGTAGATAAAGAAGAAGAAGAAGGAGAAGGAGAAGTAGATAAAGAAGAAGAAGAAGAAGAAGAAGAAGAAGAAGAAGAAGGGTCATAGTTAAGACGATTTTATTCTGTATACAACCATGAACCGGAGTTTAATTTGAAATAGACTGAAATAATCCTGGTAGTAATCTTGGAGGGACTTCATCTGGGATCAAAATACATATACAAAAGAAAAAAATTCCGAATTCTACGCCATTTATTCCTGCATCTAATAATTATTTTTTAACATCATTTCATTGGCATATTATACAGTTGATGGTTCCTAGTTACGTTAGTGATAATTCCCTGATGATTAGGATTTACTAATCAGTAATAATTACTAGATTAGAAAATGAGAGATTATGCGATCAGAACTGTAAGCAAGATAAATATCAATTTCAGAGGATAAAATCATAATAGGTACAAAAATCATCTAAACCGGTCATCGGATTTATACAAAAGATACACAGTTATACAACGCTGTGAAATTGTCTAGTTTCTCAAACAGTGTATTTGAATAATAAATAAGTCTTCCATGGTGGGTCGTATTAATGTAACCCCTACAGATGACATTAGACAATATTTTGCCGTTTATTTTTTTTACGAGTTTATATGAAGAACGAGGCGAACTATGGAAACATTAACTTCACTTACGCGTTCCAGTCAATACTCATTCATATTTCTGCACTTCACCAATTGTTTAAATATTGATTACTTAAGAAACTAGTGATAAAAACTCTATAATATATATATATATATATATATATATATATATATATATATATATATATATATATATATTGAGATGTTTATTCATACCGTTTAATAGTGAAAGCTAACTTAACCAAAAGAGATATAGAATGGAAATATAGCAAAATTTATTCCTATTTTGTGAGCTAGAATGAAAGAAGTAAAGCTACAAACGACCAGCAACAAAAGATAATGGAAGTGAGAAAAACAATACAGAAATTTAAATATTTAAGAGTTACAAAAGAACGGGAAACATTTTATCACGTTAGTCCAGCAGCTATTCAATATAATTATTTCTCATTCGAAATACACATTAAAAATTCATATTGATTATTTTCAAAACGCCGCTTCAAATTTGCATATAGATTTGATCTTTGATCGGTTTTTGTCTGCTTATTATTGTAGATGTAGGCAGTTCTAAATCTAGAATATTAAAAGTAAAAATATATTTGACTCTCGAGCATAAACACATTATGTATTCAGAATTTAATTGTAATTCAGATAAAACATTCTATAATTTTTATATTTCTGGAATATTTTTAAAGAGAATGTTAAGACCAACACACATCAACTTATTTTAACTCTCTTTCTTATAGAGGCGACACAGAACTTGTAACGCGTCGTTACACTATCTTCAATATAAGTATCAAAACGTGTGTGGAGGTCTTCTCACAAGACCTTGTACGGAAAATACTGTTTAAATCTCGTATTTACGACATATTAAAATATTTGATTACGTTGGAAGCGTCTGGCTAGTTGCGCAGTATCATTTCATATACTAATTAAGAAATGTACTAATTAACTTCTAATTAGAGTTTGTTTGTATAGAGAAACAGTTAAAACAAGACTTTTGTATGAATGTGCGTTTCGTTTTGCTGGCAGATAATTAAGTCGAAATTCGATTTTTGAAGAAAGCTGTCTCGCATCATAAAAATGGTGAAGAGTTGTCCACGTAGATATATACAAGCAGTTTATTTATCTTTTTGTAAATGTTAGATATATAACTGCTTGCAAACATATAACGATATTCCTAACTAAAAAGAAGAGTCATTTTACTTATGACCAATTAATAATCATCTGTGAAGATATGTATAATTTATACGCCTAGTTACTTTATATTAGTTGAGTTGGATATTAATGACATTTGAAAAGGTTTCGTTTGAATTCATACTGACGGCAAATATATAGAGTTATTAAAATTACATATTTTATCTTTTTGCTAGATAAAATTATTGACATGCATTCATAGAAGTAATTTATCTTATTCTTTTATCAGTTGTGAGCCTTCAGTATATGGATGACCAAGGTTTGTCTTTCGCTATTTTATCGTCTATTTAAACAAGTTCTTTATGGATCATCAGGTTTTTTTTATATTTTCCTATCCTTCGCTATTTAAGTATGCTCTTCATGGAGCAAGCTCGATGTTTTTCTCTGGCCTTCTTGATTTAAGTATATCATTTGAGTTTCAAAATGTCCAAACTCACCTTGCTCAAATTACCTATAAATACTCCAAAATCTTTCTTGTTCCTATTATCCTTAAAGCTTCCATTTTGCTCATGTATTGCATACCTAACATTCTCAACATCATTATGTACATATATATGTGACCGCATATTTCCAATTCCCTTGCGTCGAAATTTCCTCAGCATTTTCTCTATACATGGGAATCGTACACAATCTATATTGCTAAATAATAATTTAGCAATATAGAGTGTACGATTCTAAAGCCATTTTTTGTTACTTTTAGTACATAAACTACATTTTAGAAATCATTTCCCGCTACACAGCTGCCAATTGAGAATTCAGTGTTACAAATTCCATAATTTTTTTTTAGACTTCCAGATATTTAAATTTTTGTATTTGCTGGAATCCTACAACTGCAAATGGTTGCAGCCATCATCAGTTAATAACGATAAATTCAATATTCTTAAATTTCATGGTTAGTCCTTTCCTCTTGTTTTTTCTTTTAAGAACATGTCTACTAACTCTTACAATTTCCCTTTGGTATCTACCATCATCATAGTGTCATTTGCAGATTTTATGTCCTAAATGCTTTCTTCATCAACCATAAATAGTGTCAGATTTTACTTCGGATCGCCCCCCCCCTGTACAGATAGGTTATATGCGTGAAGAAAAAAGATTATTCTCTTATAATGAATTTAAATGCGTAGCTTAGTGCTATGGCCAGGTTCCTTGTACCACGGTGATAGTCCAAGGTAGAACCAATAAAGAACTCGAATACGGATATGGAATAACACAGATATATTACAAACAGGAATATATACAGAGATGTAGAAAGGGTTAGTACGAAAAATCAGGTTTAGTAGTAATTGTCTGAACGCGACTCTGTTTCGGACTGTCTCTGAATGAGTGACGGACTTCACTCCAGACTTCAGAGTGAACGGTATTTAGTCACCCCACACGAGGGTATCATGTGGCACAGGCCTGTTTAACGTGGATCTCCGAGCCCGTGAGCTCGGCCAAAAATATACTCTTTGAACCCGTATAAACGTGTTCAGGGTCGGTTTACCTCCCCGAAAGAGACTTCGCTCTTCGGCGTAGCCTCGTTCGGGTCCCCCCCCGCCCAAAGGGAGAGAGTTCAATCGATCAGCCGGTCGTCCGACTTCCGACTGAATAGTATTTTGTCACCTCACCACGAGGGCATCATATGGCACACGGCCGGCTTATGGTCGGATCTCCGAGCCCGTGGGCTCGGCCAAAAACATGCCCTTTGAACACGTATAAACGGGTTCAGGGTCGGTTTACCTCACCGAAAAAGACTCCGCCCTTCGGCGTAGCCTCGTTCGGGTTCCTCCCCGCCCGGAGGCAGAAAGTTTAACCGATCAGCCGGTCAGCCGGTCGCCCGAATTCGGACTGAACTCTCTGCTTCCTCTTGAGGCGCAGTATTTATTACGTATAGAATAGTCCATTATGTTATTATGGATAAGGTCCCATATCACTTAGATGTGGCACAAGGCCGAAAATATGGGACACCTATTGGGGATAAAACTCACTATTCCATCGTAACTGAATTATCCAGACAAGCTTGTTAACCATTACTACACGTCGAAATGCCCAACGCGTTATTCCCCTATGTCAGTGTTTATTTTGTAAGTTCGTTCTCATCTTTCAACTCATCGATTTGCTGAATATAATCACTGAATATAATCAAGTGGGGCGCCTGATAATCATTTACACGCTGCGCAGGTTATGTGAAAAGAATAGATGATGAAATTCCGGTTTCTTAATTTTACGGCAGGCGGGAGACCGAAGAAAAACGAGACACCATTCGACCATAAAATTCAGTCTTGAAAAACATCAAAAAGATGTCATCTATTTTGAAATCAAGTACTGAGAGAATATTGGCCTGTTAAGCTGTATATAAAGAAGTCAAAATAGGTAAAATTCCAGAAAAAATCTTCACAGACGCGACTCTACATGCTTTTAGTAACGGCGATGTTTTTAATGCCATGATTATCAAGATATAGGCGATAATTGGTCTCCAAGTCTTCAGGTAACATCCATAACTTGCGAGGAATACTTTGTAATTATAATGGAATTGTTTCCTGTTGCCATCTACACTTAGTTGAATTGCAATTATACATGTTCTAATGTGGCTGTAAGCACAAGATATATAACCTTGTCAAAACCTTTCTTTAGCAAAGAGCTGGGAGCAGAAACGGGTTTATGCCAAGGGAACGTGTGCAGCAATTAGTACACTAAACTAAGCAGTGATAAAAACACTTTCTCGCGATTCTGCGTTCCGCGTCGATAATTTATACGCAATCTCCTCTGCATAGTTCAATGTATTATAGTGCCAAATATGTTTTATTTTTAAAAAATAGAATTTTATTTAAATGAATATAATTGAACGACACTTAGCTGACAACATATCTATTAATATTTTTTTACATATAACGTACAGAAACATAAATAAGAAATAGGTCTAAAAAACACTTCCCAGATCAACGACAATATATCAAAACTTTCACGTCCGTAGCAAAGTTCTAAACACGAGTGATCAAGAATTCATTGCTTCTAGCTTGAGACATTCTAATAGGCCCAAAATATGAAAATGTTTTGATTGAGCAAAGATTTCAATGTAGAAAACACATATTAGAAAGGATTATTAATGCAGTTAAACAAGATTGTATTTCATGAATTCACAGATCCAAAATGGAAAAAAAAAAAAATGAAGATATCGGGATTTTTCGTAATATTTAAAACACAATCTTCAATAATTCCTTATTTTTTTTTATTCTGTTTTAGTCTTGCTCACTTCCAAGCGAATAACGAACACACACACACACACACACACACACACACACACACAAAAAAAAGTTCAAAATGCTCGTTTTCCGGCCATAACTCACTGATTTTTCATCCGATGCTCTCCATATTTGTCAAGTAAATAACATTTGAGAGACAAAATGTCCGCGTGAGTGTTTGGTTTAGATCATTTCAGTTAAGTGAACGAAATCCGCGAAGAAAATGTCCCAAATCATTTTTTTTTAAATTTAGCCTATAGTTATTCTTATGATTACATCCTAAATTGGCATTCGAACAACCTTTGACCCAAAGATTGTTTGAGAAAGATTATTAAAGCGTTGAAAGGGCGAATATTCCCGGAGAACCGCTTATTAACCCCAGGTTTACAGTAAACGCACGAAGAAGGAGGGGGTTTCATGTGTTTGACTTTTCAAATGAATCAAGTTCTGAAGTTCATGACTGTTTTTGTTTGATTATTAGTTTTGTGTACATTGCCATACTATTTTAAATTATATGACGACCATAGAAAATTTACTGAATATCTAAATCATTGAAACAATTTAACCCCGAACAACGACCACACAATAATGTTTTATGAAATTCATTTATTAGGAACTATCAAACAATTGCAAAGGACATGGCGTAAAATAGTTGAAGGTGAGGCAGTAACTTAGTATATCAATGGATGATGCCTCCAAGCGGGGACGTAGTCAGGAATTTGTAGAGAGGTGATGCAAGTATACAAAGGGGCGATTATACAAATGCAACCATGTACACACGAGCAACACCGGGTACCTCGGCTATATATATATATATATATATATATATATATATATATATATATATATATATATATATATATATAATAATAATAATAATAATAATGGACTCTCCCGACGGTTTCGACGTATGAGGATCTGACAGCTTATTCAGTTATGAAAGTTTGTGCGATAATCTTAAGTGGCATTTAAGACCCGCTTGTGAAGATTGTGAGATGAGATACATGTTAGATTGGTTAACCATTTAGATCTTGCTCTCGCTTCTTGAAGATGATTCATACATGCAGAGTAGAAATTGCTGAGTCCACTAAAACACGTTGATCTCCATTCTACCTGCTCTAAGAGCTCAAAGGTGTTATGTGGTATTTATACGCTATTTTGATAGAAACAGTTTATTTAAGTAAATTCTCTGTTTTTGTTTGTTTGTTTGTTTGTTTGGGTTTTATGGCATATCAACTGTGGGTTATTTAATGCCAAATCCAGTTTATATGAATTTTAAATGCCTATTTTGTATGGAATAAAAAATGTATAGCTGGCAACATTATTGTTTAAAAAAAAAGACGTATAGCTGGCAACATTACTCTTTTATAAAAAAACGTATAGCTGGCAACATTACTTTTTTACAAAAAAACGTATAGCTGGCAACATTACTCTTTTACAAAAAAAAAGTATAACTGGCAACATTACTTTTTTACAAAAAACGTATAGCTGGCAACATTACTTTTTTACAAAAAGCATAGTGCTGGCAACATTATTGTTTCAAAAACTTAGTGCTGGCAACATTGTTTCAAAAACTTATAGCTGGCAACATTATTGTTTCAAAAACTTAGAGCTGGCAACATTATTTTTCTCAAAACATTATCTGAGACCTTGCTGTTGGATGCAGTTTATCGCCGTACCCAGGACGTGGATGTAGTTTACCGTCATACCCAGGAAGTTCTGTTTTTAAATAAACATTATTAATATACATATACTGGAGAGCATAAGCTCGATCTCGAATTCGCGCTTTTAGTTTCAGGCTTTATGAGACTTAATATGCTTTTCTGCAGATTGATTTGGTTATCTTGTGTCTAGCTGGCCGTGTTCAAATTATTTCTGTTATTATTTTCGCGTACGAAACATTGCAATTCACATAAGCCTTTCAGGCATATCTTATCACTCAGCAGTATATAAGCTCTTTCTAAGATCAATGGGTAAACTGGCTTTGAGCGAGTGAACCTGTTGATCTTGGCGTAGACCAGTTTCTTAGAACGCTGTTGACTGGAGATGCAAGACAACAAACTCATAACTCTGCCAAAAGAACCGAAACCACATACATCATTATCAGCAGCAGCAACTAAAACGGATATTCAATGTAACACGAGGCGAAATCAATGTTATAATCAAGATGTTTATGTTCCACTCATTTCCATGAATAAATTCTTTTAATAGAAATATTTCATAAAATTCAACCGAGAGCAACACTAGCTTTTTGGTAAATGAATGCAGAATATTTCCTTATAAGGAAACGGCTATTATTATCATAATCATTTCTATTAGGTCGGTGCAAAAATAATGACGTAATAATGTCGTTTTTTTCACTTTACAAAATACGTAAAAAACGACATTATTACGTCATTATTTTTGCACCAACCTAATAATTTAGCATGGTTCTGTGATAAACGTTTTCACGAAATTCATATCAGATATTTAGAAATCCGTGTGACTAGAGCGTTGACCTGGGGTCAAACCCAAACATGTAATTTTGAATAAGGTGAGAATAAATTTAACAAACTTCTACATTTTGTTAACATGTTGTCTTCCTTCTAGAGAAAACCTTCATTTACATTCGTACAACTATTTTTCATTGTCGGATTTGCTTTTGCTTATAATATTAACGTAAATATCTATAATCACATTACATACTACGAAAGTCGCCCGCATATCTGTTATAAACACAGATGTTTTTTTTGTTTTTTTTTTCAATATAGAAAAATAGTCGTGAGCTGTTACCTGCATCCAATGTTTTAGGCTTAAGTGCAAGAAGATTAGCGATATGGATATATAAACAGCATCTACTGTCTCGAAACGGTACATGATAAATAGGCTCGTATTGAATAAAACAATATGAAATGAAGATGCATGTCTGTAATATTATTAGTACAGCTATAATTTATATAATTACATTAACTTTTGGGTTTTCTTTCAAAACACTAGATAGCCAGACCCTGACAGCTGATTTCTCATCTGGTCTTGCATTAATAGCACATTGGGTGACAAAATGGCTAGTCAAATTCAATGCGTTGGGCGCTGAATTTTCACCAATTGCGTTGAACCTGTGTTCTTTCGGTGAGATCTCGTGAACACCACAAGCTCTAGCTAGGCCCCCAAAGTGAACACCTACATACGACCCATCGTTAATGATACTGTAAATGGTATCCATTTCTTGTAATGCTTCAGTAATTCCTGACCACCTGTTGCTATTCTCTACTTTATCAATATTAAAAGTATTGAAAATTAATAGGTGTACGAATAATTTCGTCGTTGACTTTATATGTATTTATATGATACTCAGCATATAACACATTAGCATATAACCTAAAAGCATAAAATACTATTAGTTTGGTGCAAAAATAATGACGTAATAATGTCGTTTTTGACGTATTTTTTAACGTCAAAAAACGACATTATTACGTCATTATTTCTGCACCAACCTAATACATATTATATTGTGAATATCTAGCTCGGACTGTGAGATTTTTAGCAATAGCTTATATTCTAAATTTAATTCTCAGGAAAGCATTATGTGCTTAGATAAACAGACATTTACTACAACATCTCCCTTTCACTTAGTGTTCAACTGTTGTGAGGAAGAGCCAAGTATATTCGTTAGAACGTCATCGAAATGATACTTCTGTACAAATATACAAAGGGAAATAGAATTCTCATCAGTTTTTAAGTGTCGACTTCTGCATGATAGACGGGCATGCGCGTTACGATGGATAAAACGCAATGCATATAATTGCAGATAGAAACACATTCAACGTTTTCTTCTTTTTTAACTCATCCGCTCAGACGGTTTCCATATATTTAGATATATCTCAAAATAAATTTGGCTGCTTCATCCATGAAACTTAACTAATCAACATTCTTGACATCCGTAGATGTTTCCTTCCCACCTAGTTTATGAAAAGAAGATCCTAGTGTTTCACACGCGACAGAACATAGCTAACTGGCCAATGTCAGGAAACGGAACAGCAAATTTCCGGTTGGGACAAGATATTTATTTTAGCCAATATTATTTAAAATAAAATAAATAGACCAGGCCGAAAATGTAGTACTGAGTGTCATATATAGACAGTTGTTGTAGGCCTGATATACTCCAAAAGTGTATTCGCATCTTTCTAGCTGATGAATTCCAGCCCCTTTCCTACTAGCCAAACGTATTAGGTTGGTTCAATAATGTCGTTTTCTCACACAGTAACATATGTGAGAAAACGACATTATTTTGGCACCAACCTAATAACAATACCTTTGATGGTATTTCCCTAGAATGTGTTCAGTCGAACTACATTCTTATACTATAGTTCCACCAGTTTTAACAATCAAAGTAAGTTCCACCAGTTTTAACAATCAAAGTAAGTTCCACCATGCGACTGAGATTATAGCCAGCTACAAAAATTCCCATCGTATTCTTCGATAAGCTGATAATTCCGCTCGATTAACAGCTTCCCTCATGTCAGTGGATGTGGAACCAAATTACAAGCGAACGATTTCTTGATCATTATAGAGCAATCTTTTTTAAATCAAGCGCTAAACGCTATCGTTCTCACATATCCCCATAAAATGTCTCTCGAACACTGTAACCCTTCACTTCGAATGGCTCTTTTGTACAGAGTGAAAATTATTGTAAAAAAAACTAGTCTGTCTACTGAGCACACTCAGAGTTTATACGTTAGTAGAAGGAGAGAAAATGTGGGTTCAAATCTTTGAACAGTGTATTGGGACTGTGTGTTGAGAAATTGTGCTAGCTGGAATTTTAACTTGCTTCGAGGATTCCATTTTATTTACTATTAACATAAAGACTATCGCACTTAAACTATGAACAGCAGCTAAAGTAACCGTGTATATTTATTTATTCGTTTACTTTTTATTACATCGATATTTGGATAATGATCCTCTCACAGAGTTCATAATTTTATGCAGAAGATTTTGCTTACATCATCATACATCATTATTTGACCCTAGTCGGGATATATCGAATGAATGCGAACGATATAATCTTTAGCTACATACAGATTTGAAATCAAAACCACCCAACGTTATAGGGCCCAATCTGTTCTGCTTTTTAACCATAGATGGGGGAAGAAGAGGAAGAGTATTCATAACTTTCCCGATGGTAGCATGAAGTGAATGTAAGTGATCCGACGGATATTCGAACTCGACACTTCGATTCCTCAATTCGAGGTGCTATCCGTTACACCACAGTGCATATGCGTTAGTGGTTACAGAAAAATATGTTCTAGTCCATCATCCAACAGATTTTTAATTTTAGTAGAATTGTTTTCAAAACAGAGCTAAATAACACTGTCTCCACTGCTTTTGATCACACACTGGGGTAAAATGAAATGACACCATTTACGTGGCCATTTGTACAAAAGTAAAAGCGACAGCCTGCGATGGAATTTGAACATTAGACGACAGAATTAACTCAGGGCATTTCAAATAAATCTATATTGAAATAATAGATTGCATAACCGATTCGTTTTCTATGTCTTATTAACCCTTTGCATGTTAGTTAAAACCAAAAATTATTTTTAGACGATGAAAAAGCATTGTTTTGGCGATAGTAAAGATTTAGTGATAAAAGTCTTACTAATTAACCCATAGGTGTGTATATAAGAAGCGGATTCATAACTTTTCCAAGTGAATATAACGAACCTAACCGGAATTGGGACACGGCTCTCCGATTAAAATTTCAGAACCATAATCCGTTACCAACCACCATCACATCCAATTTAGAGGACAACAATTCGCCCTTGCATGGAGTAATGCTGCCATATATGGTCTGGAGCCCCTTCTGTTTGCCTCGGGGTTCTTGATAGGCTCCAGAGGCGGATATGCAATATAATTGGCCTTGCTCTGTCATCTCGTCTACAGGCACTTTCTTACAGACTTGCCGTCACCTTTCTCTGTCTGTTTTACAAATACTTTCATGGCAATTGCTCTGAGGGGCTGCATTCGCTGGTTCCCAGGATTCATGGGTTCAAGCGCCCTACAAGTCTGGCATCCCGCTCTCACACTTTCACTGCCGAAACTCCTAAATGTAGCCGTCTCTTCTACTCCAATAGCTTCATGTCTCGCACCTCTCGCCTGTGGAACTCCCTTCTCTATTCCAGTTTCCCTGAGAGCTATAATCTCCAGCTATTCAAATGTAATGTCAATCGACATCTCCAGTTGCCTTCTACCGTTCTCCTCATCCTTTCTTCTATCACTCCTATCTGATCTTGCTCCAAATTTTCTGTAACCCCTTGCGTCCTAGTGTCTTCTCGCCTTGCTTGAGAAACGCTTAAAAAGAACAAAAACTTGTTATTTCCGAACGGGTACCCATCTAAATATTGACCAGGATCGACGTTGCTTAACTTCGATGATCGTACGTGAACCGGTGTTTGAAAGTTGTGTGGCCTATATACTTAAGTAAGAATTAAACGTGTCATTGAAATTTTAAAATCTAATTTATGTATTAATTGTTACCATAATTAAATGGTTTATTATTATCGCAAGGCGAAGAGGTTTCGTTATGTAGACATTTCTCTGTGAAAAGCCAACAGCAGCCAAAATGTACACTCAAAAGAAAGGAAACGTAAAAAAATATATCGAATATATGTAATGTACTGTTAAAGTTTTCTACTGGAAATCCAGTAAATTGTGCATGTTCCTATTTGGAATGAAGAATACATTTGATGTTTTGTTATTACAATTTTGAAGAATGGACCGAACAATCAAAACGATATTCTCTAGACATCTTTCTTCCACTGAAAACATTTCAGTTACCAAATACCAGCTTAGTGATTTTGGCATTTGCGTCGGTCCTAAGAGTGATCAGCTCCCCATCGTTAAACTTTTTTTTTTATCCAGCATAATAGCATTCTTCCAGAGAGTGAGAGAGATAGAGAGACAGAGGCATAGGAAGTGGGGCAGAGTAGTGATAGATAGAGTGAGAGAGAGACAGCCAGAGAGAAGTTCCCTAAGGAGGTAAAAAATAAACTCTCTTACACAAAATAAAAGTGACAATGCGTGTGTAAAAATACAAAGGGAAAACTTTATACTTGAATATATGTACAAACATTAATTTTTCTCTTTAAAAAATAGGCAACGTAACAAGATTACAATCTGTTTATCTTTCTTCCTCGATTTCTATCTCCATCGCTCTTATTTTGTCTCAGCGGACCGATATATCCTACGGTGAATATGTATTAAATTTGTTTACGGACCGTCTTATTTTTAGTACATGCTTATTCACAAAGAGTAATTTGTAAGGTTAATTTCCTAATTTGCTCCGCCCTTAAGCTACGGTAAGCGTTCTTTGGTCGTCTATTTGTACTCAGCGAAAATATAAATGAAGAGAATAAAGGAGATAAAAATATAACTATGAGAAACGCGCATCGCCTGCTTTATTTCTAATGTTTTGCAGAATACACTAAGCAATTTTGTATCAACACTGTTATTTTTTTCTTCGTCATAATTAACACAATTATCAGTGGAAACATTATATTGCATTATTTTCAAATAATGCTTATGTATACATTTTTAGAAATAGAGAACAGCACGCCAGGAAAATGATGCTGCTGTTCAAATATAAGAGTGAAATATGCTCATCATGAGAACCTCTCTCGTAATGTAGGCTAATGAATGTTCGTCAAGTATGCGCAGTACGATGGCAGCGTTTGATAAAAGCGAAATGCCTAAAGTTTCAGTAAGAAATACATTCAACATCTTTTTTTCTTAATCATGATAGATTATATATTCACAAGTGTGTTTCCAGTTCTGATGTTACATTATGAAACGTAATATAAGAACATGATATTCAACTGAACTAATATACAGTCAATGTCAAAATCCCAGGATTCAGGTAGTTAATGATACTCTGTCTCAAGTCAACGGTATTTCATCTTTATCGTGTTGTAGACGTAAGAATAAAAATTGTGTCTCTCTATGAATCACGTGATGTTCTTTGCTGAAATTATCACAAATATTCAACTGAAAAAATAGTCTAGAAACTTTCAACGACAAAACCATTATGTAAAGTGCTTATACTTCAGACTAATCAAATAATTTAACACGATATTATATAGAGTACCAATAATTTTGCATTTTCCTATTTTGCATAACTTGCCTGTCACATTTGTCGTATTTAAACTTTCCTTCTGGAAATTGAGTTTTATATTACTATTAGGTTGGTGCAAAAATAATGACGTAATAATGTCGTTTTTTGACGTATTATTAACGTCAAAACACGACATTATTACGTCATTATTTTTGCAACAACCTAATATTTTGTGCTTATTAACATCTAAAAAAAAAACCTGGCATCATACGGGCATCTGAGAAAGGGATAAAAATTTTTAAATTGATGGGTGTAAGAATAATTTTGTTGTTGACAGAACATGTATTTATCATATGATCTCAGTTCATTACAAATTAAAACTGGCATGTAAACTTAATCCTTGAATAATACTACATATTACATTGCGAGGATCTGCATCGGACTAAGAGATTTTTAGAAATAGTTTATATTCTGAATTTAATTCTCAGGAAAGTATTATCTGCTTAGACAAACTGACAATTAAACCAACATTTTACCCTTCACTCTGTGTTCAGCTGTTGTGGGAAAGGGCCAGGTATATTCAATATACAAAGGAAAATACCGTTATTATGACACTCAGCTTTGTAAGTGCCAACTCGTGCATGATAACCGGATATGTCCGGTACAATGACATGCTCGTTGGATAAAACGCAGTTAGAAATATATTCAGTGTTTTTTTTTGTTTGTTTTTTGTTGTTTTTTTTGTTTTGTTTTTTTTTCAATTCCTCTACTCAGACGGTTTCCATATATGTAGATATATCTCAGAATCGATTTGGATACTTCAGACATGAAACTTAAATAATCAGCTTTCGTGATATTCGGCGATGTCGTTTTCCCACAAACCAAGCTTATGAACATATGGTCATAGCACTTCTTCTCCGACGGAACTTAACTAACCGGCCAAAGTCAGAAAACTGAACAGCAAATTTCCGGTTATGAACAGGATATTTATTGTAGCCCATTTTAATTCACTAATATAAATCATGTACATGAAAATACATGCAATCAATTATAATCAAAAGCCATGATGACCATGCCTGGTGTAGCACCAAGCTATTTACACACACGCGCACACACACACACATATATATATATATATATATATATATATATATATATATATATATATATATATATATATATATATATATATATATTGTGCCATGTCCTAACCTCTTAATAATCGAACTTCAAAACGTTTCTTTTATTTCTCTATTTTACTATCATAATCTTTGTCATTGTCCGCAAACCAAACCCCACGTTGTCATTTTTCATAAATACAAATGGCATTTTGGCAGCTTTTCCAACTTATAAAATAAACATGCCGGGTCATATAGCAGGTTCAACCGACATTTTATCTTAAGTTAGATAAACCTGCGCTTTGGTGTGTTTGAAACATAACAAGTACGTAAAATTAAGCATCTTGCTTCTTGTACTGTTTCATTATATAGAGTAATCGTGTTGAAAAATATATTTGTCACTCAAAAGTGGGTTACCCAATGTTCATCATATCTGAATTATCCATCAGCTTGTCTTGTAAGCATTACATTCTCTAGGCAGTGTGTCATCATTGTTTACCCATCTTTGTCAGTGTATCATTAGATGTATAATTTTCATTCCTAGTCTGATTATTATTAAGGCTTGTATATGGTTAATATAGTTATGCGTAGAACCGCTATAAAATTCAAATCTATTTATATCATTGAAGATATTGACAGCTTCCTGTGTCTCAATAGGAAATTATATACAGTGTAACCCGGATATAAGAGAGTTGTCGGGAACGGAGAAGTATCTTCTATCCGGGTTTCTCTTATATTCGGGTTTATTCTGTTTTGTTTAGGTAAGTATGTCTTTAATTTGGGACCAGATAAAATTTCTCTTATATCCGGGTTTATCTTATATCCGGGTTTATCTTATATTCAGTTTACACTGTATTACATATCAATTCGGCACTCCAGTCGTAGTTTCCAACATTTACCTATCTCTTAATTTGTTTAACAGGATTTTTCGCTATTCGCGTCCTCGGTATAACGACAAACAGCATTCGACCACAAAACCTCTGATCAGAAGGTTTTGAGGACCATAGAACCACCACTTAATTGTCGACGTTCCCAGATCTGTGCTGACCTGGGGCCATAGCACTTGTTAGAGTTCCAACTATGGGGAAATATTTAATCCCAAATCTGGTGTCAAAATTTTATGAAAGTATAAATTATGCATTTTCATAGTAAAAATACTAGCAATATCTTTTTGACGAAAATACAAGTAATATATTTTTATAAAATAATTTACTAATGCTTCCAATGAAAATCAAGTTACGGAATTAAATGACACATAAGAATATGACATTCCTCTAAACAAGCAATAATATTAATTCTCTCGCTATTCCGCTACGCTTTCAGATTTATGTGTGGTGTATTGCAGCGTCTGTTACTACGCTATAGACATAGTTACATCTTTATGCTTGTTAATTCAGACGTATCTAATATGTAAATTGCACGTTTTCTTGTTTCTCTTCCTGTAAAATATACATCATGATAATAATTACATCATTCTATTTGTATTCTTTTTTGCACGATCTAAGAGCTGGCTCGTTTTTCTTTCTGAATCTGCCATCAACAATGACATCTTTTTAAAGATTATCTATTCCGAGAGTATATCATAGCATAAGTAGCGTTTTAGGATCACCACGCTGTATAGGTTAGAAATCAAAGACAAAAAGCGTCCTTGTCTACTTCCTCTTTATATTTTTGTAGATATAATGAAAATATCTACAAGCTTGCCGCCTAGCTCATGTCTAGTAGAAAACTCATCGATATAATTCTAAAAGGGTGCGTGCCTGTGTGATGAGTTATTTCGGCGCATAATGTTTTAAGTTAATCAGATTTAGGTGAATACTTTTTAAATATACGAGTTGTTTATACAGTCAATAAGTTTTATTTTATTTTAATTTTCATCAAAAAGAAATATTTTGTAAAAATATTTTTACGATAGAGACAGAAAGATCCCGTTTTGCAGTACCCTCCAGTTGTTTATAGAGCAATGATTTATAGTCCAGCCTTTTGTTTTTAAATAAACATTATTTTAAAAAAATTATGACCATTTTCTGGCATATTTAAAACGTATATTCAAGTGAATATGATTTTTTAAAAAAAACTAGCTAATTAAAAATATTTTGAAGTTAATCTGATTTAAAAATAAAATATTCTAAGATTTAAAAATACCAGTTGTTTATACAGTGAGAATTTTTATGTTCAACTTTCTCCAAACAGATATTTTTTTTTAATGTTGAAATCAAATTCAGTGGTTTATAACCTGAAAAGTCCGTGATCGAACGGGTCACTAGTAGTCTAGTATTACATAAGTCTAACATCCGTCCAAATTTAGAATAGTATTGCCAGATATGGTCAGGTTCTTCTGCGATATATTTAAAGATGCTTGATAAAACTCACTGAACTATCAGGAATATTATTGTATTATTTCTCCTGGTCTGACATTGCTTCATCACTCACTCTCTCACAGCCGTAAAGTTGCTTCTTTGTCATTTCTATATAAATAATCTCATGGTAATTGTTCGGGTCAGCTCTTTGCAGTGGTTCTTATTAATATAAGCGCATTATTAGGCTACCAAGTAGATCTCATTAATTTAGAGTTAAATTTGCTAGATGCAACTGTAAGTTCTAAGATAAAGGTTTTCTTTCTTGCACTTCTAGATTTTTTATGTCTTTTTCGTCTCGAAGCTTTCCATTTTATTTTGATCTTCAACATTTTAAATACAGATTCAGTCGTCAACTACTCCCTCCATGGTTACACTTCGCTTGTTCTTGATTTACCTCCATATTTGGTAAAAATTCAATTTAAAAAAGGCTAGTTCTGACACCAAGAATAACTCCTGACTTTCAGAAATCTAGTAACATAACCTACAATCAATGTTTTCTATAGAATACTATATTTGTTAATAATTATGTTTTATATATTATTGGCCATCCTCGTATATTAGCTTCTTTCAATCATTTGCATGGTCGTTTCCAGGATTACCTAACTTTTCCAGCTATGATCGCTATATACAGGATTCAGATCTCATCAATATTTTAGCATTGCTGCTACATATCAACTGGAGCTCTGCGGTCCTCACTGTCAAACGTCGAAGATTTGTAGATGATGAATTATTTTCCGCCAACAGTCTTATTTTCCACAAACGCAACGATAGAGTATCTTTTCTCTGCGCTATCGCAATTGTCACAGCAAATGTTCACGCGAGCTATTCTACTTAGTTTCTGCAGGCTGTACCTTCATATTTTGGATCCGAGAGGCCAGCACATACCAGGCCATGAAAAATGGTCGACATTATGTTGGTTCTTCGTCATTCCATTCATGTTCCATTGGAAAGGAGGATGTTCAAACCATCCACATTCATTCGTGAACAAATATATTGCTGAACACAATAACGCGTTGAAATTTCCACAATATCTACCACCTTAATCAATCCAAGTATTCGGCCAAAGTTTATCTATCTTACATTTACTGCTATAACCCTATTGCTTACTACATCGACGCCATTATAGCCACGTCATTCAGTAACTCTCTATCTTAAGTGTTTCTCAGTTATTTTAATTGGTGAATACATAAAACATCTGGCGATATTTCAAAGCTCACCTTTGCTAACCAAAGTGAATTTCTCAATTTTTCAATTCAATTTTAGGTTCATGTTATTTATCAATTTAACCTCTTATTTGTTTTTCTTTTTATATTATATTTTAAAAGAACACAATACATAAACACAGGTAATAAAAATCCTGTTCTATTTTTAGTATAATTGTGTAAGTGTTGTATGTTGCTTTGTGTTTTATGCAGAAATTTCAAATCTCCAGCGTATCTTCATTGATTTGATCACTATCTTGCCGAGTAGCGTTACTGAATTATCCGAATTTAATTCTTTCGCAATCCGTGTAATCAAAAATTAAAAAGTTTTCAAACGAGAGCTAATTCCTATACAGATGGAAAGAAGAAAGGCATTTGGCGAAAATACACGTTATAAGACTGCAAATGCAATAAGTTTATAATATAAATTATGTACAAAAATGATTTCTTAAATAGTACTTTTGGAAACGTACAGGAAGCAGAAGAAGGTGTTACTAGAGTGAACAGTAGGAAAATGTATGGATAAGAAGATTACACCCAGGTGGGTGTGTCTAGTTTGCTCATTGTCTTTCCATTGCTCTACCTGTTTCTGTCGAAAATAATATGCTTTCCCCTTGTTTATTACGATAGTGTTAATTATCACTCCCATTCATCAAATCTATTCGGGACTACTATCTAGATATCGAAGTGAATTATCTCCAGCCTATATATATATATATATATATATATATATATATATATATATATATATATATATATATATATATATATAGAGAGAGAGAGAGAGAGAGAGATATAGATAGATATATTCGTTTTATACTTAACATGTTAGTGTCCATAAAGTATTTATAAGTGAATTTTATCACAGAACAGTAACTATTTAAAAAAATTGAGCTGAATAAATATCCAGTGAAATCTTGTCTATTTTTACTACTTTTGGTAAAATATGCTACAGTAATAAATTATAAAGCGTGTTAAATGATTGACGTCATTTCAATATGAGAATATTTCAGTAAGTTCATGTCTCAGGCAAATGAAATTAAATAGGATCTTTGCTGAACAATAAAATATTTATCAAATTTCGAACAAGATATTCAAGTGATGTAGATTTTTTAATCACAAAGCTTCACAAACTTTCAATAGACGCTCCACCTGTAAAATGAGACTCATCAAGTTGGTAGTCCAGGTCCTGAAAAACAGGCTGTAGCATGCCTTGAGTAACATTCTCCAGTGCTTTCGTGATTTTCTGCTTAAGAACCTCTAGTCGTGTAGAAAGAGTAGGGAAATAAATATAGGCCCACAGAAAAAGAAACAAAAAACCAACAAGTCAGGTGAACATGGCGACCATTTCAACGCGCACGCCAGATTGATCTTCATGGTAGATTTAACTTAGTATTTTTTTAATTTTAGAACCTTTCACCGATAATTGGGTATTTTTTTAGGGGGAGGGGGATACTCTGTAGGATCCAAGGTTTGATTTTTATCTCCACGTAGACAACATTTACTTTAATGTTCTTTCCTCTTGTCTTTTGTCTTAATATAGACTTTTTAGATAATGGGGCCATAGATCAAAATGTTTTCTCTCAAAAATCTCAATTCCATCTGTTAAAATGTCAAGGTTGTTTTACATATGATATTTGCTATATTTTTTTTACGTTTATTTGAATTACTCTGCATTGTTTTGTTTTGATTTTTTTTTTGTTTGTTTTTATAACATCTATATATTTCGTTGATTAAGCAAATAATTTGACAACATATAACAATAAAACATATTGGAAATATTAAGTCACATTTGATTATATGGGAAAACGTCAGGATGATCAAAAATAGGTTGTTTTAGTAAACAAAATGTTTTTTCTAGCATTGTATAACAAGAATGATTGAATGTGTTCTTAGCAACGCTTTTAGCATAGGCGATTCCATTCCAACAATGTGTGCAATACAGGTTCTTTCATCATTGATATTCGAGTGAACAATAAATCTAGAGAAATTACCGTTATGTTTCTAAATACACAACAGTCTGAAACGGAATAAAACAATAATTCAATTCTGCTATATATTTTAAATTGTGTACGGCATTGTTTTAAAAAATGTTTCATATCATATCTTATTGTTTATTCTGTTCAGAGAACTCGGAGAAAAGGGAATCGGTAATCCCCCCTATGAAACTGAATGAAGAATGACATACACACATGCTTCCAGCGTAACAGCAATAGCACCATGATCATTCTTACATTGGAAATATGAGGTCCAAGACTATATTCTGCGGACTGAGTGACATTAGATCTCCAATAATCTTCCTAACAAAATCAATGATTAAAGTACTGATAGTGTCGAAATTCACATTGCTTTCTTGGATGCTTAAATTTTCGAATCATTGCGTTATTTAATTTTGCAATGTTTCACATGTTTCTTTATTATTTTCAATTCAAGGGCCAGGATATATTTTGTGATGAATATTTTTACTAACTGGCCTTCCATACTAGATATGAAATGCGATTTATAATGTGGAATAAGAGATACCATTTCTCTTCCGTATTTCTTTCATCTTTTAGGTCTTCTCGCTAACATTAGTCATACATTTATATGATTTAAATTATCCTTCGGATTTCCGATACTTTCAAATATCTGCTATGTATTCGACATGCTGATTTGAGCGTGCCATTAATGATGGGGGAGAATAGTCAATTTAATGAAAATACTTTCAGTCTTGCGGTGAGTTCTGTGTAGTTTTTTTTTTTTTTTTCAATTGGGTTTGTATTATTAGGGCGTCTTCTGGAAAATTTAATCCACAATCAAATAGATATACTTCTTCTTGCATCTAAGACGTATGCATCTTGCTATGGGTAGATTGTTGTCTCATTCTGTATAACACTATCACCCCACCCCCCGCAAAAAAATGCACAGTTTCGTTTCTGCATTTACAATTGATTTTATATATGTTTGCGTAATTCCTATTAAATATGCATTCTCAACCAGTCATATATTTATATTATCTTTCTCAGTAATGATGCCATATTCACACATTATAATAGTCAGATTGGTATCTCGCCATTGCAAAAGTTTCCTGTTTTATTTCATTCTCTTCGTCTTCCTGTAATTATTTTTATGGTGACATTTTGATTCCATTTATAACTATTATAATTATTATTACTGAAAAATGTAATTTACCATTTATCCTTTCTTAAATTACTTGCTGAATTCCAATCTGTAGAAAAGGAACAACTACAACAGCAATAATAATTATTAGTATCATCATCATAGTTTTCCGCTTAATATTTCACAAATGCTATATAAATTTAGTTTCTAGCCAAATACAGTGTAACCCGGATATAAGAGAGTTGTTGGGACCGCAGAAGAAGTATCTTATATCCAGGTTTCTCTTATATCAGGATTTGGTCTTTTTTATATACATTAACACAGACTCTAATTTTGGACCAGATAATATCTCTCTTATATCCGGGTTTATCTTATAACCGGGTATCTTATATCCGGGTTACACTGTATAAATTAAGATTTTGAATAGAGATTTTCAAATCCTTTCCGTTTCTCTGTCAATGTGCAACAGATTTGCATTACGATTGCATGCTAGCACAAGTAAAACTTCAAATAGCCAAACGTATGATTAACATATATATATATATATATATATATATATATATATATATATATATATTAGAATTTTCATTCTGATTATAAAAAGAAAAACACAGACACACACATACACACAAACGAACACACAAACACATATAGACGAAATCGTTTAACTGAATTTGCGATTGTTATTCCCTAGTTATGCTTTTGAAATTTTGCCCTAGAATTAAATAGTTGCACAGCATGTCATCAGACATTGCTTTTGTAGAACTAAAGTTATTCTACACTAGAATTAATTCTGTAGCATTTGAAACAAATGAACATTCAGCTTTGAGAAAAGAAAAACATATTTGATACATTTTTCTTACTTTTATTCTAAAGATTATTTTGGTAACATTAGTACTAGTAGCAATCGTTGTACATTTGCGGAGATAATTTGGTGCCGCATTCATTGTTGTCTCATTCGTTGGTCCTACCAATTGACAAATAGTGTTGACTGTATTATTGATTAGTACTGGTATATATAGTAAATTGGTATCATTGCATTTCAAAAAAGAAAATGTGGAAACATAATTTCAGTTAAAAATGTTGCATTATTACTATCAATAATAATAATAATAATAATAATAATAAGTAGTAGTAGTAGTAGTAGTAGTAGTAGTAGTAGTAGTAGTAGTTATCAACAGCGAATATGGAGACGGTGAGCCAAATTCAAATTCCCGTCCGGAATCTTACGCACACTTTCCCAATAATCACCTTGGGAAAGGCATTACTTCATTTATTCTCATTTTCCACTACAAATTATGTTAGCGTAGACTGTGCTCATGGCATGTTGATTGCTGCTAGTATAGAAGACAGATTATTTTGAAATCCTAATCATGGAAAATGCAACATAAAACAGCACCATTTTCATTCTCAATACGACACAGAGATTCACGGCTTATAAATAAGTGGCGTATGTGGAGAGACATAATTGTCACATATGTTATTGAAGAGAATCAATCACATAACAAAATTAAGAAGTAACATAAAGTCTCAGTGTGCGAAAATTCATAATTATGTTCATATCAGAATATATCGTATAATAATAAATACCTGTTGTCGATCTTTCTTTCTTTGTTGCTAAATCTGCCAATATTAAAAAAATGAATATATTTAATTTGATCAAACTATTAAATATATATCTAGTATCTTTTTTATGGTTTCTGAAGTTCATCATATGCAAGTATATCAGTTAAATTTATTTGATTCTTTCTTCAGGTAGACTCACGGATTTGTGATTTCATAATTTTGCGTTAAATGAAATCCATTTACATACAAGACCAAAACTAATCTATTATTTGGAACGAAATTTTCAGATGACCATTCCGTGGCTCGAGGAAAGACAAGTGTTTTTTTTTTTACTTCTAAATTAATTATTCTTAATGATTTTCAAAAATACATATTTTCAGAAAGTCTTCTCACTTTCTTTGATTCCAAGAATTTCTGACTGTTTCCTATGAAATTTCAGACACTTTATCATTCACTGTTTCTCCATTCACTATTCATTTGAATTTTCTCAGTGAAAGGAAGTGCACGCGCAAAATTCCTTGAGGATTCCGATTATGCACGAGTAAAATATATTACCTTTATTCCTGTATATTGTGCAGTTTAAGCGGATAATTTTTCATCATATACTAATTTTTTTTGTAACTCTGCGTCGGGAATGTTACAAAAGATATTTGTCAACCAATTTATTAGATTTTCTGCATGTGTATTTTATCATGCTTAACAATAAGATTATTTGTTGCATCAAAAATTATACTTTAAGTCATTGTACCTGGCCTCCTGAAGTTATAACTGGTACAGCAATATTTTATTGTAACCAGTAACATGTATATTTATTGACAGCGACAAATACTTCGTATTTGCATAAAAAGCATAATATATCACATTACTACAGAGTTGATAGTAAGACATAGATAAAATGACATCGTCGGTTCGTTTCCTTCTGTTATGTAGCGTTTGTGGTGAACGCGCCTCTTTATAGACACAAAAGATTGCATGCTAATAAGTCTGACAAAATCAGTTACATCTGGATTCTCCCTGTTAACACGATCTTAACGGGTCTCTCTACAAATTTTTCGATCCGGTATTCTGACAGCATATCCTGTCAAGAAACGCGACTGGTAATCCAGCAGTCAGCAATGCGTAAGACTCGGCGTCTTGTGAAATCTGTTGCCAGTACATTTTGTTCCTAGAATTGTTGTGTCTTCTAAAGCAGTGTCGTTTTGTTATCACAATTTCTAATTTCCTTTCTCTGCCTATTACCCCATAACAGTTGGGTGAGATGTTGTGCAGATTTTTTCCCCCAACCTAAATACATCCTTCCCGGGTTAAGCGTTTTTGTTTGTTTGTTTTTTTTTAATTTGGTACAAATCTTCATAAATGGGTATGAATAGAGAGATAGTTGTAAAGTTCTCATCAATGCATTTTATGGAAATAAAAGTGTACAATCTCAAAAGGATTAACATTTATCTTCGTATAAGTCAATGCATCATTCTCTGATGAATTTCCGCAAAGCCACTTGCGAAAAATACAAGAGAAATTATAATATATTTTTCGTTAGATGTACTATTTACTGATTTAATACTTCAATATGTGCCAGAACTCAATGGCGCTAGATTATAAATAGAATCCAGAATACACCTTAATCTGCGCGATGGAGTACTGGGAATTTGACCATGCAAACAAATGTCTCGGACTAACATATAATTTCCATAATCTATATCTAAGTATCGTGTTGCTGCTGTTGCTTTATTTCCTACAAGAGCTTATCAGAAATAAGTATAACACAATTCCTGAGATTTCCCAGGATATTGTTTCTTCGCTGGTTCATAATGAAATAATATTCATATACCTCTCTAAATATTGTTGAAGCCATGTTCAAATTATCTGAACTTGAGGCTGTCCCTTCGTTTGTGAATCCACCAAATTATAATATAAATGATAAACACTTAATTTTAAATGCTGAGAAAATACTATAGCAAAATTTTATTAAAAAAATTTAAATGTTTCATAAAATGCTGAATAAAATATTTATAAAGCGAAAGTGTTGATGATAACTATTTTTTCACACTAGCTTGTTTTCACAAGATCATCGCGTATATGGTTAGAAAGAAAATCACATTCAACATAGGAAACGAGTAATCATTTGAAAATCCAAAAGCTCGCATTTACGAAGATACGAGGAGTAGTCGCTGGGTCAACATTTTAAATATGCTCATAACAAACAGTAAAAAAGAAAAACAGGTCATAACTTCTATTTTTTAAATGTCATGTTAATTTGAAGAGAAAAAACATAAATCGTTATGTAAAAAATAATTAGATGGAGTTCTGATAAATATTATTCCATTCAACACTCACGTCAAATACTCTTTATTATATCACCAACATTTATAAAATTCATGCTTAAACAATCTAAGAGACATCTACTTACAAGCAGGATCAGAGTAGCTTAATTTATTTCACTCTAACACAAAACATCCCCGCATAGACTAACTAGAAGTAGTGATACGCATAACACATAAGAATTCTACACACAGGAAAAAAAATTAACGTGAATTATGTTTAATAGGAAAACATTAACGTGAATTATGTTTAATAGGAAAAAATAATGTGAATTATGTTTAATAGGAAAAAATTAAAGGGAATTATGTTTAATAGGAAAAAATAACGCGAGTTATGCTTAAAGAATGAAAAACAAACACGAAATATATAAATATCAGAATTTTATTTTCTCCTCCATATTACAAATTCTGATGAAGGTTATATAAAATCGAAGCACATTAAATTTATAAACGTTTATTACTTGTTTCTTATCTTATAACAATAACACAGACACAAAGACAGACGCACACTCACAAACACGCCCATATATATGTGTTTTTGCGTTTGTTTGGGTAGAATTCTCTTCTTACTTCGTTGAACAATCATCTGAAACGTCACTTTACTTTTGGTTTTTAATATAGATGTTCTTGCATACGTACAAAGGGTTTCTTTCCTAGATTAATGAATGTAAAAATCACCAAGAGTTTGTTACTTAGTTACCAGCAAACTGACAAAAATTATTACGTTAATAACTTCATGGATGTACTTTGTGTATCAATGGATATCATCTTGCAATGAGAAATCGTAGACGAGTTCGAATTCCAGTTGTTTTCGTTATATTCATTTACGAAAAACACGTAGGAAAGGCATGAGTCCATCTATACTCCATCCGACTATGGTTTTAATCGCAGCGCAAACTGATTTCTATAGACTTGGCTGGCAACTAGTCTACCACAGAAAGAAACGACAACCTACTACTGGAAATTCTGTTGCCTAGATACTTGTACTTATATAATAAAAATGTATATTGTCATTATGCGATACGAATATGTCACTTCAAAGCCATCACTTCTTTCACATGACATTTTGAGAAAGATATTGGACGTAGTTCACACTGTTTTCTCCACTGTCTTTAATTCGGACATTTCCTTCCTCTATATTGTCTGTAAACAAAGTCTAGACAACGAAGTCTGCCTTGCTAAAAAAAATAAAAAAATTACGGAAAAGAATACGCAATATGGAGGAACAAAAATTCTATCTCAGATGACAAATTACGATAAACATCTAATTCATATTTGAAAGTGAATGATCATATATAAGCCTGGTGTGTTGGTATAATTACTTATGTCTTCGAGCAAAGTTATATTGTCTTAATAATCAGGAATAATGACTTAGCACATCATTAAAGAAGAGTAACCTATATTGATATTTTTTCTCTCATTGATTTATGGTTTGCTTCGATAATATTATCAGGAGTCATTTGAAGATCGCTAATCATACGTGCTCATTTTGAATCTAAAAGGATCACGGTTGATGAGGAAAATAGAAAACAAAATCGTAAATGATAAATTATCTTGTCTATTCCTAATCATCTCTCCTATACACAAGGGCAAATTATAATGACACTGACACAATGTGTGAGAGAGAAATTAACTTTAGTCAAATATGCAAAAAGATGTACGTGTAACGATATCAAGCAATAAAGATCATGCAACGATTTACTTTTATTGGTTTAAAGTGCAACCAATCAGCAGTAGACTGATGGATGGAAATTCCTCTATAAATGTAACTAGATGAGAGAGAGAGAGAGAGTGAGAGAAAGCGCGAGCGAGCGCTTAAGGGATACAGTGTCAAGAATTTCGCCGCAAGGTAAATGAAAAAGAAAAAGTTCCAAACATGTTTAGAAAATGCGTCTGTTATAAATCATATGCCTTCAATATATGAAAGTTACTCCCATGAAAAATGAATAACTGTACATTTTAGTATGCGTACATTATCTGGATTTCATTAGACATTCATTAATATTATATATATATATATATATATATATATATATATATATATATATATATATATATATATATATATATATTAATTATTAAATACTAAAATCATTTTTGCAAGATGCATCAGCTTGTTTAAATCCTCACTGTAATTAGTATTATTGGAATTATCCTTGATATCATTGTCTAGATTGGAAAACATTACGTTTCGTTCAATTTTGCAAACGAGTCGATTAAATTTGAAAAAGCTGATTTGTTGGTAAAAATAATTTTTCAAAAATGGTGATTCATCCTTTAATATTTAATTTTATTTAATTTAATTTAAAGAACTTCATGGTAAATAATACTGTTTCATGATTTTTTTAAAATTTATCTTTTTGAAAGCGGAGAATACATTCTTGGGCAGACAAAATCCAACTGCCCATGCGTAAATGTTTCTTTCTGGAGACAAATTCCTGCATTTGAAGCATTTGTCGTTGGGAATTGTTAATAGATATAACAGACGCAGGGAAGTGGATCCTTATATATCTATCTATCTATCTATCTATCTATCTATCTATATATATATATATATATATATATGTATATATATACACACACCCATATATATATATATATATATATATATATATATATGGGTTGGTGGGTGTATCTGTGTTTGTGTGTATATACTCAAGAAAATGATGTGCAAAATACAACGATGAACTTTTATTAAATAATATTTTGTAATTTTAACATTAAATTGCTTTTAAAATAGAAGGAGGATATTGTATGCTACGTAACAAAACTTGAATTTTTTCCCAAAAAATAAATTAAAATTTAATGTACTAAGCTACACATCCTAGTAAAACCAACTGTACTTTGTACCTCTTGAAATGTTTGCAATTCTCCTGGTTTCCATCGGTCAATATATGGCGGACGGACTAACAGAGTTCCCAGAATTTATTGTATAGATTTATAGATGTGAAAATTGTCATTCATTACATATAAATATATATAAATTATTCAATATGGATAGAGCATAGTGGTTATTATTGCCAGGAAAATATTATTGACGCGACGGGTTCAAATCTTAGCTGGAGCAGATGCGTTCGTTTTCGTACAAATATTATTGGCTGTGCAAGCATCTACATATATTCTATCCACCGGGTATGTATTCACAGGAAGACAAAATTGTTCGGAATTCCATTGGGTTCGGTAAACGTTCAGGAGAATGTCTAATTTTTAAAGATCTTGACGGAGTCACTCCACTGCGTATATCCTGTTTGCTATATAGTGTCATAAGTGTCATAAGTCTGCCCCCCTATATTCTATCGGAAGTGCGAATTGCTAAGAAATACATATTAACTCTCTATTTTTTTAATAATTCACATTTATCCGATTATAGGGTTAATAATAAAATTAATAATTAAAGCACCATGGAGTAATGTATAGCGGTTCGGATTGAGGTAAAGATAGAGACCAGTTCAAATTGCAATCGATTCCATTACGTTCCCTTACATGCCAATGCTATTTGGAAAGAATTAAGAAATCTTTTAAGATTGAACGCTTTGTTTGGCATACGGTCCAGGAGAAAAAAGAACTCTGAATTCCAAAGAAGGCTGGAGAGTTATAGGCTCCATTAGATTATGTTACACTGTAAACGCTTTAGGAGCAGTAAATTAATGTATAATTAAAACTATAATATTAAATCTAGGAAAACTAGGTTTGAATATATATATATATATATATATATATATATATATATATATATACCATGTATTTGGGCAGCATCTTTTTTTTAATTTTATCTTTTTATTTTTTTTATCTTTTTATACCAACGGCATTCCATATTTCATACTTCTCGAATTCACTCTCGTGTGGTGTGTGACGTCATGAGATGCGGTGCGATTTTCGCTTCTAGCGTCTTATATGCGCGTGTTGCTTAGAAATCATCTATGTAAACATTGACAGACTATCATCCCTGTCTTGTCCGTATATTGTTTAATATGTTGTAATTGACATCTTTGATAATGGCTTAAGTAAGCCGAAAGCTTAAATTGTATTAAAAACATATGGATCACTATTGTGAATTTTTTTCTTCGTTCAACGATAATATTATTAAACTTGTCAGATATTACGCAAAAAATTTACATAAAATAAATAGACAACACGTGTCTATATTAGTTAATGGAACGTGTATATATATATATATCAAAATGTCTTAATTTCCCTCGGCTATGAGAAAAGACGGGGACATTTAATTATAAAATGCCCCTCCTGGGATGTGAAATTCCTTTTACAATTCCGTTTGCCAAATCAAAATCTACTGCGCTGTCTTGGCCACTAGTCCCAAGGAAATAAGCCCAGATCGTTAGCACTGCAATTTTTCTGCAAGAATTCGTCGGTCATTAGATCACCCTCCATATAAATGATGTTATTTACTTATTAACACAAGTAAAAAAAAATCATCCCATGTATTCAACCGACGCTTTCTATTCTAAATAATATTTGCAACATAAGGCTTGGCATACATCTTTCCCCCGATCAATTGCACATCGCTGCATAATCAGATAGGCCGTCTAAAATGATGGAATGATTGGATGTCGCAAGTATAACACTGGTTATAGATTGTAAAGATACCATATCTACACCAAGGCGTGGCATCTGTTATACTTCATAATTCCGACAATAATTTAAATCGACATGGTGTATGATTACCAAGTTTTTCTTTAACTTTTCCTCCTGTATATGCCATTCACATTTCCTATCTTCATTCTTTACATTGCCATCACTCCTATTTCTACATACAAATTCACCTTCGAGATTCCGAAATTTTCTAAAAGGATCTGAATATAACTTATTCTCTATGCATCGGAGGGCAGTCGCAGAAACCAAGCGTATAGACCTTCTAATATGACCCATGAAACAAGATCGACATATACGTTCCTAACATATCGATTCTCCGACCTACTGTGCTCGATGTCAACACGAAGGATGACTTACGTGTTTCGATTCGAATGCACTGGTCAAGTTTATGCCTACGTTTATATCTTCTTGTCAGCATTTGTACATGTCACGTGATAAATTCATACGAAATATCACATGAAATATATATATATATATGTTTGTGTGTGTGTGAGATCTATCTATACATATGTGTTTATGTGTTTGTGTGATCTATATATACACACACACACACACACTCGTACGTACACACATATATATGTGTGTGTGCGTGTGATCTATCTATCTATCTATCTACCTATCTATATCTATATATGTGTGTGTGTGTGTATGTGTTTGTGTGATATATACACACACACTCGCACGTACGCATATATATATATGTATATATATATATATATATATATATGTATATATATTCGTGTGTATGTGATCTATCTATCTATATGTGTGTGTGTGTGTGTGATCTATACACAAACGCACTCGCACGTACACACACACACATATATATGTGTGTGTGTGTGTGATCTATCTATCTATCTACCTATCTATGTCTATATATGTGTGTGTGTGTGTATGTGTTTGTGTGATATATACACACACACTCGCACGTACGCATATATATATATATATATATATATATATATATATATATATATATATATATATATATGCGTGTGTATGTGATCTATCTATCTATATGTGTGTGTGTGTGATCTATACACAAACGCACTCGCACGTACACACACACACACATATATATATATATAATAGAGTGAGAGAAATAGTTCTATTAGAGGTGCATCTGCGCAAAAATATTATGATACGTATTTTATATCAGTATATTCATATTCTAAAGTATCAGATGTTGCGACACGTACGAAATATATATTTTCCTGAAGACGCCTATAGATGGAAACAGACATATTATATATTGCGTAGCTGTACATTAACTCATATAGTACTTACCAAAGTTACAGTAGAGTATATTGAATATATTAAATTCTATATTTAAAAATAAATAACAATATATACAATGTTAATAATAATAATAATAATAATAATAATAATAATAATAATAAGAAGAAGAAGAAGAAGAAGAAGAAGATAATAATGTACTAGTGAAAACATGAAAGAAATATATCATCGTTACACATATACATTTAATATAAACGACATAATACGACTTACAAGCATCAACCATTTGAGAAAAATATGATATATAGGTCTTTTTCCTCACCTTACATTCATCTTATTGATCATATTTTACAAAAATAAAATACGAAAGTACACATTTTGCGTAGATATAATTTTCGTAATGTGTTAACGTTACTTGTGAGTCCACTTCTTTGTATTTTTTTATGGCATAGGCTACCAGTTATCTCTTCAATTAGTCTATCCTAATATTTTCCATTCAATTCGAGGGCTCTGTATATAATTGGAGTTATTGATGGCTTCTTGTGTCACATCGTTGTGATTAGCTCTTCAGGATCCTTCTAATCTGATAGTTTTTGAACATCTTCAACATGAACGCTCTTTTCTTTTCTTGTGTTCTGGTCTGTCAAGTTCCATTGTCCACACTGTGTGCACTGTAAAGTTCCGTAAAATTGTTTCAGATCCTATCTCTGTAACTGGTTCTCTGTGATGTTCATGCCAGTTTCTTGCAGTATCGTTCCCTTAAACATTGCATATATTCTCGTGCACATATTGACCCATTCTCTCATGACGTGCTTTATATTCTGTTGTTTAGAAAACCGTGCAACCTGATACAAGAGGGTCAATTGTTTCTAGATATTTATCTAGAATCTGTATTTTGGGTTTACACAATTTTTCAATATGCATGCTTGGTAATTTCTAGTCCTGTGCAGCACGTATAAAACCTTCGATTTCAACCTTAACCCTGCACTACACAGCCAATAATAAGTAATTGTTTTTTCTACATCAGCTTGTTTGCTACGGAGAGAGTACTGACAAGAAGAAGCTTATCAGGTAAACGTTACTGCATTTGGAACATTGCAATTACTTTTGCTTTTTCTATTTTTTCTGTCTATTTGCTGCTTCAGTTGATGTATTATGGTTTACTCGCACTTATTCATTTAGTTGAAATTCATTTTTGAATGTGTCTTCTGTTATTACTTTCATTTTCTATGACACAGATCATCATTCCGTCTTTTGTAATTTCCAGGTGCCTTTGAAGACCGATTGTTGTTGTATGTAATATGTTCCTCTTTCCAAATTGTGTACAAACAGAAGATCAACATCAGCCTTGGGATGATGCATGTGGTAGCGATTGAGAAGTTTTCTCCTTTTGAAATCCATTTACATAATATCAGATATGGTTGAATTAAGAATGTTGAAAGTCTATTGCATGACATGGACTGCCAAACTGTTTATGGCTGAACTTCTGTTTTGTGAATTCAATTCGGTATTTCTCACCAGACGCTCACAAAATTTTGGCTTAATTTGTGTAGACTGCATTCCATCTCATTTGCTGACTACTATATATGTATATCCTTCTTCTTGTCCCAGTACCCTAATATTTTTGAAAGAGTCTTGATCTATTGAATGTGTCTTTTGTTTTTTTTTTTCAATTCTCCCTCACTTAAATTTAACTTTTGCATATTTATCTAATCCGAAATCCATCTCTGAAACTGTTTACGATATTGGAGATACCCTTGAATTCAGTGTCGTCTTTGGCAAAGAGTTTGATTTCACTTGTGTAAAATAGATGATTAAACACACTCTCCGTTTCCGTTGTGTGCATAATTATTAGTGTTGCGTTCATGGAAAAGGGAGATTATGGACAGGCAGAACAGTGATTTACGTTTGATTTAGGCATAATATATTTACCCAAAGTTTCGGGCTATATTTAAGGAACATTACTGTTACCCGTGAGATCTTGTCCATTTTCAAGGCTATAAGGATCCAAAAGTGCCACACTAGCAAAGGCTTTAATGCAATTTATCCATGTTGTTCGGAGATTTCTACCTATTTTCATGAAATTTTCTGAGATCATGTTGTTAATCAATAGCTGATCTTTGCAGCTATTGGAACTTCTCCATCACCCCTTTGTTACAAAGGAAAAATATTGATTTCTTCGAGGAAAGGAAAGTACACTTCATCCGGTCAGACGCAATCAATTTATATGTGGATGACATATACGTTATTGGCCTGTAATTTATCGGATCATCTGTTTCAACCATTTTTGGTAGGAGATATGCAATACATTCAGTGCTTCATTCTGGAGTCTCATTGGAGTCCTTAATAAACACTGATAAAATTTTACAAGAGATTTATGAATTGATGACAGATGATAGAGCCAACATTTAGGTACATTGTCATTTCCTTACGTTTTCCATAAATAGTAATTTGTTACAGCTTGCCTAAAATTATTCTTTTTTATACTTTTCCATATTTGTAGTTGTTTATGACTCATTTTTTTCTTCTTTCCTTTTGATTCATTCTTTATTTCTTTGTTCGAAAGTTTTTGGAAATCTTCAAAAGATGGTGCCTTTTGACTTCTCTAACTGCTTTTCCAATTTGCCAGGGAATGATCTTGAGATCCGATTGGAATAATACATTTATGCGTTAGAACCCACAGTGATTTTCATATCGTCTTGTTCTTTGCATTCTTTTATTTGTTTAAGTATTTCCTTTATTGGTGGAATTCTATTGACTGCTTTAATTTTATCTTTATGCTATTCCTTCTTGCTTTTTCGTGTGGAAATATTTGGATTTCTTCAAATCTCATGTTATATCGATAATTCGCGAGTGATTTCTTCAAATTTTTGCTTTAATTTCCCCTTCAGAGTGTGCTGTTTTTTGTTTAAACTTTCATTTATCTTGTTAATAAGTTATCATTAATTACCAAAGTTGTTGCATATATGTCATTATTTAATTATATGATGTCTGGTAGTGATCTGACTGTTCACAATTTTTAAAATGTAGCGTTATATGTTTGCATATGTTTATTTCATTTTGCTATATTAATTTTTGGTGACTGGTCTATTTCTGACATTTTGTGCGAGTTGCTTTGCTGATTATTTTAATGATAATAATTATTTTTTGCTTCAGTGATTACAACTCTGCTTATTATTATTATTTTTGATTTTCTTTGATTTCTGGCCTTTACACATTTCTTTCCGCGTCCCGCCCAGGTTACTAAGATTAGAAATAGCATCATGACACTTTCCACTGACAAAAAAAAAAATTACATAGATAAAGCCCTTCGTAAAGTGTGGGCTGTACTTGTCAGAACAATTTTTTGTATATCCTTGAGGCATGGACTTCCAGGAATCCCTTCAATTAGTCTACTGCAATATTTTCAACTAGTCCTAGGGTTCCAACTACAACAGGGATTGTTGATGTTCCCATATGCCACATTTTCGAGACTTCTATTTCAAGGTAATTGTACTTTGACAGCTTTTTGAATAACTTCAAAGATACATTGCAGTCAGCAGGGACTGCCATATCAATAAGGAGACATTTTTTTGTTTGTGGTCTTTAATAACAATATCTGGGCGGTTGGCCTTGATTGTTCTGTCAGTGTGTATTGTGTAATCCCATAGAATTTTAACAGGTCCTATCTCCGTAACCGGGTCTGGGTGGTGTTCATACCAGTTTCTTTCAGTTTTCTTCCCGTAGAAGTTGCGGATTTTCTAGTGCAGATATTGGGCCACTCTGTCATGCCGGGTATTATATTCAGTGGGTGCCAATATCGTGCGACCTGATACAAGAGGATCAATCATTTCTGGATATTTATCACAGAATCTGCATTTTGGGCTGACACAATATTTTAGTATATGTGCTTGATAATTCCTAGTTAGCAAGCATTGGTCCTGCGCAGCAAGGATAAAACCTTCAGTTTAAGCTTTCAACCCTACACTACGTAGCCACTGATGGGTATGGGTTTTGTCTACGTCAGCTTGTTTGGTACGGGCAGAGTATTGGCCATGAAGCGGTTTATCTTGCCATCTCTTCTGTATCTGATCGGTTGCATTCGTCTTTGCTGTTTTTTTTTAAATATTAAGGCAGTTTCAGCCGGTATATTGTACTATACTTGCATCTCTACGCACATTTGAAACTCCATTTTGAATTTGTTGGTTTTTTTTATTACGGAGTAATGACTCTTACTACTTTCATGTTCCTTGACGCATACCATCATCCAGTCTTCTGTAGTTTCCAAGTATCTTTGGAGGCCAATTGTTGTAGTTTTGTAGGACAGTTGTAGTTGAACTAATTCTCTGCCTCCTTCGGATCTGAACACATACAGACGATCAACATCAGGTTTGGGATGATGCATGCGATAGCAAGTGAGAAGCTTTCTCGTTTTGGCGTCCATTCGCTTAATTTCAGCTATGGTCCAGTTAAGGACATTAAAGCTGTATTGCACCACATGGTCAGCCAATGTGTTTATGGCCGATATTCTGTTTTTTGAGTTTAGCTCAGTATTTAGTACCAGAGGTACACGCCTGTAGTACTCTTTTCTTATTTTTCCTTCATTTGGGGGTGTTGCATGCCATCTCCTTCGCTAATTCCTAGGTACCTATAATGTTCATCATGCTCCAGTTCCCTAAACTTTGTGACAAAATGTAAATCTATTAAGGGTGTTTCTGTAATTCTACCTTTCTTGAATGTTACTTCTGTACATTTCTCTAATCCGAAGTCAATACCTATTATTATTTCTTTAAGCGATACTATATCAGGAATTCCTTCAGTGAGTCTATTGAAATCTTTTCCATTCACTCATAGGGCTCCAACTATTACTGGAATTGTTAATGTCCTCATGTGCGACATTTTAGAGATTTCTATTTCAAAGTACTTGTATTTTGATAGTTTGTTGAAGAACTTCAAGGATACATAGAAGTTTGCAGGAACTACCATGTCGATAAGGAGTCGCGTTTTATCTTTGCTGTCTCTAGCCACGATTATCTATCATTGTCTTGTCTTTTTGTATTATTATTATTATTGTTATTATTGTTATTATTATTATTATTATCTTCATTATTATTATATTTATTTTATTATTATTTAAAACAGAATGTATATTATTAATAAAATTGTATTATCAATAAAACAACCATAGTTTAAACTATGCAGATCAATCTGTACAGATTAAACCAAGTTAAATTTGTTGGCAATTTTATGAAACCAAAAAAATAATAGGTAGCAGATGTTCATTACTTAACTGCGAACGAATATTAATAGAACTATTATGAACAACATTAAGAAAAAATTTCACTTCCAAAATCCTCATATATACGAATCAGCAACACTTTCAGAAGATATTGTAGGATTATGCTTTAGAAAATTGTATATTTGCATTTTCGCTAAATATCAACACAGATATTGTATTTTACTTGTACATATGGGAGTAGATTTCGCTGTGAATTTGTATAAATAATATCCTTAGTAAACACTGACACATTTGTTATTCATGTATACGAAAATCTTGTTTCAGTCATAAGTAAATGCATGTGAGCGAGGCATGTATGAAAACAATATCTCTGCATTATGGTGCATGTCAAAGGAGGTGAAAATGTTACATATGGGTTAGGGTTTTATAACAATAATATAATTTCGTCGGTTACTGTCTTCTGAACATGAACCAATTGTTTGATGAACGAATGACGTAATTTTCAGAAACAAACACGAGAAACGCCAAAGCCCCTTCATGCGATTGTATCATGTAAGGTTTCGGATAATTAATAGGCGAATAAGACACAGTTTTTTTTTATTCTAGGGAATGCTGTTGACTGGTCAGAAAATATTATTCAGAATATGATCATTTCAACCTGATGTTAGGGTCAGGGATTCTACGTAGAAAGCGATTTTTAATTATTTGTTAATATCTATTGAGTCGTTTACCCCTAATGTTTCACTGCAGATATTATTATATCCTTTATTTTATTTAAATTTACTTCGAATATAACAATTCTACAGAAATATTGACATTTTATTTTAAGAATATACTTAGATAATTACTAATAATCTATATCCAAGACACTGTAAAATGCCAACGGTCAGAGAATGGCAGCTGATCTCTTATCCGATCTAACATTAACTTACCAGTGGAGGTGAAAATGTCTGGTTACATTCAATGCCTCGAATACAAACTAGTTACATTATATCATCGCTGAAGGGATCCAGAACAACAGAATCTCACGATGAATGGATGTCTTCCCAGAGAGACTTCGTATCTCGAGATACCATTTGGCCTTAAAATCGTATCTGACCTCACAAACAACTCGTACATATGGAACATCGCTAAAGATACATAGAAGTTGGCCAGTTCCCTGTACAGCTCTATTAATTACTTGGCTCCTCATATTAATCCCTACGTTTACAATTTCTCTATCAGGTCTAAAATAGAGTACTGTTATCATATTTGCGCGGGGATTTGTCCAGTCCTCACGACCCAATGTCGGTAGATTAGAAAAGCTTTTCTGAGTCCTAGTGGGTGATAAATGTTTTCCCCAGCAACCTCCCTCGCTCTCACAAACGGGTCATAACAACCCTCTCACTGGACTCTCGCTACTTCCATACTCAGTCGAAATACATTTCCTGGTTACACTAGTTCTAACCTTCATGGCTACGACCTGTCACGCCATTTACATTGTAGCAAACCAACCACTTTCTTTCCGTATTCCACTCAAACGACTTCTTCCCATAGGTCATTACTCTACGGAACCGAATTCTATCAGGATGTTTCCCGATCAATACAATCTAAACCTGTTCAAATCTAGGGTTAATCGTTATATTTTCATCTTATCTGTATAAATGTAACTCTCTAACTCCAGTGGGCACGACCGTGTTGGCGCGTTGCAAAGGATGGAGCTAACTGTACAAAAGTTTCTTCTTCTCCCAGCAAACATTATGATAAAAAATCAAGTTTTCTTTTGCATACGCTGGCATATATCTTTATTTATATTTCGTAAATTTATTCATAATTATCGTTAATCGCTTTTCCTATAACTTATTTAACTCTGTGATATTCACTCTCGTTACCATTTTCTTTTCGCATTTGTGTTTCAAAGTCTGTAATATTTCATCGACTTTATGCAATTTTATCTCATAAATATATTAATTACATTTAAAATATTTATATCAAATTGAATTTACATATCTGAAAATTCTCATGATGATTAACATTGCTTTAGTTCATGTTACATATATTTTCATTTAAACATTGTCATTTTTTGTTTTAATGTGCTTTTCTAAAGTGATCATATATATTTGTGTTTAGTCATTTAATTGCTATACGCGATACTCGTGATTCTTTTGATTTATGACTGAATAGGTACAAGATTTTCCCGCAGTAGTTTGTCGTTTATTTATGCGACAGACTGGCTGTCAACACTGTCTGTTAAGCTATTCAACTCATAGCTGGAAGGAAAATAGGTGGATAGATAGCTTTCTTAATGATATATGCATGTCAGTGAAGGGGAATTGAGTTCCAACTCGGCTCTGCCATTTTTCAATCCGAGCCGATATCCATTTCATGGCAATGCACTTTTGAGCATAGCTGAAGTTGTCAGATATAAACCTCGTTGAAAATATTTAAGATTAACAGATTAAATTCGGGCTATTCTAATACATAAAAGTTGTCTATTATTTTTTTTTATATGAAAATGTTTTATCGACTGACACAAATCGAGCCATAATTTACTGTAATCAAAATGCCTTAGAAGTTATTCACATTGTGATAATTATTCTCAGTATCAACAGGGTCATTAATTACCTTACTAAGTAAGGTCATCGTTAGACACTGCAGAAGACAGATGAGATTATTTTCTCCAGAGAAATGTACTAGGCTATGATAAAATCAATTAATTTAGAAACGGCGTTGTGTTTACTCTAGTGAAATGTCTTTAGGCTTCTAGCAGAAATTGTTGTGCAATTCCCAGCAGACGATATCAGTAGACAAAATCAAATATATAGTATGATTCCGAATAGCACGTCTCCCTGTGGTTTAAACCGCCTCACATGGATTTATTCGTGTAACATACTCTTTCACGAGTCGATTAACTCTTGCATCATTGTACCATTAAATAAACTTAGCAAATATGGAGAAATCTGTAGCATTGTGACAAGAAATTATAAGCAATTTTAGAAATCTAATCAACTTTTCGACAACAGTTAAGATAAATATTTTAATATCTAATATTATTTTGCAGCAAAATCCGGATTAGAAAAATGGTGATTAGCTGTCCCTATAATTATGTGCTGATATTTTCGGCCATGATGATTTCTTATACTCTACGATGGAGGTCATCTTACGATAACTTCCGTCCCAAAATATTGTATATATGTTCGCGTATCTTGGCCTCGTGAAAGGATTAAACGAAAATTCACTGTTTTAATATAAAGGAAATATATTTTTATATTAAGATATTTATATTTATTGCCTGGCGATTCTTAATATCAGGTCAGTTATGTGCCATGCGTGATACACACATAGGCTATAATGCATCTTTCGATAAAGACTGATGAGTCAGATTTTTTTCGAGGAGTAGTTTGACATTTCTTTCTGCGATAGAACAAATGACATCCAACACTCTAGAAAACGGCCTGTCCTGCTATTCACACATGGCTGGCAGGTGAAGGGAATCAGTACGTAAGTGACTGTAATGGATTCGAATGAAATCCGAAATCAGCTCTCTTATTCCTCAATACGAGCCTCTATCCATTACTCCAGCGTACTATCCTGTTTCTTAATATATATATATATATATATATATATATATATATATATATATATATATATATATATATATATATATATACAGTAGCGTCCAAAACTAAGGGACAAAATTTTAAAACCTAATATTTGTTAGAAATAACAACTGTGAAAAGCTGAAATTTTGACAACTAGTAGTCGTTATCATCCATAATAACATACTAAAATTTGAATCATTTGCAAAGGATAGAAAAAGAATTATAACAATTATTTTTTTATTTTCAAAATAGGATCGTCCAAACGTAAGGGACAAAATTGAGAAAAACAATGTAAACAGTATGCTATATTCAATTTTTTTGATTTCCTCTAAAGAATAAGTCTTACTTAGTCATTTGTAAACGTTGCATCAGCCGGCACCATGGCGAAACGCCAAAAACTTGATTACTCTGTGAGACAAGCTATTGTGAAGCTACACAAGGAAAAGCACACCATTAGAGAGATTTCAGAGAAAGTGAAACGTTCCAAGAGTGTTGTAGGCAGGGTTGTTAAATCCTACAATGATACTGGCAAAATAGTTAGTTCTTTTAAAACCGGCAGACCCCGCAAAACTTCGGCAAGAGAAGATCGAATAATGCAGCGTATGCCATTAAAGGACCGTTTTAAGTCTTTCACAGAAATTAAAAAGGGTTATGAATAGTACCTCATGTGTTAATGTGTCAAGACAGACTGTTTGTAGACGACTGCAAGAAATAGGGCTGTTTAATCGAACCCCAGGGAAGAAACCACTTGTTAGTTCGAAGAATAATAAGAAGAGATTAGAGTTTGCAAACAGGTATGTAAATTGGACATATGAAAATTGGGCAAAAGTATTTTTCAGTGATGAAAGCAAGTTTAATTTATTTGGAAATGATGGAAAAAACAATGTAAAGAGACGTATTGGTGAAAGATTAAGTGCAAAGTGTACTAAGAAAACTGTCAAGTTTGTGGGGGGAAGCGTCATGGTATTTGGAATGTTTTCTAGCCAAGGTACAACGCCTCTTATGCGGTTACAAACTCGTGTAAACGCGCAGATCTATAAAAACATTGTTCAAGATCATGTTGTACCAATCATACAGAATTCAGGTTTCGATAGGGCTACCTTTATGCAAGATAATGCCCCATGTTACAAGGCAAAGGTGGTAATGAGTTACCTTAGCGAGCAAGATTTGGAAATTATGGATTGGCCACCGCAAAGTCCTGACTTAAATCCAATAGAAAATATTTGGAAGACCTTAGAAGTGAAAGTTATGGAAAGAAATCCCACTAACACGGATGATTTGTGGGTGAAGCTTCAAGAAGAATGGTCTAAAATTAGTATCGAGGATTGTCAAGAACTGATTCGTTCTTGTAGTCGAAGATGTGCAGCTGCCATTGAGAGCAAGGGCTCATTTACTAAATATTGATTGTACATGTATTTTTATTGTTTTTCTTGCCGTTTACATTGTTTTTCTCAATTTTGTCCCTTACTTTTGGACGTTCCAAATTTGAAAATAAATAAATAATTGTTATAATTCTTTTTCTATCCTTTGCAAATGATTCAAATTTTAGTATGTTATTATGGATGATAACGACTACCAGTTGTCAAAATTTCAGCTTTTCACATCTGTTATTTCTAACAAATATTAGGTTTTAAAATTTTGTCCCTTAGTTTTGGACGCTACTGTATATATATATATATGTGTGTGTGTTTGTGTGTGTGTTATAGATGTTGGAATATTTGTCTTCTGGTTATTATTTGCTTATATTTATCCATTTACTTTTCCCTGCTTATATTCTCATTAAGCACCCATTTCTATGGCGTACAAATAACTGGTTGATAAATTATGTTATACAAAAATACCTGAGGGAAATCTACAGCTTGCTTTGAAATCAATCACCGATTTTTTTAAAAATTTACTTATGAATACGATTTACCATGTAAACTTAAATACATTTGGAAATATAGCTAAATTCCCAGATCAATTCTGTCTTGTCCACAGAATTGATCTGGGAACTTATCTATATTGTTGACATGAAAAAAAAAAGAAAAGAAAAATCTCTTAGTATAAATGTAATTTACATCAACCAGAAAAAAAGGATTTGACAGAAGCGTCTATCTTTTTAAATTTGGATTTTTTAATGTAACTATAACAACAAGAACATTTCGATTTCATTTTTGCCTTGAAAAAATCGGAAGACGAAACGCGTCGGCAAAATCTAAGATCTTTTTTCCAATTGTCATTTTATTTATACCATATTTGGAAATGTTATCTTTTGAAGAAACATTTTCTGTATGTAAGCGTTCATCGTGGACGTTTGAACCACAATAGAATCATATTTGGAAATACGATCTAATATCAATGCCAAGCAATGATTTTCACACTCTCTAATTTAAGTATAATCTAGATATTACAAAGTAAATATAAAGAAAACTCAACGGGGTGGATACTGAAGGAAGAGTAATTTGTATAACACAATAGGATGTGAAAATTATGTAAATTGGAGGCATGATGTTAATTCTGAACTTCTATACAGGTGACATGCATGATATTATATTCATTCATAAATATTTCAATTATTATCTATAAAGTTGTTTTTTTTATATAGATTGTTAGAAATAACATTCACATAAATGAAATCTATCAGTCTCCGTGAAGATAAGTTTTTATTAGAAATTACATATGGCCGCTACAAAAAGCCAAAATGAAAACACCTTTAAGAAATCATTGCTGCCAAAACATAACATTTGGATGGAAACTCCGATTAATACTAAAAAGAGAGATACCACTCAATGTTCTTAATAATTCTAATGTCCTGAAAAACTCTTTTAAGAAATATTTTTTGCAAATTCCTATAGAGAATAACTTTAAATTTTGGTAATTGAAAGACCGATTTTTTCAAGATGAAACCGGCTATTTTCACCATTCCACAATTAGCAGGATATGGTTTTTCCCCGAAAATAATTTAATTTAATTACATTAATGTATTGTCTGAGTTTAACAGAGATCAATTCTGCTATTCAATTCTCTTGTGTTTACTTAACAAGGGAGCGTAAGTTTTTTTTTTTTTTTTTTTTATCACATTGAGAATATTGTAATAATAATCATATATATCAGAATACAGGCTGTTACTTAATGAGTGGTTGGAATTGAAAATATTTCAAATTTAAACGTTTTTCATTGACACTGAAACAATTTGTAATACAGAAGAGCGTCATGCTATCTCTCTCACCACCCACACACATAAGCACACAGTCACACAGAAAGTTAGAGAGAGGTGGGTAAGCAGTGCTTTTTTCTCGATCAAAATAGAAGAGACCTTTATTTTTGGCAGGGTATAACATACTTAAGAAACGCAGGAACAATCACAATTTTAAAATATGTATTTGTTATATATGTTTTCGAAAAATTTCTTGTCGGATAACTGTTTTCGAACAATTTTGTTCGAACAATTGTCTCGATACGCGACCCAGGTCTTCAGACTTATCTACCCGGTTGAGGTTTTTCATTAAGCTTAACATGTAAAGATATAACACCAAATTTACCTGAAAGGATTTTTCGATATCCTCTCTTTCAAGTAGATTGGATTGAAATACGTATAAATATGAATATATGTGAATTGAGGTGGCACGAAAAACAGACTGAGATACCAAAACATTCATTTGATTACGGACGAAAAGAATATTTGTCTTTACTTTGGAAGTGGATGTTGACAGAATTTATTGCACCGTTTATCTTGATTACATGATAGAAATGACTCTCCCTCTATATCACCAGCGTGAAATTAATTGTAAGCGAAACATGAAAAGACGGACAAAGTCGTACTATTTTTTTCACCTTCCAATACACGATTGAATCGATATGTCTCAGCAACATGCAGTTTTTTGGTGTTTTTTTTTTATGCCGGTATAAGAATGTGAGATTTAACAAAAATCGTTTCAGAAGCTTACATACTAACAATAATCACGGAAATAATATTTGGCGTTAAAACTTATAACATATAGGAAACATTGAACAGTATAGACGTAATAAAAATGGCGTAGTGGGAAACATTGTAAAAACGGTAGAAAAGTAAATAAACATTTGTTCGATTCTTGCGAGTGGAAAGAAAACAGTAGAAAAATATTAGCCAAATGTTGGAACGATGCTATAGAGTTATATGACCTTGCAATCTAGCAGATTTTAATAATAGCTCAGACGCCAATGAAGGTGTCTGAAAAAGCCTCTGTCCAACAATGGACATGATATAAATCACAATGATGATGATTATGATGATGTTGTACACAAAACATATTCACGATCTACATGCGAAAAATTAAAAAGAAATATCTATATAGCATGTTGTCATCAGACATATTTTGACGTAAACTTAACTTGCGTATTGCAATTTGTAAGGGTCAGAGACACAAATACTTCTTGGTATGATAAAGAAACAGAAAACTTAAACCATTTTTTTTTATCAGCCTTCATTTCCAAATAAAAAAAAATGTATAATGTGATCATTAATTATGGAAGATCATTTTCATAAAAACTATACACCTAAATAGATCTTAAAATCAAATCTCCTCAGCCCAACCTTAGCTCGTTTCCCAGGAATTAGCATCTTCAACCTCAATCTCTCAAGCTCTCTCAATCTCTCTTTTAATCTCTCTCTCAATCTCTCAATTTCTCTCAATATCTCTCTCAATCTCTCTCTCTCAATTTTCTCTCAATCTATCTCTCAATCTCTCTCTCTCTCTCAATCTTTCTTTCTCTCTCTCTCTCTCTCTGGAGAACTCTATTTATATAAGTGTGATTTGCGTATATAAGACATAATGTTCCCGCAAAAGCCACTTGCCAGGTTATTGGAATGAGTTTCAATTTCAAAAATTGATCGCCATATATATTGCAAACATCACTGGACATCAGTAGAAAGTAACCAATAGTCATATTTATGAAACTAACTTTGGAATCTCAGCAGACGTAGAGTTTTAAAGTAGTAGAGTGAAGATTGTGGTTAGAAAATATTTCAAGTCGAACGTTCTATAAAAGCTACTTTCAAAATTAGTCTGCGTTCAAACAACAAATTCTGTCATCTGTTAGGGTCATGCCGCAGTCTCACAAAAAAAAATATTAAACCTCTGTCCTTGATTCATAAAAATTAATGTGCCTATCTCAGGTTAATGAAAAACACGCATTTGTAGAAATCTTTCTTGAGGCACACGTGTAAGAGGAAAGATCTACTTGATAAGAAATTATTTCTTTTCTGAGCTCGAACAACGATCCCAGGCGTTGATGAACGAAAAAAAAAAGATATTTCAATCAACTGGCATATGACAGCATTGACCATATTAATCCTCAGAGGTCATGACTTTCCCAATTAACACCAATCATAGCTTTACGGCTTGTGGCTTTAGAGAGACCCGTGCACTAACCTTGCCTCGAATGTGTAACTGCCAACCAAAGCATTGTAGACGCAATGATTTGTGTCCTTGAATTCATATATGGAAAGCAAATTCTATCCGTTTGTGTCGATTTGTAATTTCACGAAGGATCTAATGAGGCTTCTTCGTGGATTAATTACAATGTAATTCATCCCCCTGAGTAGCTAATGCTGTGTTGCCCGAGACACGATTTTCATTACCACGCACATTATTCGACATAGAGAGAATAAATGCCACTCCTTGATCGACAGACATTATGCTTGAATAGACAAATGTTATGGACTTGGAAATTCGTAATGGCCGCCATAGTTGTTAAATCTGTGCCACGATTGGTCAGTAAAGGAATATATGTTCATTGCAGTGAAGCTACCGGAACGCCTTTTATTTAGCTCACATACCACCGTCGATTTCTCTCTTTTTCCTAGACATTTGGTTCTGACTTTCGTTTCTATCTCTCCTCTCTTTTCTTCTTTATTTGCAGGCGCTTCGCATTGAGAAGTTCAGATTGAACACGCATGTATGATTTTAAAACGTTGCGATGTAATAATTAGGTTCTGAAAACGCGTCCATATGCATGTGACATGTTGGTTGATTAGGCAGTATATTTGAGTATGAAGTTAAATGGAGCAGAGATAATTCAAATCGTGAATAGAAGATGAAATAGGCCATTCAAAATTGCATGGGATTAAGATGTGATCGAAGTACAACCATAAGTATAAAGTCTTCGAGAAAAAATATAATGAGAAAAAACACATATATTTTCCTAAGAAATAAACGGATTTTTGTCCAACATTATTTTCTACTCCAAACGTTACTTTGTGTATACCAATGTTTTAGTGTACGACATATTTTTGAATGGTGAGAATTACGTTCACAGACCTGTGCATTACAGTGATTAATAAAGAATAGTATGTCTCTCGAAAGGTTCAAAAATTTATATCCGTTTGCAGAGAAACCATAGAGAGAATCTGCGAAGTGTGACATCCAATCGCAACGCAGCAATCTTACAAAAGACTTTCGAAGAATACACATCCACACGTTCATACCTCGAAACGCAAACTACAGATTGTAAAGAACAATATTTTTTCGATATTATCACTTCTACTCTCACCTACTCTCTCCTTATCTCTCTCTCTCTATATATATATATATATATATATATATATATATATATAGAGAGAGAGAGAGAGAGGGAGATAGATAGATAGATAGATAGATATACATATATGGATTAAAGTGGGGAAAAACGCAGTTATTTGGTTATAATGTGGATTTTTTTAGTGTATATATTATATTTTATTATTCATATTTTTGCTACACATATACACATATATTATACATACACCTATTATTATATATACACACGCGCACCCATACACATATGCATATACATATACACACACATTATATGTTAATATAGTGTATGTGTGTATGCATATGTTAATATAGAGTATGTGTGCATGTATCTATTTTAGTTGTTTATGTATATGTGTGTACATCTGTGTTGAAACTGATTCATGTACAAACTATCGGGGACACGCACACTCACACTGGATACACAGAAATAGATAGATTTGACAGTCTCAGGTGTGATGTGTGCAAAGGGTAGCATCTAACATTAATACACCTGTAATCATCACCACCAATCCCAAACTGAATGAATTTCTTAGCACTTAGGCAGAAAGTCACTGTTGCCAAATGTCAAACAAGGAGATCAAACAAAAATAATAAGATCCTAAAATAATTTTTCAAACAATGAGAGCTGGTTCCTCAGACCAAAACAAGGTCAAAAGTGCATGTAAACATATGTCCGCAAATCATTCGTTTTTGAGTCATTAAATTTAAATAAAGGTTACTGTAGATGGCGCTCTGTTGTCATGTAGTCTACGTTCAACTTGTACTTCATGTACATTCTTGGATTGTCTGTCTTCAACGTATAACGTGTGTAGAAGCGAGTTAACTGAGAATTGTCCTCTTTCCCGATGGCAGGTTAGACATATCGTGAAGAGGAAGTTATGATTTTTACGGCCGTGAGAATGGTAACCGACGCGAGACTACACAGCTGTGTCGCATTTCCAGACAAAATAGAAGCATTTGCTGCTGGTTATCGTGCCCTTGCTGAGAAAGAATCCGCTCTTACGTCTGACCACGAAGAACACATTCTGCAGGCTGTCGTTATCAGCTCACGTCAAGTGGCCCTAACATGTTGTCCATGTCATAGTATCGCATGGAGGGTAATTCAAGTATAGTTACCCTATCTGTCACATATGCAACATGTGCAGAGTATTTCGCCTTTTGATCACTCAGCATGGGAGAAATTTTGACGATTCAGTGTTTATCTCTTCAGTCTTTTTTTACTGATGAGACACCATTTGGAAGAGATGGAATGACAGTTACACAGCAAAAGACTTGATCAGACTCCCCAACGTACAATACAGTCTAGGCACTGCATCGATTTAAGATTAATGTGTGGGTTGCAAATGAAAGTGACTGTTTCGTAGCTCCATATGTTCACCCAGTACGTCTTACACGAAACTGTATACAGAGATTTCATTTCGAAAACTTTTCCAAAACTGCTATAGTTTGTACTTCTACTATTACAAAGACGCAAGTGGTTCACACATGATGGGACTCCAGAACATTGTTCGCGATACACTGGCTAACATCAACCATGGACGATGGGTAGGAAGAAGTCAGGTTCCATGGTCTGCACGTTCTCCTGACTTCAAACATTTGTATTTATATCTGTGAGTCCACCTAAGGGAATTGGTTTATAGAGCAAACAATAATAATACAGATATGCTTCATAAGCGTGTAATGTGTGTCTTTAAAATCATTCGCACCGTGTGTGGGCATTTGAAAGGGAGATCTATCCAATTATTCGAAGGTTGTATGCATGTGTAGAAGCAAGCGGAGTACATTTTGAACATTTGTTATGCGTTGTGGTACAGCGATAGCCTTTGAGCCATATGATTATACGGGAATTGATGGTGTTTTGGTGTCAGGAACCCGCTCCCAGTGATGGTAAAAATATTTCGGATGGTATCATAGATTGAACATCTAAAAGCGCCTACCGATATCTTTAAACTTCATAACTGCAAAACGTAAACAAATTAATTTTAATGGTCATATTCCCTATTATCTGAATGTCCTTTAATTATTAAGTTTAATGTATTTTTTTCCTCTGATGGCCTACTTAATCAAAACGTCTTCATTTCTAGAGACTATAAATTTTATGGTATTTCCCTAATGATCTCTTTAAAATAATGATGTCATTTTCTACGAGAATCGACTGGAAGTTTCAGTTGGCTAACCATGATATAAATGCAAGTAGATGCCCGAGTTGGCAGTCTGAAAGACGTGCAAATGAACCAAGATTCATGTGATCGACCATGGCTTTACGTATAACGAGTGGTGTAATTACTTTTTGATCTTCGTCAGTCTCGAACTATAAACTATCAAGTTTTATTCAAAACGACAGACAAGGTTCTGTGGTTAAGATTTTCATTTAATATTTATTGTTTTCTTAGAATATTCTTCTTTTCTGGACAGTTGTTTCTAATCACACTTGAAGAAATGATGGATTGCTGCCCAAATGCATAATTATATATATATATATATATATATATATATATATATATATATATATATATATATATATATATATATTAGGTTGGTGCAAAAATAATGTCGTTTTCTCACATATGTTAATATGTGAGAAAACGTCATTATTTTTGCACCAATCTAATATATATATATATATATCAGCAATATGGCTTCTACTATGCCCGATCTACAGCTGACGTGATTACGGCCATCACTGAAACTGTCTACTAAGCTCTTCAAAATAACGGGGACCTACATATCTGCAAAACGTTTGATAGATATTCCGGCTTTCTACGCATGCTCCAGGGTTATGGTATTACGGATCGATTGTTTGACCTAATACAATCATTCCTGACAAAGCGTGAATTGATGGTCGTTCTGAACGGATTCTCCCCCAGTTTCTATCACACGAACGCAAGTATTCCTCAAGGCTCTATCCTGGGCCCACTATATTCCTTATCTACATAAATGACCTTCCTAACGTCATAAATTCCCAAGTTAGCATCAACGCGGATGACACCACAATTTACTCCTGCCTCAAAAACAAATCTAGTGTCACTGACAAAACTAACCTGGCCGTGCGCTTCTCTCTGTTTTTTTTTACAAATACTTTTATGGTAATTGCTCCGATGAGCTGCATTCGCTGGTTCCCAGACTTCATGAATTCAAGCGCCCTACGAGGCTGGCATCCCGCGTTCACGCTTTCACTGTTGAAACTATTAAATGTAGCCATCTATTCTACACCAATAGCTTCATATCTCGCACATCTCGCCTGTGGAACTGCCTTCCCTATTCCAGTTTCGCTGAGAGCTATAATCTATTCAAACTATGCAAATGTAATGTCAGTCGACATCTCCAGTTGCCTTGATCTATCCACTGATCCTTTCATCTATAACTCGTATCTGATCTTGATCCAAATCTTCATTGACCCCTTGCGTTCTAGTGGTTTTCCGACTTGGAGTGAAAAGCTATATATATATATATATATATATATATATATATATATATATATATATATATATATATATATATTGGGTTGCGTGCTTGTAATATTTCTCTGATAGCAAATGATATGTCGAAAAGTATTAAAATGTGGAAGCATTTGCGATTATCTTATATATTAATTTATTTTTAATGATCACAGATTTAAGATGAATATTAAGAAAATAAATTGTTTACGGTTGTACTGATATGAAAATTTATTAATTTTATTAACCAATCATTTTGAAAGTTAACTAATTATCTAAAAATTAATTACAGTAATTGCTGCAATCTGAAATCGCTATCCAGAATATTCTTTCCATTTCGCGGGTTGATTTTATTTCGATTTAAAAATATTCTCGCTGTATTACATCGTGATTTTCGCATAATCTCTCTCACATAGTGTACGGTGATGCAATAATTCTTGCTTGCTTCTTAAGGAAAGAGACTATTGCATCTCGTGTCCTCATTTCAACATTTTAAACACAGATCGTATGTCGGTGCTATGAGAGAGCGGGATGAAAAATTTCAGTTAAACGCATGTATACTGATTGGATTAGAACTCTTCGGAATCTGGGTGAAGAAAATCTGCCGTCGCTTCAAAATTCTTGCCGCTGCTTTTCAGAATTTCGTGCCCATGATTATTCTGAACAATCGCTGTCCAAAACAAAAAAAAATCGCCGTCGACTATAATGTGATTTTTGTTAGGTTCCCATGTGGTTTTTTTCATTAGTCATATTTCCAGTTTATATTTAGTACCACACTCAACAATCGAGGGTACATTTTTTTCACTAATGATTTTGCTACTTGACCGTATAAGATAACTACTTCTCTTGTTGACCCAAATGTTTGCATTTTTAATGTCTTTTGCGTGACATTTAAGTGGAAATCAATTTTGTTGACGCTGTTCATCTGACTGTAATTATGCCAATTCTGTATTTGTGAATGGAGTAAATGTCTGATCTAAGTTATAAAAATTAATCAGCATGATTAAGATTGTCACAATAGAATATTATACTGCCCTCTTTACATAGATTTCGATGCTTCAAATCAATTTTGATTTAATTTATAAGGAGGTCAGCTAGTCTTAAAGCTGATTTTAATCGGAGAAAAAGTAGCAGCGCTTGTTCTTTTATGCTGTGTAAAAGTATTAGATTATCTGTAAAATATGAATCTATTATGGTCATTTCAATATCTTAAATTTTGGTTCTTTGTGGCTTTTTCATACGAATCCAATCATTTCTAATTCTGTCTCTATCTCTCTCTCTCTTACTCTTTCTCTCTCATTCACACAAACGCGATCGCACCCGCACGCACGTATACTTTTATTGAAATACTTTATAACGAAATTGCAAAAATCATATAATTTACGTCCAAAAAAGAAGAAAAATTTAAAATACATGTAAAATTAAATAAAAACTAAATGGAGTACATTCGTTTTTAATGAATTATATGCACACACACGCGCGAGCGCGCGGACACACACACACACACACACACATATATATATATATATATATATATATATATATATATATATTGTATAAGAATGACAGTTGGAAAATATTATATTTTGTCAACGCATTTAATCGTCTGGTTTTTTCAAGACAGGCAATGAAATTCAAATAACAGGTCAGTTGGGTACCGGATGTAAGAAAAAGACGACCATGACGCAATACAACCCACCAGGATTTTGGAAATGGCTTGCTGTAATTCTTAGCATTCGCACGGGTAGCTCAAATAAGAAAATTTCGATGGGTCAATTTTAACGACAGTACAGAGCTGCGTCTAATGGTGATTACGAAAGAACGTACGCGGGCAAAAGTCACTCTGAATGTTCTGGTAAGAATTGAATTTGTTGGTAATGGCCTCAGACTCATAATGAGTAGGTAGTGTTGCCCTGGATCTAGAGGGTGACTGCTAGAAAAACATGTGTCATCAGGATTCTGTACCATGCCTCCATAGCAGTAGAACCCAAACCATTTCTACGACTATATCTTCCGCTGCATAGGACCACCTAACTCACCAGACTGCAACCCCCTTGATTATTATCAGTCCAGCAAAAGTCCTTTTAACTCCAAAGTTGAAGTCACGGCAAGGATTATGGCATTAGTCACCAACTTAAACAACGAGTCTGTCTAGAATTGTTGAATGAGATTCCTTAGTCATTTGTATGCTGTGTTTTAAACCAATAGAAAACGTATTGATTAAATTTACACTTTATTAATTCGAGAAAATCTTGTGCTACTTTTGTAAATATATCTGTTAAAATGTGATGCCGGAATTATTTTATTTTTTAAACAACGTACTCTTCACACACTCACTCACAGACATGACCATATATATATATATATATATATATATATATATATATATATATATATATATATATATATATATATATTGCTGCCATATATGGCCTGGTGCCCCTTCTGTTTGCTTCGATATTATTGATAGGCTCCAGAGGCGGATATGCAATGTAGTTGGCCCTGCTCTGTCGTCTCGTCTACAGTCACTTTCTCACAGACGCGCCGTCAGCTTCCTATGTCTGTTCTTCGAATACTTCCATGGAAATTGCTCCGAGGAGCTGCATTCGTTGGTTCCCAGATGTCATGATTTCAAGCGCCATACGAGGCTGGCATCCCGCTCTCACCCCTTCACTTTCGAAACTCCTAAGTGTAGCCGTCTCTTCTACTCCAATACCTTCATGTCTCGCACCTCTCGCCTATGGAACTCACTTCCCTATTCCTGTTTCCCTGTGAGCTATAATCTCCAGCTATTCAAATGTAATGTCACTCGACATCTCCAGTTGCCTTGATCTATCCACTATCCTCATCGTTTCTTCTATCACTCCTATCTGATCTTGCTCTAAATTTTCTGTAACCCCTTGAGTCCTAGTGGCTTCCCGCCTTGCCTGGAGGGAAATGCTTAATATATATATATATATATATATATATATATATATATATATATATATATATATATATATAAATGTATGGAGAGAGAGAGAGAGATATTGGTATAATTTTAACACACATTTTCTGAGAAAAGAATCTCCAAATGTAGAATGATCAACTTTTGAGTTAAGTTGTTAAATATCTACCGCATAATAATCTATGAATATTAATAACTTTTGTGATATCATCTACATATAATGACAACTTGAACATAACGCCGATATTTGATACCGTTTTTAGCCAGAATATATTAAATAATAGTATAGTGTGCGCTTTCTATGAATGGATAGCAGACATTTTATTAGCAGAAAATCTTTGAATTTAAGAAAGGGAATCAAGAAAATGTAAAATGATATAATATATTTCACAACATAACGCAATTTCCAGATGTTAACACCAAAATGAATCTATGTAGCACTGCAAACGCCTACATTCTTAATAGATCTTTACCAAAATATAATGAAATACATTTGCTTCACTGTTATACATTAAAAGTCTTGATCATATCCGTTATTTTTATAGGGTTGCTTTTAATGGACTGTTGTTTATTTATTATTGGACGAGGGAAATATACTGCGTATTATTGAACTGACATTTCCCTGTGGGATGCACCAAGCAGGCGGTGGAAACCACTGAGCGTGCATAGGTTTTGTGTGACCATTTTGCTAAATGTGTATGTCTGCTTAATTATCCAACGTTTTTTTAAGAAGGCCTTAGCAAAGTATTGCCCCTATCATAATTTTCAGTCTTCTTCATTTTAGATCCTGACGTCTTTCGATTTCTTAGCTTTCGTAAAGTTAACCCTATAATTTAAGCACGGTGAACAAGAGACATGTCAATCTCGAAAAAATAATTTCTAGCTGTTTTAAGTTATGAAGGTATTTTAAATCGAAACTGATCTATGTATAATATACATTCATTAATATTTAATGTCTGGACAAATTCTAGTTATCCAATGTATTTCCGTTGTATGAACAATTTTCTATAACATATCTGAAAAAAAGGTGCCTCCTGTAATATATATATATATATATATATATATATATATATATATATATGGAAATAAGACACCAATTCGGTTGCGTTTAGTAATTAAGAGGTCCTCTTATTTCATCTGAAGCCGAAGAAATGAAAGTTGAACATACGTTAGAGGGTAAATAGTAAATGTTTATCTATATTATTGTTTTACCCCAGTTTTGATTATTTCCAATGATTTCAAATAATCAATTCTACTTTCATCGGAAAAAAAAATATTGTATTTTACGAAACAAATGTCAGATATATCCAAATATGCAAATCACGATTTGTTTTTATGTGCCTCCTGGGATTTTATTTATCTTCAATTCCCGAGAACACAAAGAATATTTGGAAACATACCATAGAGAAATAGTATACCTGAAATCTTTTTCGGTCTACAAAATCATACATTCTTGGAAAAGATTCGAATAGGGAAACATTTGATATCTCATCCGACATACAAGTGGAAGGAAATGTGAGACCCGGTCTATTCAAACTTTTCAGAGACTATACCCTGAATATTGGCAAGCATCGACATGAAGAGATGGGAAATGTTCATTTAAGCATTTCATAACTCATTTCAAACGCATCTAATAGCATAAGACAAATATCCTGCTTTTCATTTTCGAGGTAAATATAAGGAGCGAGTTATGCCAATCATATAAGTATTCGTAACTGGGAAATTAATGATCTTAAGCAGAAAATTAAGATACTACCACAAGCATTCCAAAACTTAGGAGGCAAATAAACCTTTCCAAAACCGAATTTAAATTATCTAGGTGCCTCAGTTATAATAAATTCATTCTATAAAATTATAAAAATTGAACGTAATAACAATCACTGTTCGATCTAGTTCCTACCAAAACAGCAACTTGATGCAAAAGCAAAACATTAAACTGAAAACTCTAGTTATGGTCTTAAATAGCATAATCAAACCAAGGCTCTTAGATGTGTGCCATGCATTGAGCCATACCTGTTCAGAAATATCTAAAGTGAATGCCATCGCTTTCTTAGATCAGTGGTTAAAATGTCTTTGAGCAAGAGAAGTCTATAAATGTTTGCGCGGATGAGGCTTCTTCGAAAACTTTGGACTGGTGCTAAAGAAACACAAACAACGAACTGTACCAAATAAAGGAAACAACATCACTTGACGATTTTCCACAGCAGCAATAGGTAAAATGGATAGCACATGTAACTCGTAATTAATGTGATGTTTAAATTGTTGACAGTACAAAAAATTCAAATAAAAAGTTAGGAAAAAATATAAATGCTGAAAATAAACATAGATATTTTAAGTCGAGAGACATCTATTTATGAAAAATTGTTTTAATATAATGATTGTTTTGTGTTTCAACAGATAGTAGTACAATCTGCTTAGTCTATTATGTCCGAAAATTTCGATGTAAGGAAATTTCTAATTTTACTTTAATGGAGTAGTATTTCTTATATATTAAATGGATAAACTGACACATAAATCGTGTCTTTTTGCAATAAAATGTTTCGATATGTTATTCACTGATATTAATCATCAAAATGCAAAGTCTTAGTACGAACAGACGGAAAGTACATATATTTATCACATTTTATATCCTTTGTTACTAAATATTCACACATTAAATTTTTTATGGCCGTAGGTGAGGGTAGATTGAAATCCAGATAATGTACTTTTGTACGATCATTTGAGGTTCAGAATTTCGTGTAAAGAGAACTTCCCCGGGGACATTATTTGTAAAATTTTAGCTGTCCGAAGAGGATTTTTTTTTTTAATGCCAATGGAATAGGAAGTGAATGAAAATGTTTCTACTCTGTGTATATGGAATACAAAGTAATTGCCCTAAGTGACTGAACTGCTTGAAAAAGAAAATATAGTACGTTAGAAAATTTAACATCGGAAATAGCGACAAATTAACGTGAACTTTGAGATATTGCATCTGCATACAGAAGAAAATAATTCAACTCAATGTTTAATAAGACGTATACTACTGTAAAGAAACTTGATAAACATTTGGAACTTATCAGGTTGGTAAATAGACAGAAAACTAACACTGCTTAGTAGACCAACTTCAATATATAGTATGATGCAGTTGAATGACTGAGATAAGTGAGGTCCAAGAAGTATTTGTCCAAAACCTACTACAATCATACACATCCTACGTTCTGGAAAATTAGCTAATAACTTCAGAAATGAAGAACAGATCTAATATATATATATATATATATATATATATATATATATATATATATATATATATATATTTGTATGCATGGTGTATGTATGTATTTGACTTGAATTTGAACTCGGCTCTCAGATTCCTCAATCTAAAACTCTCTCCACTACGCCCCCATGCTATTTCTGATACTATTATCTGTTCATATATAGCGTAAACAGGTTCATTCTCCATATCATCATCTGTACCCCTTGCATTTTATTACGCTCATACAATACCATAGATTAACTTTCTAGCTTAAGGGGCTATTGGAAATTATAATTGATTAACATTAGTGAAAATAAGAACAAGGCATTACTTCTATGGCAGAAAGATGAAATAGTCCATCGAAATCCAGATTATGAAAATTTAGACCATTTTACACATTCGTTACAGACGTTACATATACGTGCAAATAAATTAAAGCTTTATTGATCAAACGTGAATGTACAGTATAGTATTTATGGGCATTCTTTTTTCCGGAGAAACCTTTTTGATATATATAACTGTCCAGATATTTGCATGAAATGAATTTCCTGTGTTATTTTTTTTCGGTTGCAGACTTTCGAGAAATCTCCTTCGAAATTAATTACCCCAATCATAATGTGCATCATTTTAATGCAAGCTTTAACCCAATTAAATCATATCAATTTAAAATGTAGCTATAAATAAACAAAATCTGTTTTATTTTTTTACTCTAATTTTCTGTCATGCTAGCTCTTGTTCTTTGGTCTAATTTGCTATTGTGACCCGAAAATAATCCAAGAATTCATAATGCATAATTTAACTGAAATGAAGCAATATATTTTCTTTGTAAGTATGAATAATGACAAATATGTGTCAGCAACCATTTTTAATATTTCATCACTATCTCCCAGCTATTGAATATGCGATTCAGTCTTTACAATTTGACGTATTATCAGACACAGATCATCTGTACAGTGTAATTTATTCTGACAGTTATAACCAATAAAAGACGTATTAACTTCAAATCCGGATTCAGGCGGGTGATAAAGGAAGGCGCTCTGTTTTTAGTAATTATATCTGTGGGTTGAATGAGCGTATAATATAACGGTTATAAAAAAGGAAATTTAAATTAATAAACCGAATTCAAATTCTGGTCACTTCTGTGTACGAGGCTGACATCCGGCTCTCACACTTTCACTGCCGAAACTATTAAAAGTAGCCGTCTCTTCTACTCCAATAGCTTCATATCTTGCACCTCTTGCCTTTGGAACTCCCTTCCCTATTCCAGTTTCCTTGAGAACCATAATCTCCAACTATTCAAATATAATGTCAATCGACAACTCCAGTTGCCTTGATCTATTCACTATCCTTCTCCTCATAATTTCCTCTATCTGATCTTGCTCCAAATCTTCTGTAAACCCTTGCGTCCTAGTGGTTTCCCGTCTTGCTTAGGGTGAAACGCTTAAAAAAAATTATTCGGTGTTCCTACAACCTTCATGGGTCACGATATATGGTACCTAAAGTGCAATCTTTATAACTTTTTTTATTATTTGGCCACAAAGTTTAGTTTTCGGATTCTCAGTATAAGCACTAATCTTGCTTCTATTTTCCTTCTTGGCATTCTCAGCATTCACCGCAAAATACAAATCTACATTTACACAATCCATATGTTCACTTCCATCATCCACTGTTATAGCGGGGAGCTGTTCTTGCAAAATGGCTCAGTACTTTTTCTTTATTTCTAACGAAATGGGTTCAAATCGTAAAAGAGTTTTTTGTTTTTTTTTTTAATTTGGAAGGTTACATTATCATGGACAATGCTCTGTCGGATTTTGAAACGGGAATACAGCCACAAAATGTGTCAAAAGATAATTGCTTTCTTCCTTTGATATTGTATGATAATTTTGATACCAATTCTGTAAGGTTATAATGGAAACAATTTTCGTGGTCTTGGGATATGGTCATGTACATTCTGCCGAAGACCATTAAACGGGCAAAAAGCATAATTATTCTCGCCATTCTTCTTTTCTCCAAGATTCATCTGTAAGCGTCTCACAAGATCCAAATATTTTTGTAACGTCTTTTGCGTTTCCTTTAAGTCGTGTATATTGTAAAGATAACAAAATGTGAAGAAAACATCGCATGGTGTGTATTCAGAAAATTATTCCGAAGATTATATGGCGAGGCAATATGATTTGCTAAAAATCAATGTACTTCGATATCAATGCCGCAGACTTGAAGTGGAAACTGGAAGGCTCGAGTCTCGCTAATAGCAAAAAATCGAATTAAAATTCTAAACAGCAGAATTTTAGATATTCGCTTACTAGTTTAATTGAGAAATTTCTATAACCAGCAAATGATTATTTTTAAAAGGGATTATATATATATATATATATATATATATATATATATATATATATATATATATACGTACTGGATTAGATCCGAATATTTTTATTGCGATTTATTTTCTATAAAGGTTTTATTTCATAGATAATGATATTTGATTAGAAGCACTGTTTTTTTTTAGTTAAAATTATTTTTTTATCCAATTACATCTACCGGTATGAATACCTGAGAAATCTTAACGGATGATTATGCGACTACAGCGGAACCTTCATTAGATCTGAGGGGCCTAAGAACTTGGCCATAGTGAGTTAGATGTAATTTTAAATTTCTATTCTTTAAATTACATCTAACTCACACATGTCTTCTCTCTCCCCCCTCACTTCCTCACTTCGTTAATTGACAAATACTTAATACGGCCCGTAAAAAATGTGTAAATTTCTTTTCATTTTTTTGTTTCAAGATTTGGAAGTAAAGTCTGATGATCCGCAGTCCTTTAAAAGGGCTGTGGTGAAATAATTTATTACATGGAACCTTAAAGTGGTCAGTTTTTACTTAAATTATATATATATATATATATATATATATATATATATATATATATAGACACACACAGAAACAGTGCGTGCGGTGATTTGAGCGTGCCAAATTATTAGAAAATTCCAAGAATTCAGTGAAATGATGGGCCGTAAAAGCAGTTTAAGTGATGCTGAAAAGAAAATTATCACCTCAGAACTCTCAAAAGGTAAATCTACCCTAGACATTTCTAAAATGATAGCAAGGTGTCATCAAACAGTGAAAAAGTTCAACGCAGACCCTCCACAAGTACGCAATAGGGCAGATACAGACAAGCCGAGTGTTATTTCAGGTCATCTCATGTCATGGCTTAATCGAGAGGCCACGAAGAACCCTGGACTTACCAATAAAGAGCTTTTCAGTCGGGGATCCTACTTTGTCTAAAAGTACTCGGTGTCGGTATCTAATGGAATTAGCAACAACAGTCAAACCTGTATCGAAGCCTCTGTTGACGAGAAATCACATTCAAAATTGATGAAAACGGGACGAGGACATTATGAAGATTGACTTCTCTAATGTTTTGTTCACAGACGAAACTCGAGCAACACTTGATGGGCCAGATAGTTGGTGCAAAGGCTGGGTAATGAACGTACAGAATCGCCATCAGCGTTTGAGACATGGAGACATAATGATCTGGGGTGGTATTATTGGAAAAACATTAGTGGGCCCATGGACAGTACCAGATTGCGTCAAAATGACTGCTGATGCATACATAGCGTTTATGAAGGAGAATCTTGAGCCGTGGATGAAAAGGCAAACAGTTGCCTTCAGAAGGGCCATTGATTTTATGCAAGATAATGCTCCCTCACATGCTGCTCACAAGACAACTGAATATTTGAAACAGTTAGGCTTCGATGGACCTCAAAAAATGAAGTGGCCAGCAAATTGTTCGGATTTGAACCCAATAGAAAACATTTGGAGCATCATGAAGCGACAATTCAGGAGCAATGCTGAGTTGTGGGAAGCAATTCTTGACATATTTCTCGGCATTACAGCAGATGACATCCTACAATTAACAAATTGTATGGATCGTCGATTCAAGTAATTTCAAAGCAGCAATTAATTTGTTTAAAACTGTGCCTCTGCTTGTATCTGTTATTATTTGCTTGATTATCTTATTTATTAGCTTATTTTGATCATAAACATTCACGTGCAACCTTAATAAACGTTTTGTCTGCTCAATTCTGGGAATTTTACTAAACCTTTCTAATAATTTGGCATGCTCAAGTCACCGTGCTGATAACAAATATGGCGCCAGTTTGTTTACATTACGCATATCAGTACAAAAATTTCAGTGATTGCGCAGGTTACTGTTGCAAACATTGTGTGAAAATTTTGTGTGAATTGATTGGACGGTTTTTGAAAAAGAAAATGTATGTATGTGCGAGTGTGTGTGTGCGTGTATATATATATATATATATATATATATATATACATATACATACATATATATATATATATATATATATATATATATACATACATATATATATATATTGTATACACACACAGGCATACATACATACATATACATATATATATGTACATATATATATATACATATACATATATATATATATATATATATATATATATAATAATTATAATAATATTTTTTGTTTAAAAATATGATTCCTTCGCTACATAAGAGTTCTCATGTTTCAAAAACGAGAGCCGAAATCATCCAAATAATTAATAAAATTAAGTTGGATTGAGGTGTTTAGTCCCGTTTCATCTTCAAGCGAAATTTTAGGAATAAGCTATCTCTCGGTTTACGTGTATTTTTACAGAATTTGTTATTGTGGGAGTGGCTAGACTATTTTCCTTCTTTGAGTGGTCAGGGAGTTAATTCTTATCAGTAGATTCATCCTCCTCTGAGAGGTTTTGCTAAGGTTGGGTAGGGTATCTATTTCAAGGCTAATGTTTACGGTCATCCTTTAGTTGATTCCCAGTGAAGGATATTTTTATGGCGCGCCTACAGTCGTTATGTGTCTTGAGAATTGTCTTTTATTATTGTCTATCTGATTATCTATTTATTTATTTGTTTATTTAAGTGAGTGTTTAATATACAGATCGCTTTGCGTTGAATTTCAGTTTGTTTTTTTAGTTTTTGACGACGGCAAAAAGGGTTTTTCCTATTTAAGGGTTTGGCTGAGCTTTTTAGAATTTTACTTAGCTATGTTTTTTTTTCTCGTTTTTGAAACATGAGAACTCTTATGTAGCGAAGGAATCATATTTTTAAACAAAAAATATTATTATTATATTATAATAAAAGCTCTACTTCTGTATGGAGCACTGTCTTCTTAAAAATAAAAACAAAAATACTAAGGAACCCCGGATTATGCACCCAACGTGTTCTTTTCTATTTTCTGCATACCTGCACAAGCATACATATATATATATATATATATATATATATATATATATATATATATATATATATATCCATTGACTCTGATCAGATTTGTTGCACAGTTATTACAGCATATGCGTTGTACCCACTTCTTGTTTTGATCCCCACTTTTGCATCGAAAATATAATTTCTCACAACAGGTATTATATTTCGCTGCTGAGATGTAAAAGTTGCATCGTCATACGCCCAGCAGAAATTATCTGCTTTGTTCAGACATTCCCTGGGCATTCTTCACAGGTCTGTTAAATGTGTGAAAACCTGATTACTAAGGAGCATAATAATTACTTAATTTGATGATAATCATATATAGTAATGTTATTAGGATAATAAATTTAATCTGGCAAGGACAAAGATTTTAATGAAATTTTCATATAACATCCTTACGTTATCTTGAAATCAAGTGCGTAGACAACAGTTTTGTACATTATTTTCATTTCCATTCCACAAATTGCTGAGATTGGCTATTTTTTTAAGCTTTCATGTTATAGGAAAATGTAGTCTGATATTATTATTATTATTATTATTATTATTATTATTATTATTATCATCATCATCATAACATTAGTGACCAAACTTGCTTCATGAAAGAGCTCCATACGCAAGATATGTCCAAATTTTACACAGACGCTTATGATGCATACACATTTTGTTCCAAAATCTGCATATAAATATTAAGAAATGCATGCAAGCAATAATATATATTCATGTATGCAGTTTTTTAAACTAGTAATTTCAACTGGTTTAAGTAGTCACGATCACACACACACACGCACACGCACATATATATATATATATATATATATATATATATATATATATATATATATATATATACATATATATATATATATATATATATATATATATATATATATATATATATATATCGATATATAACAAATGTTTTATAAAATAAACAAAACTTGATCAGAAATGTACCATGTAGGAACTCATAGTTGAACGAATTGTTACACTACACTAATTTATATAGCGTATTTGCCATCCATTTAATCCCCTAATCCATATTCTGAGTTTTCTGGCATTCCTCTGTAATCCTTGCTTATCGCAAATGTTCGTAATCCTTCTGATTTCATTGATTCCTATAGATTAATACTTCAATCAAACCTAGTATTAAAATTAGGGTTTAAATACTTAAATATTTTTTACTAACAATGGACATTATATTTACGTTTTAATCCAATGGCGATTCAATCAGTAAATAATAATAATGCTTGAATATTTTTTTCATTTACCTTTTTACTTCAACTAATAAAAGGAGCTCAGCCAACTTATTTCCACGTCCCGCATATTAAAATCAAACAACTGCACGTTTGGCCAATCATGT
>OZ010579.1:34170655-34180655 GCA_963932145.1 Acanthosepion lycidas
TGCAGCAATATGAATCTATTTTCGGGGTGTACGATGAAATAATTGTGGCATGCGTGATTGTGTCATATTTTTGTCATGCGCAGACACTAATGTCTCGATTGTCGATTAGTTATCCTACGAAAATTGTAACGCTGCACAAACGCACATCCAGGCCTTACTAGTGAGCAAATCAAATTAGTATAGAATTGTCCGGAAAATCTTTTGATTTAAATCCAATCGTGAATCTGTGGTTTACCTGGAAGAAACTACTTCGTGGAATGGACATAGGAATTACTAACAATGAAACAATTCCCTGTGCACTGGGACATGTTTCATTGGAAAAATACGAAAAATGTAAATAATAACAGAATCATTCCGATATTTAAATTAATTTGCATAAGTGCATAGTTTATTGACCTCTGCGCAAAACTGGTTTTGAGGACATCTACTGAAATTAATACAATATCACGAGTAAATTGCCTGTCAGATATCCATTGCAGGGAAAACCTTAATTTAAGATCATGTCTCACTCATTGATATTATCTGTTATGCTTATAAGGTAGTTGTTTTTAACAATGTTTTAGTTTTAATATATATATATATATATATATATATATATATATATATATATATATATATATATATATATATGTATAAACACACACACACACACACACACACACATATATATATATATATATATATATATATATATATATATATATATATATATATGATGTTGATATTCGCGGGAGTACATATTTAGTATTGATTTGAAACCCAAACGTCCTTTCTCCTATTTTCTGCATTTCTATTCTCTACCATATACTACTTCTATGTGGCCTGTCCTTTCAGGACATTAGTAGCAATCCTTGTTTTTCTGCGATTTCCTATTCTTTGTACCTATTAATATAATTTTTTTTTTATAACTGCCCTAAACCCTGACTTACATCACTTTGAACAAAGTCGATTTATAGGTAATGTTCTACTTCCCTATCTCCCCGTTGTCTCCAATATGAAGAATGCAACATAATCCAAGCCATTTTCCCTCATCAAATAACCTACAAATTACAATTGTCTCTTTCTGAACTGACGTATAAGTGTCTTTGTTTTGTCTCTAAAATTTTACATTTCCTCACATATTCAGTCGAATATATTTTATTAATTATAGTAAATATTAATATCAATAATTATTTAAGATCGGGATATTATATTTAATTGTATTTAAAATGACTTCCATAATTTATGCAATTTGGTCAATTCATAAAATGGGGGCTTTGTGATCACATCTATTATATTGCTGCAAACGGAGTCTTTAAAGGTCTTTACAATTCCAAGATTAAGCTTCATTTGTAATTGAAAATTTATCAGAATAATTAAATATATTTCATGCTTATTTGATGTATATTTAATGAAATATAACATGTCTGCACAAACGTCTCTCTTTTGGTTTTCTTTATCCTCTTAATTACTTACGGTGTAATCAATTGTGATGTTTTCTCTAAACTATCTATTTATCATAATCTCTTCATAAATTTTAATATAGATAATATCAAATCAAACTAATTATTATTCAGCCGAAGTAGCTTTGACTTTCACAAGTGTATCACGCCAATAATCTCGCTCTTGCAATCAGTGTAGGAATGTCTTTCACGTGACCTGTCATAAAATTTCTGTTCAATGTAGGAGACTGCTGGGTAACCATCCCTTCTTGCTCAATATCTAGCTGGCCAGAACAGTAGATCATTCAAGAGTTCTTCATTTGATCACCGGTAGTGTCCTGCAAAGTGCATTCTGCGTTCGCGTGAAATTGTAGAAATAACAGGGATTGGTTCATAGAGCTGTGAATTAGTTAGATGCTGTCTGCAAGAGATGTTAAATATAGCACTCAGCATATTGTCTCGGGAACGTTAAGCTTAGACACTAGCCTTTTAGTTAACATTAAACAGTGGCACAATATATTAACATCACTTCTGCAGCGGCTCGAAAGAACCTCCGCTTGAGGTAGATGAAAATTCCAAATTACATCTATTTTATTCAAGGCCTGTCCAGTCTTTATCTATGTGAATTTTCACATGCTTTTAGGTAGAATATCTCTTCCTCAATATGTAAAAATTCGACATTTTTTATTGATTGACCTCAGAGAGTTCGTATTGATACTTACTGATTGAAACCAATGAATTCTGTTTGAAACTATTATATGTGGCAAATATTTCTATTTTCCATTGTCTTCGCTCACTGAAAACCAGCTTAAAATCATCCACTCATTTTTATATCCTTATAAATTTGTTTGCTTCGCATTCCGCTAAAATAGATTTACATATAAATAGTACAGAAATTAAATTTATTTCCTGTTTTAAAATTGTGTAATTACTTTTCAATTGTGTATTCCAACATAAAACTCAGTCCGTTTATGCTTATGTATATAGAAAATAAATGAGTTTTTCTTACTGTAAAAAGCTATCCATTTTTTCGCTTACAGATATCGGTAAGCAATTAGTTTTCATACTAATATAATTAAAGACCCAAATTCAGAAACACTTATCAATTGATTATATTGCAAGTAGACGTTTGACAAATGAGACAAATGGTATTTCCAGGAACAAACTTATCCGGCAATTGGTTCTACTATAATATAATTCATTTATTACCTTCATAAATAAAAAAAGTAATTTATCAAAATATTAAACCCTTGTGTAAATAACGAAGATTTAACCCATGTTCTTCTCGCTGAAAATGAAATTGACACCTCCTTTTTCATGTAATTATACAGTCCGCCCCAAAATGTATACAGACTTCAGACAAGGAAGAACCATGGAATACTAAATTTATTCTGACATCACGGGATTAATTGAAGTTGCCTTTGAAATCTACAATCACAAGCGATTCACAAAATCGTGGATTTTGTCGTCGGGTATTCATTATACGGTGATCTCTTGTTTGGGCAACGTAAAGAAAAGGTTATTAATTTTCTTGTCTAAGGGCCATCTGTATACTCGGAGTTCTGCGATACACAACATCCGTTAGTGTCTCTTATAGGTAAAAGTCTGCAGGTATTAAACGCGGACAATATGGCGTGGGGGACTCGATTGTACCTCTTCGCCAGTGTCCTTTAAATTTCTCATTTAGATAAGCTCGCAAGTCTTTCTTCTAGTGTGCCGGCACGCCGTGTGTTTGAAAGACAAAATCATCTTTCCTATATAGTTCATATATAGCAAATTTTTCCTTTCCTGATTTGGGTATATATATATTTTCCGGACTCTGTATATCGTGGTCTTTATATCAGTTGACAACTCTAAATTTCCGAATAAAATTCGGTGAAATGTTTACAGTATAATATATATATATATATATATATATATATATATATATATATATATATATATATATATGTGTGTGTGTGTGTGTAAAACTTGTTTGTCAGTTTAAACAGACAAGACATGATATGACATGATTCCCTCTCTAGGTCTTCTGCACTGTACTAAAAGCTGTTAAAACTTCATATAATTTTATGATAGTGCACTAAAAATATATACTTGGAATGAAGGATTTCAAAATATTTTTGTATTTGTCGCAATTGTATAATTTTTATTACGTTTTCCTTTATTATTTACTTTTAATATAATTGTTAATATATTCTGCAGAAAGAAAGGTTATAATAGTATTGTCATTTTGAATATTTTATGAAAGCCATTTGTTATGTATTAATAAGTAGATTTTCAGATGTTGTTGGTACCCGCCGCCTCAGGGCAGACACTACAAAATTCCGGGTATTTAATCAGATTTGTAATCACTAACTTTGATTATCTTTATCTTTTTTTGCATCCTTCACCGATGTGCCTTTGACTACTTGACGCCTTAAAAAGTTCTAGAGGCGTAATTGTCTCTGACCTTGAAGCGTAAATAATTTACGCCATGTTCCTTGAGACTATTAATTTGAAAGTTCTATCACAGAGCTTTGGATTTAATGACACATATTTGCATTTTTATTCCTATTTTCGCATCCATTCTTTTCTCAACAGTAAACTCTACCTGAAACATGCATTCGGACCTGCGATGTTCCGCCACAGAGATAACTTGCCGAGTCAATGGGTTTAGGCCTTAATTAACAGAGATAATATGCTTGTTGTAAGGATTAATGTATAATGATATTTGTTATACGTCTTCTTCATCTAACTAGACAGTAAATCCTTCTTTTTCTGCTTTATACTATTGTTTAAGGAATAGAAATGCCAAGTATCAATCATGGTAGAGGTGTGACGTCCCCCGGTGTCGCTGCGCCAAATGAGACGTCTGACTGGCCGCGTCTGTCGTGCTATCCTGTCCTGTGACGACTAACTAGCTTGTTATTGGACGCGGCACCAAATGTGACGTTCTAACCTGTTGGTGATTCGGATGGGAATCTGGTTAGATTCGGTATCAGCCTTGTCGTTCCCAGCTCGCCTCCAAAGTCTGGTTACCGAAGTAACTGTTTTGATTTCCAGTCTAACCTACCCACGTTGGGATTTGATCTTAGGCAGACGAAATCAATCAGTCGCCGGGCCGTAATGCAAGCCGAGTTCGATCAAGGAAAACACCGCAGAAGTATATGCAAAAGAAAAGAAAATAATAACTCGAAAAGTTCAAATGTGTTAGAAAAAAGGATAACAATATTTTATATATGGTTGCTGAATACAGGACTGCGTCTTCTTCCCAACCCGCTATATGGATTCGTGACACTTTGTGTTTGTTAGGCGAGTCTTAATATCTTAAGTTGTTTGTTCTTTAAGAAACTGGTTCTTGTTGTATCTTCAGGCGATATTTGTGAAACTTGTTTTGTGATGTGAGTCTAAGTCGTTCTTCAAAAATAAATTGTTCTTGGTTAGAAGTTGAGTCCGTGATTTGCGTGGAATCTTTCAGCCAGGTTTCTGCGAGGCGGATGCGACTCCAACTGCGAACTTCACTCAACTGCCTCTCAACTGAAACTCGAACATGAACTGCTTTTCACTCGCTGCGACTCTGCTTATATTGACGCCGAACAAAACCGGGGTGGGCTTGTCGGGGTTTGAGATCCTTGATAATTCTAAATCCACAATCCACTTCTTTGTTTTCGGTCAGGAAAATTTATTATTTTTCATTTTTGGAAGTCTATCGTCATCCCACCTTCCTCTGTTCTCATATTGGTATCTCACCATACTCTCAGAGGGTGTCAACGTGTTTCCCCTCTCTCTCAAAGTGGCAACTCACACCTACTCCTTCAGGGGGCGCAAAAGTCCTCCCCTCCTTCTTCACATGATTACCTCCGCCTAACGCTCATGCCAACATTCAGCCAGTGGGCGCTCAGCGGCGTGGGTGTGGCCAGACTAGCCTCGGTTTAAAAAATCTTGCTCAAAGAAAAAAAAAATTATCTTCCTTTTTCATTTTTTCTTTTTATTTTCTTTCTCTTTCTTTCCTTCTGCCCGACAACAAACCCTTGGACTTTTATCTTAGCCAAATATTACTTGAACCTTATCACCCGGGGCCTTCGCCAAACAAGTGGGTGGTCAATTGGACGTTTTTGCATTCTGTCGCTAATTAACTTTTCCGATAAAATAGTTTCGCTATCATAGCCAGCCCCCCTCAATGATATTCTGCATATAGACAAAGGCTTAATCTTTCCTTCATGGTGGTCAGCGGACATTTTTGTTTTTCGGTCAGAGGATGACCTATTTAATATTTATCTCTTTAGAATTCTGCGGGAGGTCGCTCTCCAACTTGAAATGTTTACCATTGCCATGGCAGATTGGATATATCTTATTCGCCGCCCCGTAACATAAATCAGATTAAATCTGAAACACCCGCGACCCTACTCTTATCGCCAATGAGAATAAAACATTTAGCATTTTTCTTTGGCAAAAAGAACAACATCGCTTAGTGTCCTTTTCGTGATGGCTTCTTATCACCTAAATTTAATTCTCGCCTTTTTTTTTCTTTCTAGCGACGTAAATAGTGTCACAAAGGCTACTGAGATTATCTTATTGTTAATAAGTAACAGTAGGACGTAAAAATACACATTATGAGGTTATATATATATATATATATATATATATATATATATATATATATATATATATATATATATATATTAATAGTAGTACTCGTTTGGAAACATCAGATAGCGTAACTTGCAGATATGTCAGGACAAAACTGTACCCGGGGAAAAAATTGGAAATAGAAAAACAAGAAAGAACTAACAACATCAGAACAAGATGAAACCAAGTCGTGTCACATATTCCAAACCCTTTCCCTCATCACATAACCTACAAATTACAATTGTCTCTTTCTGAACTGACGTATAAGTGTATTTTTTTTTATTTTTTTCCATGTGCTTTAAGTCCTTCGCCCAAAGAAACCAAAACAAACGAGTAGAGCGATAAACTAGAATCTAAGAAGAGCGATAAACTAGAATAAATCCTAAGTCTCCAGGCAAATCTAACTAGGTTTCACTTAAACAGATCTACAGGTTTAACTGGCCAGTTTACCCTGAAGATTCGTTTATGTGAAACCTATGTAGGTTTTTCTGAATACTTAGGATATATATATATATATATATATATATATATATATATATATATATATATATATATCTTAAACATGTAGAAGTTTCGATCGTTTTGATCGGGGAGGCATACTTTAGAGAACGTATTGCTCAAAGCAATGATGCTCTTGAAGAAGCCGTGTGGAATTTTGTACTTGCAAGTGGAATACTAATCAAATGTGGAAGTGCCGACCATGTGTACATAGAATAACGTGTCCTAGATATAATGGTCTGAAATGTTTAAGCTAATGAATGTAGATCGTCAGAGGATTAGTTATAAGCATAGCGATAGAGCGGAGATATGGATGCGACGTATTGTTTGAGGAATTGAGGATGGAGTCTTGAACCCATCTCATCGTCCATGTGAAGTGAGAATTGAATAGCTCCAGTTGGAATATGCAATCAATACAGCAAACATGTTCTGATCGGACGTTTAATAAAATATATCATGTCTGTAGTAGCCGAAAGTTATTTTTTATCTATCTTTAGTCTTTAGTTGTATATAGGAGTTATATAATTTGCCATAGATGCAGATTTTCCGTCATTTAGTATTTCGATATGCAGGTGTCAATTATATGTATATATTATCCAAACGTAAATCATTTCGTAGGGGATGGTAAAACGTCGCCTATAAATCAGGTTATGATGAAATGTTACAAGCTTGATTTTGGAGTGTACAATGTTAAAACCAAGTTCTTTACCCTTTGAACTGTGAGAGTTAGGTCAAAGGATAGACCAGCTACAGCGTTATTTTCATCTAGACTTCTGTACATTCACCCATAAAATTTTGTCCGCATATACAAATTACTAATGTTCCCTGTCTCACTGCTTATATCTTGAGGAAAAATTGGTAGCACTGAGAAGAGAGCATTGTGTTGATCGGCATAGGTCTTATGATCTTCAGAAAACTCTTCTTTAACATCAATGAACTTACCTGATAATTGAGACGAAACTTTTAAAGACACCCTAGCTAGAGAATTTGTATAGAGACATATGCGCCATTAACATATTTATGGTGATCATTTTGTGATGGATTTATTATCACACGTTTCCATGATTCTATATGCAATGACAGGAAACCAATATATACTTAGAGGAGTGAAATGCATACTAATTGTTTCTTAGTAGACTGTTTCCGTCCAGGACGTCGGCATCATTCTTGTAGATTATGGACGGTTAAAATTTTACTGATGGCATAGAAGAGGATGATGAGGCGGTATTATGATCGAAATATGCCCTCAATCGCATTCTTATAAACAAAATATACGTATTAGTTTACTCCGTTTTAAGTTACATTAGTATAACGACAAGAAAACTTAACTTTCGTCAACATAAGCTTTTGATAAGTTAGCAAACTTACGGTGAAAAGATGTAAGAAAATGTATGCGCTGTAATGGATAGGAGGATTATGTTAGTGGATAGATCTTGTTATTCAACGTCGACTGAGAAACAAAATTCATAGAAAAATACTTTACTGTATATGTCAAGGATGTAATAAGCTCAGTGCCATTTATAATAGAAGAGAGAGACAGTTTGCCTCTATGGATATACAGTTTCTCTATTTTCAGAATTCGCGGTTTCAAAAGTGGCTTTGACTTCATATTAAGTCTTTCTATTTTCCAGCATTTTCTTGGACCGACTGAATACAATTCTGAATATGGCAGGAGATATGCTTCCTATACACAAATGAACCTATTTTTCGGGAGAAGATTCCATATAATTTGTATATTTTCTACTGAAAACTATTAAAACGCCTAAAACTATGATCAATTTAGGCTTCTCACTTGATAGAAATAAGACTTATCATTATTTATATTATTTACACGTGGTCTATTGCCAAAAACTCCGTTGCAATTATAACAATGATTCTGCCATATTAAACTTACGGAATTAAAAGGATGCTTCATGTATTTGATAATAGAAATGTCGAGCTAAATGACGTAGTTGTACGTGCGTTTATAAATTTTTGAAATTCATATATATATATATATATATATATATATATATATATATATATATATATATATGGTATACATAGATTACACATGTTCTGGGAAAAGTTAGACATATTGCTGCCTAAGAGACAGAGTCCTCCATATTTCTGGCCTCAATAATAATTCCAGGATAAGAAGGTGACAGATACACTACATGTATATTAGCTTCCCTAGCTACACTACCCCATATACACTACTTGTTCACTATTCACTTCAAAAATCATTAACTAGCGTTCAGTGATAAAACAGATCAATTCTACATTTAATTGCAGGCATTTCAGTTTATGTACATTCTCTGGTGTGATGTACAAATAATCTCACTAATTATTTTTGCATATCAAACTATCTCAGATCATCCGATATATTTCCTATAAGAACGGTTACGATTGCACCCTTCGAATGTAAAGTGAATGTAATGATTACTGGCAAATCTGGCGACATAATGATTGTTTTATTTAATATTGAGACGATCTAGCTCGGACATTCATGAGTCTATGACGCCAACTATCGCGGTTCTACATCAAGGTCGTAGAGTCATTAGTGTGTAATATTGTGTCATTACATCGTTGGTTAATGTAGGTTGTTGCTGTCCAACCAGCACGTCTCAAGCCACGACAAGGTGTTCAAAGCTCTAGATCATACGCAGTTCTTCCTTATTTGCCTAACGCGTACAACTAAGCATATTCTGCGTTCAAGTAAGATGATAGAAATATCAGGTCCATACAGTTGGGATTTAATTGTATAATGTATTCAAGAGATGTTAAGTTTGGCTCTCAGTATCGAATGTATGTTTCACCACTGGCTTTAATTAATGTCCAAGCCGTAACTTCATGAATTAAAACCGACTCCAGAGTGGCAACGGTTAAGCTCGGTTTGAGATTTTCTGGTTGATACTATGCTTAGATTTTAGCAATTTTATTCAAGGCAATTCACGTTTTACCTCTGCGAATGTTTCCAACATTTTCCGTAGAATTTAATTCGCTTCCTAGGTATGTAAACGAAGCGACGTATTTTATTGATCCACTTGAAACAGTTTGTATAGTGCCTTACTGGTTGAAACCTATCAATTTAATTTTAGAAATATTAACATAGAGATCAACGTTATTAGAAGTGCTTTCTAGATCATATATAAAAGCTGTGATATTCTTAGTGGTGTCTGTAACTATAGATAGGTTATCTGCATAGTCAATATCGTCAAAATCCTTCGAGGATATCGATATGAGAGTCCTGATTATAAAGTAAAACCTAGTTGATTATATTTATCAAATGAAGAATTTGCTGACATCTGTTTATATTAATCCTGTCCTTGTTTGGTGTGAGGAACTCCCTTCCAATGTTTATGAAGTAATTTTTGATGCACCATATATATACCCTTTTGGAATATGAAGGTATTTTTTTTCTGAAGATATTTTAATCATACCTCTAAAAGTACTTTTTGCAATACCATAATTATATTACTAGAATAAAATTA
>OZ010579.1:34183155-34195655 GCA_963932145.1 Acanthosepion lycidas
ATATATATATATATATATATAAAACACGATTTCCAGATAATTTGATAAATCAATTCAAGTTAGATTATCTACCAACTCCAGTACCAATGTCTTTTTTTAATAATGTTAAAGCTAAATAAATTAGTGATATTGAAGTAATCAATCATAAAATTGATTTTGAGTATTTGGAAAAAAAGAAGAAAAAAAAAAAAAAAACGGTAAGAAAAGCGGAATCACCGTAAGCGCATCATCTTATGGTTTAATCCACTTTTTTAAAGGTAATGGCCACATTAATGTAGGCAAAAGTTTTCCTTAAATTAATCCATAAGTATTTTAACCATTTAGCAACGCTAAGAATGATTTTTCACAAAAATAATGTTAAAATCAGTTATAACGGCGTTAATAGCATCGAGAGATCCATAATCCATATTAATAACACCATATTAAATAAACATCTTTCCAAAATAGTCAAAACCTGTTTTCTAGAAAATAAATTAAATTGTCGGAATAATCCGATCTGTCCGTTCATCGTTCAATGTATAACCGATAATATTGCATATCAAGCGATGTTAGAATTTGTTTAGGTTTTAACAAAAATCCTTGGAAGTTTCGCTTCTATCATAACAAAAAGGCTTTGGATAATATTTAATATGCAAACAGTACCGCCCTCTCTAAATATTTATGGTAATTGAAAGATACCGGCAACTCACCTTCAGTTAACTGGCGTATTATAGCAAGGGCAAAATCTTTAAAACGTAAAATGAAATAAATACCACAGAGGCTTGATTGAAAAAAATGATTGTCATAAAACACATTAATAACACTGTATTATTAAACACTAGAAATGAACTAATTCTATGAAATGAATATGTACTTAAACATGTAGATTCAGATTAATTTTAATTCATGGTATATTTTTTTAGTGTATCACTTTGTATAATATATTTTTTGTTAATAATTACCGTTTTATTTTTAATATTACTATTTTGTAAACAACATTAAGTAAGCTCCCTTTAATTAAAGAATTAATGATCCATTATTCTAAAATAAAAAAAATATTAAAATAAAATAATACTCCTGATAAAAACAAATCGTTTAATCCTGGCTATTATAATTGACGTATTTAATATTTGAGAAATATCATTTTTGCAAAAATGAAAAAAAATATATATATATAATTTTTAAAAATTCGAATATATATAACACTTTTTAAAAAAAATCATTTTACGTAACGCTCATTCCATACTCAGAACCTGAAGTCTGAGCTGTGCATGAAACTCCGAGTCGTATGAACGGTGAGGGAATATATATATATATATATATATATATATATATATATATATATATATAGATAGATAGATAGATAGATAGATAGATAGATAGATAGATAGCTAGACTCGTTTCGAAAAACCCTCGAATTTTTGATTTGGAAATAATCAAATCAATCTCGAGGGAATAAAAGGTTTAAAAAAAAGAAAGAGCTACAAACATGAACTACTGTCGAACAAATCGCACAGATGCAGGTCTGAAGCCCAAAGAAAAAACCCCGATACGAGTAGACAACTAACTAACAAAAGAGCTCAATACAATCGTAGAGTAGACCTAGATACACCGAGTGAGCCAGACAAACCTACCTAGGTTTCACCTAAACGGATCGTCAGGGAAAGTATGGCTAACGAGTTAAAGAGAAATACATATTTATAGGTGATCCGTTTAGGTGAAACCTAGGTAGGTTTGTCTGGCTCACTATATATATATATATATATATATATATATATATATATATATATATATATATATATATATATATGCACCAGTATAAAGTTATTTCTATGTGGAAGTTTCCATGGCGTATATAACTGAAAAGAGGAACATGAAAATTATAGATTGATAGTAAAGATCATAAAGAATAATGTAAAAGGATGTCTTATATAAATACAATATCAATATGGGCATAAATTCCACACACTTGCATATATGCGTAAGTGTATGTGTGAGCACGTGCATGTATGTGTGTGTGTGTGTATGTGTGTGTGCGAGAATTTCATTTTGAGCATCACTGTTTAAATGGAATATAAATATACACGAAAAGAAAACATATTTTAACCGAGGCATTTCGCAACTATGGAATGTGCGTGTGTATGTGTGTGTATATGTGTGTGTCGGGGAGCGTGAGTTTGCTCGTACCGAAAGTAATTTAACTAAGTTAGATTTTATGATCCAAATACATTAAACCCTTTAGTTTCTTAATAATTTATTTCGGCAAAAACCTTCACAAGATTTCGCCTGATATAATGTGACTAATTTGTCCTCTTCGATAGACATGTATTAATGAAGGAGAGCTGCCTATACATACATCCTTCATACATACATATCTCTCTCTCTCTCTCTCTCTCTCTGTGTGTGTGTGTGGGCGCCAGAGGAGATAAATACAGTATGCACATATAAATATTGAATCACAATCCTCCGCCAAAATCGATTTACATCTTCCGACAAAAAGGGGTGAAACATGATTTGAAATCTAATCAGCCATGTTATTTGATTTTTTCCTTGACTTTTCAGCAGCCACTTACACACTCCTGACCGCCGATGACCCAACTTTCATGGCCTTACCCACTTACCATCCGGGCCCGGACAAGAAGTTATGAAATTCTTGCCAGAAATGAGTTGGATGGAGCGATAGATATTTTGCAATGTTTTTAGCCATGGGACAGTTATATTTAGAATGTAGAAAAGTAATTTATTCATTAGGCCCGGAATGAATTATTGGTGTTCAGATCAAGGGATAAATAAGAGAGTAGAATCCCCACTCTAATTAAAAGGCCGACGTCAAACTGTTTTACTTCCAAAGTTGGAATCACTCTAGCAACGCCACAATGAATAGTAACTTCATATAATAGGTAATCAAAGATTTATAAGAAACACACACACACATACAGAAACACATACACAAATATGTACGCACACACACACATGCACACACACACACGCACGCACAAACATATATTTATGTATATATATATATATATATATAAATGTATGTATGTATGTATGTATATGAATATATATATATATATGTATTTATAATATATATATATAAATATATATATTATATATATATATATATATATATATATATATATATATATATATATATATATATATATATATATATAAGCAATAAGAATAATCGAGAAAAATCTATGTCAATTTGAGAATGAATTTTGTATTCTTATAGTGCCAGACTGCATAACATGACGCACATAAGTCCAAACCGAATATCTCTCTCTCTCTCGCACTCAAAAGTGTCCCGCAATGTGACTTCCTTTCTTTATCTATCTATCTATCTATCTATCTATCTATCTATCTATCTATCTATCTATCTAGTTAAACCTAGAAAGCCAGATAAACCTACCAAGTTTACACCTAACGGATCGCCAGGGAAGGCTGCCTTCCCTGACGATCCGCTTACGTTTAGCTAGGTCTGCACTACTTATCGTATTGAGCACTTTATTTAGTTGTACTGCGTAATCGTATCGGGGTTTTTTCTTTGGGCTTTGAACTTGCATGCTGGACGATTATTTTCGGGTAACGTACAGGTTGTTGTTTCTTTCTCTTTTTTATACCTATTTTCTCCTTGGTGATTGGTGTGCTTATTTGCAAATCAAGACACCGAAAGTTTTCCGAACGAGTGTAGTTACTTATACCTATAGGATTAATACTAATACCATTAATAATATCTATCTATCTATCTATCTATCTATTAATGTATGCATATATATATATATATATATATATATATATATATATATATATATATATATATATATATATATATATATATAATTGTTTTATTTATAAACCACGATTTTTTTAATGTGACATATTTCTGAACCGAGTTAATCAATCTAAATTGTTCTTTTTAAGAAAAAAAAATTACATTGTCTAAATGAAATTTGATTCAATTTAAGCGGTTGAACTCTTGAATTTATTTTTTTACTGAATCATGAATGATTTCACATTGTCAATTTTTCTACCTAGATCATTAAATGTTCCTTTAAGTTCGATTGTGATTATATCTCTTTTTAGATTTATATATTTATATATATATATATATATATATATATATATATATATATATATATATATATATATATATATATATACGTGTGAAAAAAAACAACCATTGGGCATATGCAGATAGTTGCCGCTACCAAAGAAAAAAAAAACCTTAAGCAATTTACAAAGACCCTATACCCTATATTAGTTATAATCATTACTATTGAAGAATTTATGGGGGTTGGCTGGTTTTCATTGCCGTTTACAGAGACAGGCAGTTTGAACAGAGGAATTAACTCTAGATAGTCTGATGATTGCAATCAGGTGACAAACTGAGAGCCATGTTTTTGTATTTAACAAGTACATGCACATATACCGAAGCATTTACACGTAAACACGCAAAAAATATATGTAGGAATCGCTTAAAAACTCAAACATCCATACACTGTTGATCTATGGTCTAAAACTGTGTATATATGCAAACTCTGTATCGCATAGCATATATAAATTTACACTATAAATTGGCTTACACAAAAATACGGAAAATCTTAAATAATAAATGTCCTCACACGGAAATATTTTATAGGATCTGTGACAATTTGATTGCCGGAATAACGCCAGGGAATAAAGTTTTTTTTACTGTCACTTTAAGCTATTATTAGTTTAACGATGGTACCATTGCTGGAAATATTCTTAGGACATATTTTCCGGAATCACTAACGTTAATGAAGACTCTGGCAGCTTCATGTCAGGGATGGTAACATTAGAAAGCACGGTTATAATCATCGTGTGTTTAGCAACTCATTTTTTTTATCAGGGCTAATGCTTCAAATACGTATAATTTTTATGAACCAAAAGCCCAATTGCAATCCGGTCATACACAATTCAGACATTGTATTTCGGAGAATAATATCATATGAACATGTTCAATTTACTTTCCAATAATCTGGTCTGGGGCTAAATAAGTTTGAACCTGGAATAAATCCGTCTCCCGGTTTCTAATGTCTGTGGCCTTTCGGATAATTGAATTGCCCCTTTTTTATATATATATATATATATATATATATATATATATATATATATATATATATATATATATATATATATTATGTTGAATGTAAAATATTTTTTTTATTTTACATTCAACAACATCACTTGATAAGATGTTGAAACAAAATGACTATATTTGTAGTGATTTTATAACTTATTTCTCTTACAATTTTTAAATAAATAATTATATATATATATATATATATGTGTGTGTGTGTGTGTGTGTGTGTGTGTAAGTTTAAAATTGTCTAAATAGTGTAACAGCATGGTATAATTGACTATCCCAGAAAATTTTTAATATCTAAAAACCCCCTAAAGTTATTGCGGTTCTTTTTTCCAGGATTTAGATAAGATGTCTAGAAATCTTGATAGCATTTGACGTAAGATTCACTGAAAAAACCATTTGAGATATTCAAGTAGAAAGAGAACAGTTTACAATCGTTTTCCTCAACACCAATCTATCTTCAAAATGAGCAATGGTGAAAGGAAAATGATCATTCAGACCTTCAGTAATGTTATGAATATAACTCTGGATTCCATCTTTCAAATCTATTCAACAAATATCAAGAGAATGTTGAATAATTTTAACAATAGACGGAACTGTAGAGAAGAAAACTGGTTCAGGTGTTCACAGCAGCAAGTTGTTAATATTGCAACTGCGTTGTGAATAAGTCCGAATAATTTAAATAATGTCAATGAAATATTCCTTTCTGAAATATATTCCATTTGCTATATCCTGTTATATCGAGATATATATGTTCTGCGCTGTAACTTTCGCAGTTCGAATCGAAATACTAATGATACACCAAGATTGCATCAACATCTCATCACTCATCCAATGGTAAGAGAATTTTAAATTTAACTAGAGTCATCTTATTTAAGCATTGAACCTTGCTATAAATGTTACAGTAGAATAAATGTGTAGAATTTGTTTAAAGAATACACTAACTATTGTTTGCGTCATGTGAAAAAAGTATATGCAACCATTTTATGTACTTTGATTACTGGCGCCGAAGAATAAACGGAGGATAATGATTGTTCACTGTACGTACACGCTTTTGCAGATTAATTAAAACAAGCGATTTTGTTTCTCTTTCTTTCAACATTCCGTCAGTTACAGGGTGTAATACATTTCTATATTTACTAAGGTCATTTGCAGTTATATGCAGTAATATGAATCTATTTTCGTTGTGTACGATTAAATGATTGTGTCATGCGTGAATATTCATATCTTATCACTAATGTCTCGATTGTCGATTAGTTGTCCTACGAAAATTATAACGCTGTACAAACGCACATGCAAGCCTTACCAGTGAGCAAATCAAAGTAGTATACACGGGTCCGGAAACTCTCCTAATTTAAATCCAACCGCGAATCTGCAAAAAACGACTTCGTGAAATGGATATACGAAGTACTAACAATGAAACATGTCCCTGTGCACTGGGATATATTTCATTGGAAAAATACGAAAAAAGTAAATAGTAACGGAATTAATGGTATGTTTAAATTAATTTGCATGAGTGCATAGTTTATTGACATCTACGCAAGTCTGGTTTTGAGGAAATCTGCTGAAATAAATACAATATAACGTGCAAATTGCCTGTCAGATATCCATTGCATGGAATACCTTAATTTAAGTTCATGTGCAACTCACTCATGTTATGTTATGTTTATAAGATAGTTGTTTTTTAACAATGAATATCGTTTTAGGTGCTCATTGTAAGACGTGATATCTATCTCTCTCTCTCTCTCTCTCTCTATATATATATATATATATATATATATATATATATATATATATATATATAGATAATATTAGTGGTAAATATACATATATATGCAAAATCCACAGGTGCATATATACACATGTATATTTAGAATAAAATATTTCCGAGAGGATAAAATCCAGGTAGAACTCAATGTCCAGGACAGAGTAAGGATATAATAAAAAGGCTTAAACACTAATATTCATGGTCATAATTTATTCCATTGGAATCGTAAATACGATCCAATTCATCAGACCTACATATATATATATATATATATATATATATATATATATATATATATATATATACATATATGTATATATATATTAAAGACATTTTTATGTTTAACGATCTTTTTATAGATACAAGTATTTAAGTAAATGCTCTGTTTATAATAAACAGTATTAAATAACATTTACCGGCCTGAATATCCGAGAAAATTTCATTAATTAAATTTCGTTAAAAATAAAAATGTCTTTAATAAATAAATTGTCGGACTTTGTCCATTTCGTAATATATATATATATATATATATATATATATATATATATATATATATATATATATATATATCACAACTTATGTGGTGAAGGATGGTATTATTTCGTTCATACACCATCAAATTATATATATATATATATATATATATATATATATATATATATATATATATATATATATATATTCTCACACACATGCATATGTTAATACATAATATTAATAAAAAAAATTTTCAATTTCAGGTTATATATTATTTATTATTGTATGAAAGGTATAACATCATAATTAAAAAAGCAAAAAAATACTTTCAATAATATTTGTTTGTTGATTCCACATTGTAATGTAACAATCTCTTACAATATTGATTAGTTATTACAATAAAGTTGTAAAATGATAATATGCCAAAAAATGAAAATAGCTCTCAGATTGTTTCTATTTCTGCGGATTAAACATTAATTACAGCAGTTTTCTCTGTTGGAGGAAGAGTTTCATAAAATCTATCTTCTGTACAGGATATAACTCGAACTCCATAGGAAAATAAATTTGATGTCCCCCATATCCGTACTAACCGTGGGAATATTGATGGAGGCGTAGGGCAATGAGTCGAGAAATAGGACAAGTGCAATGCATTAGCAGATCTCGTGTGTGTTTGTGTTGTATATATATATATATATATATATATATATATATATATATATATATATATACTGCATAGAGATCAGGGTTGAGCCCTTTGTTGTAATTGCGAGAGTGGATTTTTCTCGTTCCGTTTTAAACAATAACAGCCTTCTTACCGATGACATTCAGTTTCTTTTGATAAGTAATTACGGAGGAAACAAAAAATAGTCCGGTCATTCATCAATGAAATATAGCCCTACATTTTGCAATGAAAATATTATTTCTTCTGTTTCTTCTATGCGCCGTGTCCCTTCAGGACATAAACTATCGTGGTTCTACAAAACCTCTTAAATCTCAGGTCACCCAACTGACAGGTCATCCATATACAGAAGTCAGTAAGGTAAGTGATTGGCAGCCTTGCCCTAGCCAACCTCCCTTCACTAGGCCTCCTGAGGTTTTTTGTAAGTCCTTCTTCCTCATTGTGTTCAAGAAAATTTAGATATATTTACTGAATGTGAGTAAAGGTAAATGTATTCGGTTGGTGCAAAAATAATGACGTAATAATGTCGTTTTTTTACGTATTTTTAAAGTCAAAAAACGACATTATTACGTCATTATTTTGGCACCAACCTAGAGTCAGAGTTAAAGACGCGAGACTGATATCTCGGATGCGCTAGAGACAGCTGTAAATAATGTTTAATTTGAACAAATAGAGAAGCTTTAAAAGCTAGATTTATCTTTTATATATTATTATCTTATGACTACAGCAAATTTTTGCTTGCCAAACAACATTGTCCTTGATTCCTCGGTAAATAATGTTTTATGAAAAACATAAGAAAATTTAACATAGCCATTGCATGAAAAAATGATGGAAGGTATACAATATCAAGAATGTAAGATATTTCTAAAACTTCTTTAGATATGTAGGATGTTGTGCAAAACAGATGTTTATGTCATCTACAAATAATTGATATATTAAAAAGTGATATATATTATGACGTAATAATAATGACGTAATAATATGGCTTTTTGACGTATTTTTAACGTCAAAAAAACGACATTATTACATTCATTATTTTTGCACCAACCTAATATATATGGTTTATTTAATGCAAAAAAAAACAATATGACACAACGCTAAATAAGCCTACGTATTTGTAAGAAAAATAGATGTTGTAAGTGCAAATAATTAAAATTAAAAAACAAAGAAATCCCAACTCTTTTTCTGTAATAGTTTTTGTACAAAAGTTGTCTTGCATTACCTAATCTAATAGAGTGTCGACTACATGAGGACGTGAAGCAGTATAACATAATACCTAAATAAAGAGTACCAGCTAACTTTTGGTAGAATAATTCTTGTGTCGCCTCTCTGTACCCGCATTTATCACACCAACCATGCTTGCCCGGAAATCAAATACACCTGCTACTCTTTCGCCAGCACTAAGAATTCATGTCTCAACATCATTTCCTCGGTCAAACGGGGTTAAATCCTCTCTTCACTACATGGCTGTCAAAACAAAGCTGCCTTAAGTATATTATATATTTACTTATAATCTTATGTAAACATGATCCTGCTTAGTCCATTCATGTTTACACACGGGTCTTCTGTGTATTGTTGTCAATAAATTTAAAGCGCACTTCACTTTGTAAATTTTATTTATATCCATCATTCAGATACGGTCACAGACTTTGCAATGCGAATCTGAGATGTAGATGTAGCGGCATCGGCGTGTTACTGGAATGGATACGTTAATGGCAATCTACTTTGAAATCATGAACTCTGCTTTAAACTATGCCCATCGAATCCACTGAGGGAAATGCGAAATATGTTTTAGCACGATCGGCGTTGGGATTGTCTATTTTTTATTATTTTTTGTGTTCCTAGAAATAAAGTATTTTCGGGATGGCTTAGAATGTCGTATTTTCCTCCTCCTGGGCAGGTTATTATCTGAGTCTACCCTACCATTTAACACACGTACGGGATTAGAAGAGATAGGTTCATATTTTTCCCAACTTTATTAGCTAGAACATTAATATATTCAAACCTGACACATTAAGTTGGAATTCGAAATCGGTTCGCCGAATTTTCATTCCGGTCATTTAGCTTTTAAGTCAGCCGCACGTCCGTACTTTAAATAAATAACAATTAAATAAACAAGATAAAAGAAAACAATTTCGAAATGTGTTCCATTCAGAATAAACATCGGTAATCAAGTAAATGATTTACTGCAAAGTTCCTGCTAAATCTAAATGAGTTTTCGTAATTTCAAAATATGAAAAGAAATTAAAATACTCAAGATGCCTTTAAAATGGCTAAGGGAAAGCGTTTGGCACAATGGAAAGTATGAACATGTTTTGTACACACTCACTCCCAGGATACTGAATAAAATGTAAGAACGCTGGACAAAATAAATAAAAATAATAAATATTTCTTTTCTATCATATTTAAAGAAAGATATTTAAATAATGTTATCTGTTCAAATGTACATTAATCAGATATGTGTGCTATACTTATGGGATGAAGTCCTCAATATCAGAGAAAGGGCGTATGTAAAAATAAATATAAAAGTGAACATTGAAGTCAACACTCAGAGGCGACAGGCTGTTTCATGCTGGAAAACAATCATCAGGCCGGTCTGACAATTGCGTTCAGCATGAAACAGACTGTCGCCTCTGATTGTTGACTTCAATATTTACACACAAGCACACACACAAACACACACACACACACACACACACACACACACACACATATATATATATATATATATATATATATATATATATATATATATATATATATATATATATATATATATAAAAGATAGTTAGATGCATGTCTGTGTGTGTACGTGTGAAGAAGAAATACAACCAACTCAGACCATAATATACAAAAAACATTAAAAATGCAGAATAATTCAAAATTTAATTTCCAATTTTGCCATTCAATTCATTTAAATGGTTAGCATACCGATAACAGCTTTTATTCTAAAACACTTTATTTTTGTGAATAAAGTTGGCATTTTTTATGATCCTGGAAATGAGTGCGCTGTATAAAATTGCGAAATTATTGCACTTACGATATATTTTCACTACGGGAATCTATTTCTCTTTTAATGGCAACGTCATTCCTTAAGGCAGAAATATATTGAAACGTTTTACGATGGACGTCTAATGCATTGTGTCCATTGATTTGTAAAAATCCCTTCTGTATCCATACATTATATTATTTAAATTTGCTGATCTCTCCCTGTGAAATAAACGCAATTGTTGCACATGTAATTTGATGTTGTTCTACCTATCCTATTTCTTGTGTCTAAGACTGCTGGTCCACCAGCATGTATGCACAGGTAATTAAACACACGTTCACACACAAACATACACACATGCATTACCTCGCTTTCACACACAAACACATACATATGTATATAGGGATACGTAAACAAAATCGAACGAACTTGAATATGTTTCAATATATATGTCTTAATGTACACCGACTGTACAGAAATAGCAGAGGTAAATGCATACACATCGTCAGAAAGAAATTATGTTTGCAAACCTCTTACTAATTTGAAACAGTTCTATACAATTGACGTTCAGATAATCAGTTGAAAATATTTTTGAACATGTTCAGTCAGATGGGCTTTTTGGGAAGTGTACATTCACTTCATTTGGAAGAATGTCGGTGGAACAAATGGAACAATATTCTGAAAGTATATAGTACCATCTCTGCAAAACCCAGTGAAAGGTCGACGTTAAGGTGTTCCTCATCATGATGCCTGGTGTCGGGTCAGTATTGCCAAGACAAATACACCCACAAAATCATACGCTAACAGTCTTATACAGAGCACATATACAGATGATACTTTTTTTGAAAATAGAAATTTCTCTCATCATAATATACGACAGAACCCCATTCGATCCATCAGTTGAACTTCTCTGCAAAACACTGGAGAGGGTCTCGACAATTGTAGTGACCATTTGATGTCTGGTTAGATAAGCGTTTGTCCCTAAACCCACTGCAAACAAACATATCAGATGGTCCGTAATGATTCGTTTCGGAGACACATTTGCTGTTAACTGTGTTGCGGATGTCGTACGCTCCGTTAATTATAGTATCATGTCATTAATTCTCCATTGAGCATTAGAACTCTCGAAGATTTTAAAGCCGACAAATTTCAAACTTATTTATTTAAACAAAACGAAAAGAAATTGTGAAATTTTATACATACTGTTAATGGTATTAGTAATATTAACCATTAAATTTAAAGAAACGTCGTGTATGTGTACACACACACACACACACACACATATATATATATATATATATATATATATATATATATATATATATATAAACCGAAAGAGCCAGATGAACCTACTACGGTTTCCACTATGCAGAACGTCAGTGTTCTTTGGCGATCCGCTTAGGTGAAAGCTTGTTAGGATTATCTGTTTTTTTTAGGTTTAATTAGTTTTCCTCTAATTAGCTTATTGAGCACTTTACTTATTTATTTTACTTAT
>OZ010579.1:34200655-34228155 GCA_963932145.1 Acanthosepion lycidas
TATTTATGTTATAAATTTTTTTAATAAATAATTATATCTGCTCTACTTTGTATTGAGCACTCTTTTAAGAATAGTAATTGTTGGTTATTGGAATTCATTCCATATACACCAATCATATACTTGGGTATATATATATATATATATATATATATATATATATATATATATATATATATATATATATTAAAAGTGTATGTGTGTGTGTGTGTGTGTATATATATATATATATATATATATATATATATATATTGTCTCTCTATAAATTGAATTTTCTCTCAAACCATCTATTTTTAAAACGAATCCTTATTCTCCAGTGTTTTATCTTCAGTTTTCTTTGTGATGATAGTTGCTATTGCGGAAACAGGACTAATATCTTTATCGCAATATGATATTTATGAGCGATCTATAAAATCACCCAAGGCGTTTAATTCTGATATCTGGGATATAACTTTTGCATTAATTATGAGGAATATCCTATGAAAAGAATAACTCCATCCCCCTCAACCAGATATGGGTTAAATAGTAGAGCATGTATGGGAAGGAGTCATTTTTATTTTCAAAATATTGTTAATGCAATAATCGTTTGCAAAATCTTTCTTGTTCATACAATCCAAAATATACTTCGGCTTTAAATACAGGGTGCTCCAATAATTTGCTCCGATTATAAATGTGAATTAAGTTTAATTGTCTAATGATTATTTTTTTTTCTTTTTCTTTCCGATTTTCGGATATTTGGTTAATATTATTTTTCAAGCATAATTGTCATGTCTTAAATAACATGATCCAATAGAGAAATAAACAATTTTTCACCAATAACACTGATTTATTTACAGCTGATTCTGATCCGTCTTAATGAAGCAACCTTATATATAATCCGTCTTAATGAAACGCCCCTTATGTCATTAATAATTGATAAACTGTAAAAATAGAATTCTAGAATAAGCAAACCGAAATCTTTATTCAGTAGGGTTTTTTTCCAACGTTGCAAAATATTTTTTTTGTTTTGCATTTTTAAATTCTAAACATATTCCCTAAAGGAAAATCATTTTGCTTCCTTTCCAACATAAAATTTATCTTTAGTTGAAATTGGCCCTTTTAAATCGATCTAACCGAATTAATATTCGATAAATGCTCATATTGAAAATATCTACTAAATTATTTATCACATTACCTAATATTTCTCTAAAGTATTTTAAAATATTTCGCACTGAAATTATATTTGACGTTGAAAACGAAATGCCAAAAATCTAAATATGACAATGCCCTACTCTCAGAAAATGAACCAATTAAGAAAGGTTAGGAAAATTGAAACAAAAGTTACTTTTATTTGGGTCAGGAACATAGCTACGACATAAAATATAGAAATAATCAATAAAGAACCTACGCATATATAGAATATTATTCGTTTTCGACATTATTTTCAGGTGTATTTATACTCCACGCTTCTATCTTATAATTACCATATTTATCTCTTTACGGGTTTCTCAGGGTTAAACATGGCCACTTTCACGGCGTTGTGTACAAACGAAGACGCATTCAATAAAATATTACTGATCAATAATTGAGCTCGACACAGACATAAAGAAGATCTGATTGTCTTTCATCGACTGGTTGGCAGGTTTTCAAATTTTAACAACGCTACTCTCAATAGTGTTTTTTTTTTTCATTTTCTTTTGAACGTGTGATCTAGGGACGCAACAATACAAACAGCTCGCTGACATTTCTTCACTTCAAATAGTGTAGAGTTGATTCTATTTATATTAGTCATTTAGGATCAGAATTAAAGCGAGATATATTTATTTTTAGTGAAGTATAGAAACGACACAAGCGAATAATGTCATATAGTTTATTATGTATTGAACTATGTTGAATATATCTCGTGTTGTATTCGAGTAAACTATCGCAGGTCTCTAATTCTCTCTCTATCTATCTCTTACTCTCTCTCTCTCTCTCTCTCTCTCTCTCTAGTCATATTGATGAGCTGTGATACAGCAAATGAATCTGTCTGTGGATGACAATATATATGCTCCTGAAAAAATTATTTCAATTGAGCTCTCTGGGGAGGGAGTGTGGGTTTGTTAAAAGTGACTATTATAGCTAGTAATGTAAGACTCTTCAGTTGATCGAATCGAGTTCTCTCAGTCTCCGTGTATTTATCTAAAAAATAAATATGTTTGAATTTTCTTCATCCCTGCCGTAGGCCAACGTCTTAGTGGTAGAATCCCTGACTGATAACATTTCAGTTAAGATTCAATCCTAGCTAGAGGCAACCGGACGTCTAGCCACACTGATGAGCTGTGATACAGCGAAACAGTTTCTCTGTGGATGACAATATATATATATATATTGAGAGAGAGAGAGAGAGAGAGAGAGAGAGAGAGAGTTATACATTATGAAATGGGCAAAGTCTGACAATTATTTAAGACATTTGTTATGTTTATACTTTCTTTTTATAGATACAAATATTAAGTAAAGCTCTGTTTATAATAAACAGTATTAACAACATTTATCGGCCTGAATGTCCGAGAAATTTTAATAGAAAATACGCGTTTTCCTACAGGAATCGAACCTGCATCCTCTGACAAAGGTCATATAGCCTGACGTACCTTAAGCGATTGGGCCCAGAGGGGCGTTCAGTTAGTAAGTTCAATGTTACTGCTTTAAAACACAATTCTCAATGATTTTCTCTCATTCATTCATATCTGTTCAATGCTTACCCAAATGTAAACAAAATACGTCATACATTATCAAATGGACAAAGACCAACAATTATTTAAGCCTTTTTTTTATGTTTATACGTTCTTTTTATAGATTGAAATAGTGAAGTAATTGCTCTGTTTAAAATAAAAAAGTATTAACAACATTCTGGCCTGTAAATTTTGTTAACACTGTTTATTATAAACAGAGCATTTACTTAAATATTTGTATCTTTAAAAAGAAAATTTAAATATGAAAAATGTCTTAAATATATAGTTATCCATTTTAAGCTGACGCATTGCAAATGTAAATATCAAAGACATGCAAGGAGAAACATTTTCTCTTATTTTTTTTCCAGTATTCACTCTTATTATCATCGAGACAGCTGATGAGATATATCCTAGTAATTAGAGTTCCCTGTTGCAAGAGATGAGGTATTTCGTCGATATGATATCGACCATTAAGAATTCGGTATCTAGTGATATTTCACTCAAAATATTCGTTTTCTCCGTTTTATAACGAAACCTACATATAAACTACTTTGCTATGATCTATTTCTACTCTTGAATATAATTTACACATACCGTAGTAATCAACAAACAGTTTGTTAAATAGTAGCGAGTATAAATAACTGAAGAGAACATATGATTACGATGTCCTTTGAGAAATCTTATCGGTTCTATTCTGATAGCGAATATTTTACAAGTATTGCTTACCGGAGTTGATTAATACAACAGAATATATTATTACATGATATCTATATGATTTTCAACTGAAATAAATCTATAGATTGGAATAATAATTTATAAAGTTTTACTGAATAGTAATATTATATGTTTGATAACATTTGTTAAATTTCAAAAATTTTCATTTAGTTTAAATGGTAATTTATTTTAATTATTTTGTGTTATATTTCAGGTCACACAAGTAAAAATTTCTCATGATTTTTTTTTTTTTATCATAACAAATCTTCACTCACAACAATCTCAAGATTTCGTTATTCCGTGGGCAAACAATTCTACAAAGTAGGGATGTTCCACTTCCGGAGGTGTTTGATTACATAATAACAGGATAAGTAGAATTTTACATAAGAGAATCAATACAGCGATACAAATTTTACAAATTCTCAGTCAAAGCTAAGATATTACGGGATATGCTTAAACTCCTACCAATGAAAAGAAGTTTAATTTGTTGCAGTGACAAACGTTTTCGTTTATTGTTTAATTTCCTTACACATATAAATTAAGTTTGCTGGAGATAGCTTATAATATGAACAGAGTTTTACAAGATTTACACTGAAATGTCTTCTTGGCTCGATCACCCACAGCTACTCAATTTCACTCCAAACCTAAAGTGGTTCTCTTAAAATGATCCATCGCTAAAGACAAAAAAAAATATGATTTTATATGATTTTCAACTGAAATAAATCTATAGATTGCTATAACAATTTATAAAGTTTTACTGAATAGTTACCTTGTCTTACTTGTGTGTTTGTTTACATCTCGGTTGAGTAACTTCTGGCTTCATATGGGGGCCTATTGTATTCTTAAATGTTGACTAATCTACTATTGTAAAACATACCAAGTACCCGGGAACGCCTATTGATACACTGCCAAAATGTCGCGAAAAAGAAAAAAAATAGCACAGGAGGGATTGATAACGTTATTAAACAGGCAGAGCGACAAAAAATAATATTTTTCTCGAATTTATTTTCCCTATCACTATAGATTACGCACTCCAGATAATGAATACCTAATGATTTTTTAATCAATATTTTCTTTTTTTAAATTTACATGAGTTAGTGTTGCGATCAGACAACTCATGTTGTTTTTTTTTTTGTTTTTTTTTTTTTTGTTATCCAAGTGTCGAGATTCCAAATATTTAACAACAATAACGACAAAACATCTTTTAATGAAACATACAAAACGTTTATGTTCTGAAGGAAAATTAGAAGGATAACGTCAGTTGAAATAACACTTATATATTCTTTAGAGAAATATACAATGAAATAAAATGTTAAATTTTCCTTGAAGTGAAACTTGTTTTATAAAGTAATTAAGTGTTTGTAGTTCTGTGTGAGCTGTGTGGACAGACTAACTTCATGACGGTTATCCTTATTTATTTGTGAATTCGTAGGCAAAGGCTTAGTAAGAGTCTCTTAGTTAAAACCTTCTGTTGCGTGCGTAGACATGGCCTTGGTCGACGCCTGCTGGATGCCTTTCTTCCATTGTGTGCGTGTATGTGAACACATATGTTGATCAAACTGACCACCTAAATTGTTTAAAGCCTCGAGAAGTAGGTTCTATTTTCATATCCTTAAAAGGATTGAAAGTATAATTTGAAATAAATGTGTGAACTTTTTGTATAGAAGGATTTAATTGTTTAAAAAATAAGTTACCCTGCCTCGGAGAAATCGATTTTTTTTCTCGAATTTGCGGTTTTGGCGAAGTGAGTTATTGTTGTTATTTTCCAAATCGTCCAAAAATAACGTGGTACGTTTAAAACTACGTCTGCATGTATTTTGGCAGTATTCGCCATAGTAACCATTGATTATACCACAAACATTCTGTTTGGATTTTATTTGCTGAAAAATGTACATATCGTTTAATACTTATAATACTGATTGTGATGTATGTTCATTGTAAAATGATCCCATACGAAACTATAAAACAAAACATACAAGTTCACATAGTGTAATTTTTTTAAGAAAACGAATAATAACATTACTGTTAAGAAATTAGGTCGTATGAAAATAATTCTTTGGGCTTCCGAAGTAATACCAAGTGAATGTACATAGAAATGATAAGTAGTGGTTGATTTATTGAATACTGGTTTAAATTAGACTGAAATAGAAAACATGTTTTTAATTATAAATCACGTGTTTACTTATTTTTTTCAAGGTAATCACACTGAGGAAATTTAACGGAATCAGAATCGTGTTTAGAAACGGAAAAAATACTATGAATCTTTCTAAATATCTTTAGTTTACGGCTATATCACATTGAAATATATGGTCATCAGAGTTAAGCAAGGTTGAGCCTGGTCAGTACCAGCTTTGGCATAACAGGTACCATAATCTTGTATGTCTGTTGTGTAATTGATAACGGCACGGGATTAAAAATCGGAGAGCCGCGTTCAAATTCCAGTCGGATTTGTTATAATGATATACGCGCTAATACCCGCGGGAAATGTATGATTTCTCCTCTTCTTCCCACCACCCATCTAGGGGTTAATTAATAGGACATGTATCAGCAAGTCATTATTTATCTACAATAGAATTATTAAATCTAAAAATATATTCTGAATTACCTGAAAAATATTTTTAAGCTGTAAAAAAAAAAAAAAAAAATTATTAGGTTGGTGCAAAAATAATGTTGTTTTCTCACATAGTAACATATGTGAGAAAACGACATTATTTTTGCACCAACCTAATAGAATTTCCTAAGTAAAGCAGATGTATTGTATGTAATGGTTGTAGTGTTCGGTATTCGAGCCACTATAAAACAGTAATTCCCACATCTGATTTTCTGTTTACAATTTCTCTATTTAGAATTCTACAAGGATCCTGCTCTAGTATTCCCGTTAATTGGCTCGATACAATATTGACCTATTGGCAAATATATATAATAGAAAACAAAGGACAAAAATAAATGAATCGGATTTATTATTTGCTATAAAATTAAAAAAAAAAAAAAAAAACGATTTATATATTAAAAATAAAATATACCAAACTTCCAACCCTTATTAAAAAATCAATGTTCTGTAAAAATATTTCTGAGATTAAAAGCCAAAGGATATACTACAAATAAATTCTCATCGAAAATCACAGACAAGCTACAGGATCACATCAAACAACACATTAATGAAAATGATAAGGAGCAGAGTAACATTAGAAAGATACTCACAAACAATATCAAAACACTAGTTAAATCAAATATTCAGGATTGTCGAAGCACTATTCATACACAAAAGCCTCCAACAATAAATAAAAAAACAATGATACCTAATGCTGTGTGTATTCTTTGATATATTAGTTTGGTGCAAAAATAATGTCGTTTTATCACATATGTTACTATGTGAGAAAACGATATTATTTTTGCACCAACCTTATATATATATATATATATATATATATATATATATATATATATATATATATAAATAATAATCTATTATTGCTTAGAGTTAATTAAACAAGGAATCAGTTTATTAAAATGTGGTAAATGTATGAATAAAGAAAATTAAAATTTAATATGCAGATATTTTGAATTTAAAAAAAAATTATGAGTTCAATCAAAAAAAAACAAAAAAAAAGCATCAGCCAATTACGCTAAATTGGTTTCAAACTTTCGGTATCCTCTAGCGATTTGGCTCATCTCCCCTGAGGTTGTCGAAAGGTTGAATCCTAGGCAGCATAATTGGCTGATAACCTACTATTTTATGTGCAATCACACGCGCGCGCGCAAAACACACACACATACACACGCACACACGCACACACGCACATATATATATATATATATATATATATATATATATATATATATATATATACATACATACATATATATATATATATATATATATATATATATATATACATACATACATATATATATATATATATATATATATATATATATATATATATATATATATATATATATAAACACAAAGCTTGCCTCATAACACGATATATTAGGTTGGTGCAAAAATAATGTCGTTTTCTTACATATGTTACTATGTGAGAAAACGACATTATTTTTGCACCAACCTAATATTTATATCACAACATTCACTAGTTCTATGAATCTCACCTTTGCCTCAACCTACATTTTTGCTAAATGAAATACGTCGAAATGTGGTTCATGTTTCTTGTACATTTCTTTGGAAATCAATTTCTGATCATTTCGCTCGGAATTTCCTTGTTTCTTCAGTGGGATTATTCGTAATTTGGAAAAAGGTGATCATTAAAATTATTCGACAGAAAACCCCTCTCGTTTGTTTCTTAAAATATTTGACTTATGAAAAATTTGCTGCCTAAATACTGAGGAAATGAGAGTTTTTAGTTTTGCCCGAATGTTCCCGCAAATCTTTCTTGTAAATAGAGATGACGAACATATTTTGTAAACGGACATTTAAAAATGACCTAAAACATCATGTGGCACCATTTAACGAGGCAGAAAAGGGAAAAGAAAGAAAAGAGGAAAAGAACAGGCATTTGATAAGCAAGAACACACACACGGCTAAGAGACAATGGATAAAAGGATATTTTGATAAGTAACAAATGGCGAAAGAGTGTCATTAAAATGACAGGTAAATTCTGAGTAAAAAGTAAAAAGAAAGGGAAAGAAAGAAAGAATCAGATATGTTTTGGCATCGGCTGTGTTATCTAAGGATATGAAAACAAACTATTGGTACGGGAAGACATCTTATTATCAACTACAGACCGGCTGGCCAAAGAAAAAAAAAATCAAATGAAAATGTTATTTCGAAAAAGTGACGAAAAACAGGCAAGTAAAGTGACTTTGGACACATATGAATAATTAAGGACCACCTACTAGTGTCCGTTGACCGATTTTCCTTCGACGGAACATCCTTGGCCTGCGATAATAAAATTATGTTATCAGAAATATGTACCGAAGGAAAATGAATGGGAGCCTAGAAATGTTTTTTTTTTTTTTTCTTCCTTCGAGGCGACAGACTGACTGGAACTTTGGAGATGTTTCTTTTTGAGACCGTGTTAGGAAGACCACACATTCTGATAATTAGTGATAAAATACCTGACGTAAACCACGTGTAGAACATGAGTTATGACCGCCATTGTCATATTGTCCCGTTCGCGACTGGAGAAATGATAACACCATTAAGGGGAAGAAAAGGGAAAGAGAAGAGATATTTTTTTTTTAGTTAAGCAAGATATTTTTTTTCTTCTTGAAACAAAGCCGCGGATTCGTTCACGCCCGACTAAGACATCATTGGTCGAGTGGTGATCACGTGACGCACGAGGGAGGCTGTTGCAGCCCATCTGGAGGATGAGTAAGAGAGGTTGCTACGAAGATGTGGGGAGGGCAGTTCACGCCCCTCTGAAGTATGATGAGAAGGTGGGAGTAAGGAAAGGTTCCCCAAAATGGAAAAAGGTGGAAATTCCTAACCAGAGAGTATTTAGAATTATCAAGGAAACCCCCGGCACCGACAAACTCACCCCGGTTTTGGTCGGCGCTCATATAAACGAAGCCACAACGAGCAGAGTTGAGTTGAGTCCCAGCAGTTCCCAGAGTCAGTCTCCAGTTGAAGCAAGCCTCACAGATACCTGACCAAGATCCACGCACATTACGGACTCCTCTTCAACAAGAACAATTATTTTGAAGAGCGACTTAGATCCAGATCACCGAAATAAGTTTTTTTCTGACTTTCGTCCAAAGACCCACCGAAACATCAAATTCTTAGAGAGCAGACGACTTGAAGTGTTAAAACTTGCCTGGCGGAAAACGACGTGTCACAATCCATAGAACGGGTCGGGAGATAGATGCAGTCCTATGTATCGAACAACTAGACATAAAGTTTGTTACCTTTTTCTTTGATACATTGAACTTTTTCATTCTATTGTCTTTTATGCATATTTGTGTGGTATCACCGCCGTTGAACTCGGTTTGCAGTACGGCCCCGACGACTGATTGATTTCCTCTGCCTAGATCAATTCACAACGTGGGTAGGCAGACTGGGAATCAAAGTAGTTACTTCGGTAACCAGGCGTTGGAAGCGAGTTGGGAACGACGCGGCTGATATCAAATCTAACCAGATTCCCACCCGAATCACCAAAAGGTTAGAACGTCATATTTGGAGCAGCGACACCCGAACGGAGCAGCGAGGAGCGAACGGCTGGCGCCGCGGCGAGGACGTCACAATTGGTGCTGTTTAGGGACGTCACAGTTGGTGCCGTGGTAGACTAGGATAGAACGTCACGGTTGGTGCTGCGACCAGAGGACGACGTCACAATCAAAAGAGCTAACCAAATGTGCAATATTCACTTAACTATGAAACATTTGCAAAGTATTAACACCCTGGAAAATGAGAGATTGAAATTGTAACACCGATAGGAAAAATATCTTTCAATTATTATTTCAAAATTCAAATGTATGGATAAAATTATACGAATCAAAGAAATGTTTGTTGGACTGCTGAAACTTTTTTTCAATATGAAAGTGAATGCTAGACAATCGCTTCACGTGCGAAAACTAGAATTGTAACAGACGTTGGACTTACGTCAAATATTGAGGAGTAAAAAAATATATACAATTGAAATACCTGGACACATAATGTGAAAATATCTGTAAAGTTTAAAGTTCCTCAGTAATTTTGAATGCGAAACATCACTGGAAAAAAAAGCAGTAACAAAATTTAGATGTTTTTAATGAACAGCAGAATAAAGATAGTTATGGAAAGTGACAACGACTAAAATGTGAAAAACAAGTAAGTAATTGTGGATAGCCTTGATCAGCAACATCCTCGCAAATCTTGGCAAATAAGAGAAAAATGCAAATATAATAAAAAATATATGTTATCGTTATTGAAGGTGATTTTGTCATAAACAAATGTCTTTAAATGTATTTAGTATTGCTTTAAAAGAGAGTAACATACGATATTTAAAATTGTGTGATTTCTTGCATGTAAGCGATTGTCCCCATGTGTGAGTGTCACGTAATAGGTTCCAATAAAGAAGAATAAAATGGCGTATTTGTGTTAAGATAAAAAAAGGACTGAATTCAGAATGAGTAAGCTGTTCCCAAGAGTCACAAAATAATCGGATTTCGGATCATGTAATTGCTGCTCCATTTTCTCCGAATCCACTGTAGAAAATTGCTGTAATAGACAGGAAAAGCGAAATCATTTCGCCGCTTTCCATTTAATACCAGCACAGATTTTCCATATATTTTGATCCGAAGTTTTATCTCACTGGGATTACAATGAAAGTAACAAACTAATTGTAGCGAATTTTTGCAGCAGCTCAAGATGTTCAGCATGAAAATTTCTAATCGGAAGTAGTACTCGATCGGCCAAAAATTGACTATTTGGTTTATCTCCAAATTATAACATCATATTTTCATTCTAAACTTAGTTAATGATATCAATTTAATTATATCATTCCGTTGATTTCCATAGGAATTAATACAATTGTAATGATAATAAATTTAGGTTTATGTTAAAATATTGAGTAAAGGAAAAAAAACATAAAAATAGAAATAAAAACAACCATTATATAGTATAGTCTGAGTCAAAACAGAAGCAATGCTCTTTTCTCAAAACCAGTTTCATTACATTTCACTCCTGACCGCGCCAATTTGAAGATGCCAGAGAAATTGTTTAGTTGGCTGTATTTTTCTAGCTGCACCTATCAAATGCTACAGTTTATTTAACACGTCCTTGCCAATTATTTTGGGAAAAACCGTTCCAGTTTCAGACGATTTTTTTTTAATTTGTTATACAGGACATAATCATTCCATGCCGCAGTATTCATTTGAGGGAAGAAGACTTAATTAACTATTTCCGGGGGACGAAGTAATTTTATTCGTGTCAGGCTCAAAAGAGCAAAAAAGGTATCAAGATCGACGTATAAACACGTCTGTAACTGGTAATGAACGTTATGTTTTTGCCGTGATTACTCGCCCGTGTCTGAAAAAAGCATGTACATGTCGACGTTGGGGAAGGAGGTTAATGCTAAAATTCATGTATTTTCTACACAATTTTATCTATTTCTTGTTAATAATTGTTTTAGTGTTACGCGTCTTACTAATTAATCCTTAACAGGGAAGCGAAGAAATGGATTAATTCATTTCACAAAGACATTTGCACGTAAGTGAATATGAAGAATCAAGGTGGAATTGAAACTCGGCTCTGATTAAAAAAATCCGAGCTATTGTTGATTACACCAACCATACACCCAAGCTTACATTTCTTGGTATTTTCAAACTGTCACCGATCTAGTTACTGATCAGGTTCGACGTTACTTAGTTTCGGTCATCTTACGGGAATCAGTGTTTCAACTTCATGTGGCAGTAGGCCACTAGAAGACGCACCGGTAAATATCTAAATTTGACAAAACCGCTCCACAAACAGGAATAACATCAAAATCAGATGTAAAATACAAAATAATGAAATAAATTCGTATATCGCTCTAGTTAATTGTGAAACGCAAAAGAACATACACAAAACAATTAATATATCCAAAAGCCTCCTTGACACAAAAATATGTGGCCTCTTCTAAACGGCAAATCAACCATCTAATGATAATAGCAACGTCCAATTTGTCGGAAAGCGAACACTCACAGGGGTCATTACTGAGGATAACTAAATCATGGCGATGCGAATTCACCGTAGGTACAATAATAGAAATATATCTGGCCGATGACTTCAAAGACGAAAATGTATGCATGCACCAATAGCTTTAATGTCAACAGTGCTGAAGTTCGATAGAATTTGAAAAGCTCTTCCTTACCTTTGGGAGAGGTGACAGTAGATTTTCTTCACATTATTTGCGAGCACAGGTAGTATTGATAGAATGAGCAGCTTCGCTATACCGAATGATGATAGCTCAGAGGTAGAAAATCTGCCTGACACAAAACTTTTTGGGTTTCGGACCAGGCTTGAAACAGCCGGTTGTGTACTCCCACAGAGGTTCTACAAAACAGTACTAACGGCGAATCACACACACACACACACACACACACACACACATATATATATATATATATATATATATATATATATATATATATATGTATATGTGTATATATATATATATATGTATATGTGTATATATATATATATGTATATATATATATATATATATATATATATATATATATATGTATATATGTGTGTGTGTGTATATATATATATATATATATATATATATATAAAGTACAGACTTTCGAGAAAGCAGTTGAGCATGTTTTCTATGGGGTTGAAGTCATGAGATTAGGGCGGCCATGTCATAACATTCACCTGCTTCTCATCAAAGTATTCATTCATCAATTTTGATTCGTGACAGGGAGCATTATCCTGCATAAAAATGAGCTTGATGCCGTCGATTTGCACCCTTTCAGCAGAAGGGAGCAGACAAGACTCTAACATTCTTTTGTACTGCTCGCTCCTGAGGCATTTTTCAATAGGTTTCAAGAAACCAGTTCCATGAAAAGAAAAGAATCCCCAGAACATTATACTGAACGGATGCTTGACAGTACTTACTGCTAAATTCAAAGAGCTTTCAAAGCTTCTTCTTCGGATTTTAGATCGCTTATCCTTTTAATTTACCTCAACTTTCGTTTCATCGGAGAAGAGAACATTTAGTAAAAAAAATTAGGTGAGTCTCTTTTATCGAACAGCAATATATATATATATATATATATATATATATATATATATATATATATATATATATATATATAGATATATATATATATGTGTGTGTGTGTGTTTGTCTCTGTGCCTATGCGTTTTACAGAGTTTGATTATCCATTGTGAGAGACATGTCTTCTGTAAAAAAGCAGCTAGTAATATACATATGTCTGTCTCAATGAGTGCACAAGACAAATTCGTCAGCAAAAAAAAAAGATATCTATGACTGCATTTAGATAGACACACACAGTTTCTAAATTCATACACATATTCAGCCATATATATATATATATATATATATATATATATATATATATATATATATATATATATATATATATGGTGGTAATAAGAACTTTATAATTTAGATATAAATATTACACTACTTTATAATCACGATTTTTTAAACATTGTGGCTGGGATGTAATTAGATTTAGGTGCAATAAAGTTGTCAGCTGTATTTAAGGAATACGTATGTCACATAGTAAATATAAAAGAAACAAAACCTTTTTTATAATCAACTGATAATTTTTTACAACATCCACTAGATTTTTTGTCAGTAATTCAGCCTGAAATTAAACATATGTTTCAAATAAAACGCTGTATGGAAACTGTATATTTGACGATGCTACATGCCAGACAGCGTTTTTATTTTTTTGAATTTATGTAGCAATAATTACAAACGCCCAGATTCGTCTGCTTGATTTCCATTAAATACTGAACATATTTTCTGATAACGTCATTTCAACTTCTTTTATGTTCAGTATACTATCTTATATATTTTGTTAACAACAATATTTCCACTCATTCGCTAAGTGTAAGGATAGTTAAAACTAAACCGACTGAGAAATGGTTAACATTAAACACAGAAATTAAAACAATATGGGATGTATTTTACAAGAGGATGGAAAGTACGGCATTGAAATTCGAAAACATATTAAGTTAACGAAATATGTCTTCCAAAATATAAGTAAAATATTAAGAAAGATGTTGGGATTATGGATAGCGGCTTTGAATGAGGAATCGGGCAGCCGAGTACGAATTCCAATCCGGTCCATTACATTCACTTACGTGCTCTGAATCATCTTCTTCACCCCCCCCACAGCTATGGCTAAATAGCAAGACAGATCGGGTTCTATAGTTTTGGATATCAACTTGTCTATGGAAGAAATAAATGGTAACCTCAGAAAAAAATCTTCCCCGTCACGCATGTATCGAAAGATAAATTATCGCCTAAGCGCTTACCAAACATGACACATAAATGGCAGACTAAGAAACAGGAATATTTAATTGAAAACAAAGAAAAAATAATGAGTATTTTAGTCTTTCTATATGGCGTTGAATGCTGAACAATCTCCTTGCCGATGAAGAAGAAATTAAAATGAACAGAAATGTCGTTCGATAGTAGGATATTGCGAACAGCATGTACGGAACATGTGAGCTCTGTCTAAGTTAGAGAAAAGATGTAAAGAAAAAGAATACTTATAATTAACATAAAAATGAGATGATTGTTATTTCTAAAGAAGATATTGAAGAAAGACAAAAACAACACGTAACCGACCTAGTGATTTTGCGGGAATGGGTGACGGAGCAGGTTATAGAAGAGATACGGAAATGCCAAAATTCATTATAGGACTCAAAGGACTGAAAGTTTTGAAGTTTTGTATAAATGATAAAATAATTTTTTTACTGGAATTCTGTTTCCTTCTATTGCTAAATAATAAAAAATTCATATATATATATATATATATATATATATATATATATATATATATATATATATATATATAGATTATTATATTATATATATTATTATATTATTTTAAATTACTATATATTATATTAATTATTAATTAGATAATCAAATAATTAATATATTATACAATATTAATATCATATAATATATATATATATATATACATATATATATGTCTGTATTTATATATATATATATATATATATATATATATGTATGTATATAATATTGCATAAATTTATATATGATATAATAATACAGTTGTATATAATATTAATTGTATAAAAATAAAGATTTTTCTTCTCGTTATGTATTGCGCCAAAATAAATTTTGCTAAAAAATAACACGTTTTGTTTGGTTGACTCATATTTTTTTTTCCGATTTGTTTTTGCATTCATGAACATTTAACACGTGAATTCGTTAGGCCAATCGGAATAGTTAAGAATCGGTTTGCACAAATATAGTTAACTATAGCAGATGGAGTAGACAAGACCATTTCATTTCTCAGATTCTTCCTCTTATCTGCGACGTATACAGATAAGCTAGTCCCATGGTGGGTAACATTTTTCAGATTGAAGAAATCATGGCGATTTTCGAAAAAACAATTCTGAAATGTTTACAGCTACATTACGTATAAAAGCGCATTTAGTTTTCCATTCCTTTTAACTAATTCTAAATAGAGTCTACTCTGACAATCCTACCATATGCACAATATTATATTTTGTCCATGAAAAACAATTATGTGAGTCGATTTTGTAGTTATATTCTTGTCGATCAGTCACGAATTTGTGTTAAAATATCATTGTATGCTACTGTGCACTAAGATTCTTCTTACCTTTCATCTATGATTAGTTCAAAGGACGTTACAAACATCATTGCATTTGGTTTGCATAAACAGAAACTATTTCTGATTCAACTTGATTATCACCAATTAATATGACACGTTGTTAATCGAAGTAATTGTATTTGCAGAAAACGTATTTTATTAACATTAGTCGTGGCGATATAGAAACATACCTTTGTAACAATAGTAAATATTGCTACAAAGCATGTCATGCTATTAATCACTTCATTATTTTAGCGATGTGACGAATATAATCTGGAAACTAAAATGTATTTGATGAATATGGGAACAACTATATATACACAGAGAATAAAATCGGATGTTTTCTATTCAGATGAGAAAAAAATGACAGCTGATCATTATAGCATATTAATAATATCCGAGAATGCTAAATAACTTTCACATTGTGTACACTATTTACATTATTCGCATTACTGTACCCATCTATTTTGCCATATTTTTAACGTTTTGGTCGTTGTACGCCCCAGGCTTCTTCAGTTGGTTGGAATGTCGAACTGAGTCCTTTATTTCGCTCGCTGGGGTAGACTGTTCTAGTTCCACGTACCATATCTAATGGATGTCATTTATCGGTTATCTTCTGTTAATTTACCTCTCCAAGTTATCCACTGCCTTAAACAGGTATTGAACTCACAACTCTTTCGGACATGTCATTGGATCTAACCAACGCCTTTATCTACTATATCATGTGTCCTGAATAAGGCCGGTGCGCATAACGGCCGAAAAGGTTTGATGAATGTTGTAACAAAGATAAGGACAATAGTCTGAATAATATAAATACTGTATACATTACCTTATCTCGGAAATATAGACAGATACTCTCACATTGTATGTTAGAAGATTTTATCGTAAAGCTCATTCAACAATTATGAAATGAAATGATCTAAATTCAGATTTTACAAAAGAAAAGTTAGCGGTAGAAAATGTAAAATTATCCGTATGTTTAGCGTAGCGTTTTGAAGATAGTGGACTATGTAAGTTGTTAGGGTGATAATTCCTTGTCTTGCCAATCTTTAATTTTTTTTTTGGCTACTTGTTCAGTTTATTTTCTATCCATATTTCGTCAAGCAAATTCTAACGCCTGACATTTATTTCATATAATTACTTTTTTTTTTTTTTTAATTATGATGATGAACAGCTGTCATTTAATAAATACTTTCTATTTACTATACTATTCCAAGGTGTGCACTAAGCAATGTCTACTTCAATATTCCGCAGCAATGGCGAACTGAGTAGTTTTCTCAACCAACGAAAACGATGCAACTCGAAAATCCGAATAGTAACGGTGAAAGATCTACGACTAGAATATTATTCTTAGCAATGGATTAAGAAGGAAATGCGAATAAAGCGACACTGCATATTGTCTTTGCGGTTCTTAGATTTAAGATGTATATGAATTTTTGGAATAAATTTTCGAAGAGTGGTAATTGCGCGTCAAAATAATCCTCCATAATTGTATGTAAAGAATTGTACGAGAATTAAAAAAAATAAAAAAAATAAACAAAAACTTCTCTATCTATAAAAGCAGGCTCTGTGTGTGTGTGTGTGTGTTTGTGTGTGTGTGTGTGTGTGTGTGTGTTTGTGTGTGTGTGTGTGTGTGTGTGTGAAATGAAAGCACGACAGCAATTTTCGACAGATTTACACCAAAATTTACATGCCCATGCTCCAAGTTAGCGGGAAGATCAAGACCGACTTTGCATTTACCAACTCCCATCGATAGTGGAAATAGTCGATTTTTTTCATGCTTCTACGACAGTTTTCATGTAGTTTGCGGCCATTTTGTACTGGCCAGAGTGAGAGCCAATAGCAATCTGCCACGAATAGGCAGGAAGATTCTATTGGCCAGCGTGAGAACCAAGAGCTGACTGACACGAATCTTAACTAGCATCAAAAAAAAATCATAGCTGCATTTGTCACAAGTGGAAAAAATGTAAATCTGCATGACAGTTATCTCCAATTGGCTCATTCGCTTGCTTAAACTCAACGTTGATTCTGATTCCGCAGAACTGGGTTATGTTTGAAAAAGTATTTGTTGTTAACATTCTTTTTTTCAGTTAGGAGTCCTTTTTTAAAGCTGATCGTTTTGTGTTCATTTTTTTTAGTTCTTTTTTCGTAACAGATTTAGTATTTAGTATAGAGCTTAGAAAAAATTCGGATTGTGAGATAGGCAAGAAGTAAGGCATGTAACAACATCAGTACGGCAAAGGACACTCTTTTAAAGGCAAAGAAGGTTAAAAATATTTTAAGTCAAGTGACAGCCATTGCTGTATGATTTTTTTGAATCAAGCACGGGCAACGACGGGCCATGCCGCTAGTTTGCAAAAAATAACAATTTCAAAAAAGTCAAATTAAGAAAAAAACGAAAAAAATATGTAAAGATTTATTATGGTAATGGACATGTAACCAGAAAGAAAACTGGAATCGGATGACTGAAGAAAAGTTCTAGCTGAGTCTCTCGCGTTTGTTTAGAACTATTACAATATGAGTTTAAAGAAATAGTGGAATTAATTCTGTATACTTGTTTGGCAAACACTGTGAAGACATCACATAATTCAAGTCCATTGGGAGAGAAACACGAATCCATTCCACTATCGTTTCCATGATATCATGCAATTTCACAGGCAATAACGAAACGCCATCTCTGGAGTGCGGTAATTACTTGTTTACTATATGTACATGTTATTAAATATAAATTGTTTCGTGGAGGCATATTTGAACACGTTCAGAAACGTTTGGCTGATTATACATTAAAATTCTCTACATATATTATAACTCTTATCTTTCAAAGGTAAGACACGGCTATATAAATGAGAGAGTCACTGCACAATCGAAAATAATAATTATACTTACATTCTCAACTCTAGTTTTCCTATCTCTTTTAGTAGTAACATTATTATTTTTTAATTACATGTCAGTTTTCTTTATTTTTGCGTTTATTGGCATCCTTCCTCTATTTTCCTTTTCTGGTCTGAAAGTAGACGATCACGGCTCTCGACAACATCCTATAATGTCTAACTTTTTTTAATAATTTTGTTTTCTCGTTACTTCAAATAATGACTGTTCTGCCATCCATTTACAAAAGCGTGTTATGTAATCTACACACTGTTTTACTCAGTACCACTTGCCGTCAATATTTCCCGTTTGCAACTTTTCTCATTATATATCCTTGAAATTTCAACTGTCTCAGTTTGACTCCAATTAGGATAAATATTTTGTTTCTATTTTTCCTTAAAACAATTTCATTGATCATATGTTCACTTCATGGGGTTCTAAACATCCTTCTGGAGAACAAAATTTCTCTTGTCGCATATATGTATTCCATCAATAAGGAGATTGGCCAACATTCAATGCAACTGAAGCTCAATTTCTTAAAATTACATAACATTTCCTCTTTTTCTAACGAATTATTTTCGTTCCTTAATACTATCATTTGCCAGACATCGTTCACTATTCGAAAGCGGTTACGGATTTTTGTACCACCTTTTCTATCTTCTGTTATAATAACTCCCAGTCATTTAAAATTTTGTACTTGTTTGAATTTCATATCTACAATTTATAGTTCGCATTTTGGGCTATCTTTCTGACAATATATTCTGACGTCTTCCAATTGCTTATTAGTTTTTTCCTTTCTTTCTTTTATTCATTTCTGAGGATGGCATGTAGTTTCATTTGTATATCTGCTATTAACAATGTCTTTTGCTCATCTTATGTTGTTAAGATTTTGTACACTAATAAGAAAAACAAAACGCATTTAGGCATCCACATTGTCTCAGAATCGGTGAGTTGTAAATTTTGAATAAGTTAGATGATAATGCACATCCTTTTATTACACCCATTTCTATCATTATCTATAATTGAATTTACATTCTATTCGTTTGCATCCTAGTGTAAATTCTGGCTTATTTCGATAAGTTTACTAAAAAGATCTATTTATATATCAGTTCAAACAGTTCCGTGTGTCATAATTTATCGAAAGAATTTGCACAATATATAAAACATAGTTATAAATACTTCTACATCTTTATTGCTTTGCCTGATTTTCGGAGCATAAATATTGCATTCCCTGTTCCAGTTACTTTAATCAAATCGCACTGTTAATATACATTATCACGTCTAATTTTCCTACTCGATGTATTTATCAGTATTTTCATAAGTTTAGTTATTTTCATTGGAATATCACCATCTTGATTCATTGGCAGCCCCATGAAAATGGATGTAATAAGGTCTTATATTATATAATCACTGCTGAATATTCCATGTGTGTCTTTTATTTTGTGAATGGTGAAATCATCTAGGGCTGCCAGCGTCATCTTTGCTAATCTCATCTGATGTTTCTTTTTGTTTTTCCTTTCATTACTCGTCACTTCCGGTAGTGATACTTCTGGTCATTTCATAATTTTTCCTAAGACATGTTACCTTCTTTTGCGCAGAAGATTTCACTGTGACATTCATTCCATCTTTGATATATTTCCCTATCTCTATTATCAAAGTTCCCCCTTTTATCTTAATGCACCAAGTAGCGCATATTTTATTCTGTTAAATCTATTATTTTTCTATGAACATCTGCCATATATATGTTTTTTTTTTAATTATTTTTTGCAGATATTCTATTGTACCATTCCTCATTTGCTTGCTTACAGATGTTTCTAAATTCTGTAATGTCCTATATAATATAGCCTATGTTGGTCTACTTTCTTTTCACTTTTCTTCCTGCCGAGAATTTCCTCTGTCATTCACTTCTTTTTCCCTTGATTGTTTCGTTCTCATAGTGTTCACTGGATTTACCTTTAACATTTTCATTAGAGGTCACTTTGAAATTCGGGTTATTTAGATGTCCGTCTTATTGAAATTCAGGGGCTACATTGCTTTTCATTAATAGCCATAATTTCATTCGCATTGTATATATCGCAATCGAGATGTGGATAGGAGTTACAGGTTAAAACTTCATTCCTGAATCTATTAATGAGTTTTATTTAATCTACCTGTTTTATTTGAACACATAAGCTTCACCATGTCTATAGGTGTCTTGGACGTTGTTAAATCCAAGTTTAGTTTTCAATCAAAAAAAAAAAAAAAAATTATGAGTTCATTAAGGATCCTAAGTTCGAGTTTGACGGCTATTTCACATTTCCTACTTTGGTATTCAGGGCTACCATTAATATTCTACATTCTTGCACTTTACAATAAGATTTGCTGTTGCCCAGTATAAATATTCGACTACTTTTTAATTATTAATATTTTTTTTTATTACAATCTTAATTATCGAAACGGTTTGTTTATTTACCAAATACGAACATTATTTAATATTTTTCCAGTATGTGATTTTTATATTAAATAATATTGGATAAACAGTTGAACCATTTACTTCGGAAGAAATTGAATTGTTATGTAGGATTTTAATTTTCTATGCGTTGAACATCAAATTTAAAAAATAAAATAAACGATTCACTCATATAGTATATCTATATATATAGTTATAAATATATAAATCCATGGACTCTTTTTTTCTTATAGGATTCATAAAATTTGATTTAGAATAAACTGAAGTAATCAAATGTTCTGAAAGTGAACAACATTTTATAGCCGAGAATAAAATCGTTAGAAAGAGTAGCATTTTATGTCTGAGCATAAAATACATCTTCACAGATGTTGACTGCACATAAGTAAACTCTTCAGCATTCGTTACCTATCGATATTTCTGTGCATAAATCTATCTATCTATCTATCTGTCTATCTATCTATCTATCTATCTATCTATCTATATATATATATATATATATATATATATATATATATATATTGGTGTGTGTGTGCGTATGTATGTATAGTCTGTGAATAGGGAGGAAATTTTTTTTAAGTCAAATACTATAGAAACGATTAAAATTTTGCGTCGAATAATTTTAATGGTCGATATTTACAAATTACGAGTAATTCTCCTCAGCCAATGAGCTAAATTTATCACAATGTACAGAAAATATGGTCCAAGATCTCGACTTTCTTAAGTGTTCATCAGGAGACAGTTTTATTGTTATACTAACACAAGAGCCTACATTACTAAACGTATACATATACATACATACATACATACATATATATATATATATATATATATATATATATATATATATATATATATATATATATATATATATATATATATATATATATATGAAATAATAATAAAAAACGAGAGAATATTAATCTACAACCCAGTGTATCTGAAAATTTTAATTTTTTTATATTTTTTATTGTTCAATATATAGAACCGGGATTTCTTACTAAACTATCAAATAAGGGAGAATCATTGGGACAAAATGTCTTTGAGTGTGGGGGAGAGAAAAAATAGATAAATCTAAAAACGAAGAAAAAAAAATACATATATATATATATATAAAATAATAAAAAAAAAAGAAAAATGTAAATGGGTTTCTGCTAGAGCGAAACAATACTCACACGGGCCAGCAAATGGTTGTCTGTTTTCTTCGTCATGAAGGTAACTGAATGTTCGGCTTACCTTATGTCCCAGCGTCGCTTTTCTTTCCTTGCTTTATACTTGTGTATTGAGTCGGAGTGTTTTTGCCAGTATGTTTATATATGTATTCTATATTCATTCATATATATTTTCTGTTACTACAAGGAAACGCAAACACACACACACACACACACACACACACACACACACACACACACACACACACACACACATGTGTATGTGTGTGTGCTATATGCGTGTGTGTGTGTGTGTGTGCTTCTGTGTGTGTATGTTTACACATTGTATGTTGTGTAGGTTTCGTGTGACTGTGTGTGGTCCGTCTAATGTGACTGATTTTACTATCATATTTGTATATATTTATTTTCTATGCATATATATTATATAATATGTCATTATAATGAAACTTATATAGTAAATAATAATATTGTGTGTAAGTATGTGTGTGTGTTTGTTTTTGTGTTTTAGCGCGCGCGCCCGTGTACTCCGCCTTGTGTGTTTTTCCGCTATGTGTAAATGGTATGTGTTTATGTGTGTGGGGTCTTGATTTGTTTAATGCTGGTTGATTTTTGTCTTTGAAGTTGTTTTTGTTGTATTTTCAGGTATGATTAATCATTTGTTTGATATTTTGGCAGAATTTTAAAGTTACCTTTGTGGCATTTGTGAATGTGTTATAACAAAGTATTTTCAGTTGTCTGGTAATTTAATTTTGCTTTTGTGTAAGTAGACTCTTGTTTATTGCTTGACTGAAACCTATATAAGTTTTTCTTTATTGTAAATGTTGTTGTGGCCTTTTCAAACGTATAGTAGTTTCCTTCTATAATTTTATTACAAACCCCACACCCTTTCTTGTTTTGTGACCACTTGTATTGGGTGTTTAATAAATTTGGTTGATGTTAATGTGTTTAAGGGGATTTGATTGGCGTTTGCTTTAAATTATTTTGGCCCTTTTTAGTATAGCTTTAATTTCATCATTCTTGTTATGTAGGTCTAGGTTCTTGTTTATTTCTCTAAACAGTTCTGGATTGTCCTTGTTATATATTGATACATATGTTGCAACATATTCATTGTTGTATATTTGGGTTTCGTAGTTCAAAATCTTTTGTTTATTCGTCTTGTGGGGTACGTTCGTTTTCTAGAATCATATGTAATCGTTATAGGCGTTTTTTTCGGAGGTGTTTGTCGGCCATTGTTGTGATAAGCTATGTGCTAATGTATAGGGGATAGATTCTGAACAAACTTTTGTGTGACGACTCTTAAAATGAAGATATTGTTGGGCGTCTGTAGGTCTGTGTTAGATATCTGTGATAATGTACTTATTTCTATTTCTGTTGAGTATATCTATGTACGGCAGTTAGTTAAATTTCTAATGTTCCTACTCTTTTTAATATACACACATACATACATATATATATATATATATATATATATATATATATAACCTTTGAAGCATTGTATCTTAGAAATGGTTAGATAATACTAGAATTCTCCGGAATTTTATAACACTATTTTGAACAATAAAAATGTATGTATCTCTAACTAGAAATTCTGATCTCTCTTGTTGTTACAAACTCCTGATCCAGGTTTCCTTTCTATTGCTTATTTTCTTATTCGCCGTTCGCTTGACGGTGGTTGAATGGACTGAAGAAGCAAGAAACAATACAAATGTTGGTGTAATTACTGAAGGCCTGAATGAATTTCTTCATCAGGGCTCAGTTGTGAAGATATAGTGGTGCTGGGAAAACATTTTACGTGTTCTCTTTATCGCTGAATAAGTCTTAGCTGTTTTAAGTGATTCTTACGGAAAATAGAGTCAAGATAGCTAAACATCTTATATATATATATATATGTGTGTTCGTGTGTTTGGGAATATCACCCTTCGGTGTACCATGACTCTTCAGAGTACGTGTTGGATAATCCTGTTTTACAAAAGATGTTCGCTTTAAATAACTTTTTTTAATTATTAGCATGAATCTTTGTCCCTGCTCTGTCAGTCTTATGCACAAACAATGTAATTATGTACATTGACGTTTATATCTATTTGACTGTTTTTCAATGTTTTATGCAAGTGGTATATTCTATTTGCACTTTTCTTATTATATTTATCAGAATTTGCAATTATATCTCAGAGTTTCACTTTATTGACCCTATTTTATAAGATTTCATTTTCCGCCGAATAGAGGGTAAGAGGAACAAGGAAGGCAACACAAGATTTTCTTAGTGGACTTGAGGAAGTGGATGGCAGAACAGTGTCTGTGAGAAATAACAAAACGACAAAACTTATTAAGAACTACCCTGGACAGGATGAGGTGGAGGACCATGATCGCCTACGTCCTGAATGGATACGGAACATAAAAGAAAATGTCGGTTATGATTTTGTAGTTTGAAGTAAAACATTTCCCTAGGTTCATGCTTACTATTTTTAAAATGACATTATTCTCCGATGAAGCTATTCCACATCATCTAAATACGCATTTCTGTATTTCAAACAAATTTTTTGTACTCTTATTTTTGTTATTTTTAAGCGCCTTTCGATGACTGTGAGGTGTATTCCATTGTTGTTTTCGACATTACACAGATCAGTAAACAAGCTTGAATTTACCGTCTACCAAACTTCTTGATTGTCTATTTTGCACGCAAATATGTGTTCTGTTTTATAACATTTAATCATTAGTGATTTATAATCAGTTCGTACATTTCAATTTTACAAAAAAAATCTTAGTTTTTTTTTCTTAGCCTGCCACTAACACACTGTTATTCACGTAACTTATATTGTTAAGACTATATCCACCAAAAATGAAGATTTATCATAATATTGAAATTGCATCACTCATTTGCGATCACGTTTACTTGTCTAATTACTCTAAATATCTTGTGGAAATAGTGATATGATTCTCTTTTCTTCAACCCCTACGTTGAACCCGGATTATATATATATATATATAGAATATATATATATATAAGAGAATGAGAGAATGAGCTTCTGTGTGGGAGAGAATGAGAGTGGCGTGTGAGGGAGAAAATATGTGTGCATGTGTGTGTGTGTGTGCGCGTGTGTGTGTGAGAGAGATACAGAGATAGATAGATAGAGAGAGAGAGAGAGAGAGATAGAGAGAGGTGGGGGTGTCTTGGAAACCAGGTCATGCAGTCCATGGCAATCGACACGTCAAAGCAGAGAATGGTGCAGTGGAGCATTACCCCGGATTATTGTTCGCCCCACTTCTATGTGACTGCAACATGAACTAATATAACAGTGACAAAATGCAATTACGATTTGTTATGCTATTGACTCGATGCTGTTTTCCAGTTTGTCGATCGCTCTTCGATGTCCGCCAAAGTTTTTTCAGAGCTGTTAGGGAATTCATATAGTCTTGAGTTTTGTTTCTCATGACTTATAATTGCTGTAAAAAAATTGTTCAGAATTAAAGAAAGCTTAAGGATGATGGTGGGGTGATCACTTACATATGCCACACCTCCGCTTTTTTTAATGACCTTGGTTCATAAATTTATGATACTTATATGACAATTTTGCCATCGCACGTACTTTGAATTGTTCTCTAAAATCACGGATTGGTCCATTTCCTGACCAATCGCGTATATTAGTATCTTTCTATATTTTTGGCGCCAAGCTCACTGGAGTCTATGAGTAACTATAAGAACCCTCTCGCTGTTAGCCAACAGCCAGTAGCAGTTCAATTCTTGGAGAATACGGTACGGCGCATATTCTTGTGACATTTTAATTCTTAATTATTACTCATTCGTGTAATCATACTAATTCCTATTGATATTACTCATGAACATTACATCTTTCTACACTGGTAACACACTGTGGAGTTATTCTTTATTTAGCTAAGACTTCAATTGAACTTGTAGTTAAATAACATTCAAAATTGTACTCAACATTAAGTAGTTAAACTTACACTTTTTATTACGGAAAAATGGAAGCAACTTTCTTTATACTATTGTTGATTTTTGTATATCATTGTTCATACAATATTTTATTAATGTTCACTGAGCTTGATTATTTTTCTCTCGTGTTTGTTATACATGATTTATGTGGGGTGATGTTTACAAGAACACAGCTTTCCTTCTTGATTATTTTCACGGTGACCCTAGCCAACAATCCTTACAGCATCACTACAATGGCACTGTGTTCTATGAGAACTAGGCTACATTTGATATTCATATACATTTTTGTTTACTCTGACTTCAAAATTTAACATTTGTAGTAGTGAATTCACCGAAAAGTATTCCGTTTAAAAATGGCCGGATATTCATATTTTGAACAGGAAAATATGATTTTTACACAAAACCCGGTCAATCGTAATTGACGCGCGGCTGCAGGGCGGTATCAGATTGCGTTTCTAAAGTTAATGCAGCCGAGTCATCCAACATTTGCTGCTGTTTATCGTCGCGTTCCTTAGACAGGATCCGTGGCACCACAAACTATGGATCGATGAAGAACGCGATCCGCTCGTACGCTTGACCACGAATAATATATTCTAAGGTCTAAACTCTAAATTTAATAATTCCAACAGATGCATTTGGAATCATATGATTATTAAGATTTTTTTCTTGTTTTGGCGGGAGGAACACTCCCACAAAAATGTTAAAATTATTTTGATAAACACTGTATAAGAATTTAAAGACAAAGTAATCTTTAAAAATTTTAATATTTTTAGGGTTCTAATATCTTATTAATTTTAGATTAAGATTCTTATTTTACAAGACGCTTGTTGAGGAAATTTTAGAAATTTACCAATTAAATTTACTATAGTTACCGTTCTTATTTTCTGATAATGTTATCCCGTGACTGTTCCAAATTCATACATATTTTTTAATGTTTTGGAAATCATCGTAATTATTGTTTTAAATAGAAAACTTTACTTGAATATTCATTATTTATCAATTTCTTTTCGTAAGACAATAGTTTACATAATATATCTTGTCCACAAAATAAATTAAAATAATTTCTAATTTAATATTGATTGGTTTTGTTGCATTCTTCTTTGTCGAACTGTAATAAGAAAGGTTTCTGTAACTATTGCTTCTGTGTGACAAAAATTATTTAATTTTTTTGTATGCATATTTTGTACAGAAATTTTCGAGTTACAACATAATTCATTAAATTAATCAAAACCTTCTTTTAAAGACAAATTATGTGCTAGCTTAATCATTACGTATCTTTTAAAGAACATTTTAAATATTTACAATTTAAATTTAAAACAATGGAATGGATAAATGGATGAAAAACTTATTTTTCTAATCACAAAATTAAAAAATAAAGGTTGCTCCTT
>OZ010579.1:34233155-34235655 GCA_963932145.1 Acanthosepion lycidas
ACACATATCACAGCTTGAATAGTTAATACATACGTCATAATAAAATTCATTGCGATAAATTATATGAAAATAATAATGTTATGATAAACATTGTAAAATCCCGATCTGCTAGTGTCTGAACGTACAACTTATATGGAATTACTGAGAACATTAAGCTTATATTCATCCGCATTTAAATAAAGTAATTCGTATCCATATTTCTAAATCTTAAACATCGTAGTTTGAGATTTGTAGAGAATTTGGCTAATCCCTAAAATGATTGGCGGAAAAGCTATTAGGAAGATTCTTTAAGTTAGCAGCATTAATAAATAAATTGCGATTACCTCAATATATTTTATAAACTTTTTCCACATCGTAGAAATCCGAACATTCAGTAAGTGATGCAGTCAGCGTGAGAGATGAAATTGATTGTCTACTAGTAGTTTTACGGTCCATCAGAATTGATATTAATCAAATTAATAGGCTTAAGCGGGGAAGAGAGAAACGGAAGATATGAATATCTAAGAAATTAGTGTCTGTTCCTAAATAAATATAAGAGATGTTAGTATGGGCACCTCAATCTGGTGTAATAGCTAGCAATGCTCTCTGGCTAGAACAATTCCAATAGAGTAGTGAGTTCGATCCTCAGTGAGAGTCCCTTACTTTCAGGCTTGTTACACATCTAATATACGCTTAGTAGAAAGCAAGTATTTATGAGATCTACGTCTGGGACATCGATGTAATGGTCACGAAGCTTATCTAGCTAGACTAGTTGAGATAGAATAGTGATCTGAGTGGGCCCATTTTGAGGAATGGTGCCACGTCTAAGCTACATTTAGAAAAGTACGTAAATGACCAAATTAAGTTTATGGGATTTAAATAATTAAGAATATTACAGTCTATTTTTTTTTATTATAACCAACACACGACACACTTTTGTGGGTCTCTCTCTCTCTCTCTCTCTCTCTCTCTCTCTCTCTATATATATATATATATATATATATATATATATATATATATATATATATATATATAAGTGAAAATTGAAGTGAACACTCAAAGGTGACAGACTGTTTCTTGATAAACACAAGCATAAAGCCAACTATTTGCCCATAGATGGGACCGTAACCGGTACTACCACACAGTGTCAGAGTGGACATGGGGACACCAGCAAATAAGAGGTGGTTTCACGCTCTTCATTACCTCCTCATCCTAGGGCTTGCTCTCAGACGGAGTTTAATATCTTACCCAGGACGCAAAAAGTGCCAGAGAAGAAAGTCTAACATCGAGCAATTCCAGTGGTAATACGTTCTGAAGTAGGTACCAATCTAGTATTGCGCATTATTTGTGAAACTCGAGGCAACAGAGACGAACAATTACCATAGAAAAGCGACAGAGAATCTATGTTACTGTGGGTGAAAATGACTGAACTCGAGATCTGACATCAGGAAAGTTAATATTAAAGATTATTTGGCTTTTATCAAGAATGTCGGAATGCAGAGCAGAAGCACCAGACTAAATTTGGCAGCAATATTCAGACGCCATCAGTATCTAGGGCAACTCATCTGGACGTTATCCTTGTTTATGTGAATGATTCCATAATCCTTGCCTTCAGTAACTCATCTTTGGTGGTACGACGTGATTTTTGATCTCTCGCCGAAATCAGCACAAAAATCATTCAAGAGATTTACAGTCTGGGGAGTTTGGTATCCAGATGTTAGGGGTGATGATTTCGCAGAAATTGTTTGAGATACTTGACTGGGTTATTCCGCTTTTGTGCCAGAATCCTGATGCCAGAAATTGTGTCAGCCTGGAATTACCATTTATACCCAATACAGCACTAACTTCTAAATAAACTTGATGTAGGCCTTCCTGCTGAGTCTGAGACCCCACCAACAAATTCGGTTGTTATTTTCTCATTAGAACGAACATAATTAATTTACAGAACTACCGTACCATCCTAATCACATTTAGACTCATGCAACTCTTTCCGAATCGTTTGCATTGTACTCAAATTGACACACTCAAACATTACGAAATATTCGTTTTGAAGCTACTAACAGGAATGTGAAGTAGTACACCATGCTGTTTCTAGAATGTTGCCGAGTGAATTGCGTTATATCTTTTTTTTTCTCACAGATGGTGCCCGACTGATATTAATATAATGTGTAGTCGACAAAATCAAGAGCAAACAAAGCGCATGTGCGAAATATAAAATGAAAAATGGTAACACTTTATTCACCACATCCTCTATTTATATATACATTTCAGTTAGACATTATAAATACTTAATGGGTTTTCTTTTAGATCGTAAAAGAGAAGACTGTAGAAAATCGAATTTTGTTGACAGCATCCTTGTTTCTGTCAGATTACAAGACCACAAGCGTAGATTTTTTAGCAATATAAGAAACTCCTTCAGCTACAAGATGAAACTTAATATAGCAATTCAGTTTTTGATTTCATATATTAGGCAAGGTGGGGATTTAGATATTGACACAATAAACAGATAATATATCTACCC
>OZ010579.1:34238155-34270655 GCA_963932145.1 Acanthosepion lycidas
GAGTCATGGCGATTTTATCGCTCTGGCATTTACTCTTTACTGTAGATTTTATCAGATTTTGCACATCCAGACCGATTATTAATAGACTACTGCATGTTTTGCAATATATTTGCACAGACATGTGTTACATGTTCATCGTTGCTTCATTCTGCATCAGCATGTTTTCATTATTTTCTAAGAATTGTTTATTATTGTCTACTGTCTCTTTCTGGTCCTAGCTGCAATTTTCATTTTCTGTTCATTTTATTCAGTGCTGCATCGTTGCTTACATTCTCCGTAAAGCCTACGTACGTCAAAGCCCACGGTAAGATTCATGTATGAATTAAAATTTCAGACGTTACTGTCGTATTTATTACAGCACTAACGGATCAATATTCCAGCATACTTTTTTTTCTGGCAATTACAAAACTTTATATTCTAATGAACATTAAATACCACTGATAATATGATTATATATGGGGGAATAAATATCATGATTATAGTGTTGAAATTATTTTCAAATATAGCAAACAAAATTAACTTCGTCATTCCTAAACTGCAAAGTCTACCTAATGTATAGATTTAATATTATATTAGTGACAACATTATGTTAAATATATATATATATATATATATATATATATATATATGTGTGTGTGGGGGTATGTGTGTGTGGGTGGGTGTGTTTGCGTGTGTGTGTGTGCGCGCGTGTATGTATGTGCATGTGTGTTGACATAAACGCCAAGTCTCACAGACGGTATTCTGTTTTATGTAAAACACAATCGTCATGCCGTCGCGATTGCGTTGAAGCATGAAACTGACTCTCACTCCTGGATGTTCATTTCCATTTCTAATTTTATGTTTACATCCAGGCTCTCACTGATAGAAAATTTTATCCATGTATATATATATATATATATATATATATATATATATATATATATATATATATATATATATATATGTATGTATTTATACTAGAGCATGGCCCGGCGTTGCCCGTGCTTGATTCAAAAAACGTACAACTCATACATCAATTGCTTTTAAAGGAGCGCCCTTTGACATGCTGATGTTGCTACATGCCTGACTTCTTGCCTATCTCTCAGTGCGAATTTTTTCTAAGGTCTATACTAAACATTAAATCTTTTACGAAAAAAGAACTAAACAAAAAGAACACAAAACGATCAGCTTTAAAAAAGGACTCGTAACTGGAAAAACCGAATGATAAAAGAATTTTAACAACAAATACTTTTTCACACCGAACCCAGTTCTGTGGAATCAAAATCAACGTTGATTTTAAGCAAGCGAATGAGCCAATTGGAGTAAAGTGCCATGCAGATTTAATTTTTTCCCTCTGGTGACGAATACAGCTATCGATTTTTTTTGCATGATAGCATGATAGATAACATTTGTGGCAGCCATCTATAGGCGCTCACGCTGGTCAGTATAATGTTCCTGCCTATTCATGGCAGCCAGCTATAGGGTCTCACTCTGGCCAGGACAAAATGCCCGCAAACTACATGAAAAGTGCCGTAGAAGCATGAAAAATCGCATAATTTAACATTTCATTATTTCCACTATTGCTGGGAATTGGGAAATGCAACGTCGGTTTTGTCCTTCCCGCTAACATGTAAATTTTGGTGTAAATCCGTCGAAAATTTCGGTCGGGTATCCTGCCCTTCATATATATATATATATATATATATATATATATATATATATATATATATATATATATATATATAATTAAACCTAAAGAGCCAGATGAACCTACCACGGTTTCCACTACGCAGAACGTCAGTGTTCTTTGGCGATCCGCTTAGGTGAAAGCTTGTTAGGATTATCTGTTTTTTTAGGTTTAATTAGTTTTCCTCTAATTAGCTTATTGAGCACTTTACATATTTATTTTACTTACTCGTATATATATTGAGAGAGAGAGAGAGACAGAGACAGAAATGGCATGCCATATAACTATAATATATCATCGTGTCTTCTTTTCCGAAATTGAACATTCTAAACAAGGTCATGCGTCAGGAACACGCGAGCGCATACACACACACACACACACACACACACACACACACACACACACACACACACACACACACATACACGAATATAAAGACAGGCACACAAATACACACGGTCACAAAGACCCGAACATAGGGGTATATTTCTAGACTCTCGAGGTAGATTGAAACGATAAGGGTTAGTTTATATGTATAGGAGTGAGAGATAACTTCCGCATTAAAACTTGAACAGTTTTAGATTGTTGTGATCAGAGAAATATGCTCTAGTCTCTCTGTTCCATAGGACAGGAGTTCGCGGGAAGAAGCTGTTTATGTGAAATATACTTATAGCCGATATAATATAGAGGGAATGTGGCACACACACACACACACACACACACACACACACACACACACATATATATATATATATATATATATATATATATATATATATATATATACATATACATATATATATATATATACATATATATATATATATATATATATATATATATATATATATATATATATATATATATATATATATATATATGCTCTACTTTTGTATCGAGCATATTATTTAAAAATAATAACAAAAACACTAAAGAACTTTGGATTATTTACCTAACGAGTTCTTTCCTATTTTCTATATATTTTTACCCATATATATATATATATATATATATATATATATATATATATATATATATATATATATATGAGTGTGTGTGTCTGTATGTTTGTACGCGTGTGTCTGTATATTTATGCGCGTGTGTGTGCGCGCGTGTGTGTGCGCGCGTGTGTGCGCGCGCGTGTTTGACAATATTCCCGAAGTAGATAATTTTGTTTGCTGTGTTTTTTTTTTGTTTTTTTTACAGTAGGAAATTAGATGCCATCTCTTACAGCTGTATATTAATACGCCCTCTTATCACTGTATAGAAAAACGATTGAATGTTGGCTTATTTGCTTTTCTCTCTTCGGGGAAACCATATTCAAACATATGTACATCTCCCACCGGCAACTCATCGCGTTTATCCGATATATTTACTCGTGACCTTCGAATAAACCAGATGTAATCATGTAAAAAGCTGCAATTCTTTCAGAGGTTAGCGAGTAAGTGTGCCTGTGTTGAAGCGTAATGTTTGGGTATGTGTTTCTGAGCATGCTAAGCCTCAATGTAGAAAGGAACCTGTCTGATCGTGATAATGCTCGAGGTGCTTTTCAAAATTAGTTCAAATGCGTGAAAAAAAAAGATTGTTCAATAAATGCATATTTTCTATCCTGGCTAATGCGATTGATGATATTTCTCTGAAGAAACCGGAAAGGGGACATTTCCAAATCAAGAAAAAAAAATGTATTTTAATTATTTTTATGACATTGAACTTAAAAAAAAATAGCTTTCGTAAGAATGTGTAATTTTAAAAGTAAGCATAACTGATGACAGAACTGAATATTACATGTAAATACAACAGTAAATACATTCCCCGGAGAAAATAGAGAAAATAAAAATTCAAATTACACTCTAATTAAATTTATTATTAATTGATAATATATCTCTATGAATTTCAGAAAACATTTTGCCTGACTGCTTGATAGTCTATCCCAATCTATCTATCTATCTCTATATATCTATTTCCACAGGCGAGCGGTGTGAGTTCTAAAGCAATTGGAGTAGAAGAGACAGCTACATTTAACAGTTTCAAGAGTGAAAGGGTGAGAGCGGGATGCCAGCCTCGTAGGACGCTTGAATTCACGGAATCTGGGAACCAGAGAAATCAGCTCATTAGAGCAATTACCATGAAAGTATTTGTAAAAAAAGAAAGAGAGAGGCTACGGCACATCTATGAGAGAGCGACTGCAGACGAGATAGCAGATCAGGCCCAATAACATTGCATATCCCTCTATGGATCTTATCAAGAACCCCGAGACAAAAAGAAGGGGCCCACACTATATATGGCAGCAATACTTCATACAAGGGCGAATGGTTGATTTGTAGATTTGAAGGATCGATTTCGGGGAGAAAAATTTCCTGTCGCGGCACAGGGAGCAAACTTTTATTGCGGTGGACGAAACAAATGACTCAATATATTTGTTCAATTTCAGTTCAACTGACAATGAGAAACTGAGCAGCCGCAAACAGGTGCTCTCGAGAAGTTGAGAGTCAGACATTCTAAGGGCGAGCAGGGAAGAGTTCACCTTTGTGAATAATAGAGAGCAGTTTTGTTTTTGAGGCGTTAAAGTTAACGAGTCAATTCCTGTCCCAGTTCACAACCGATTCGAGTTCCTTTTCGAGACGAACGGCCAGGTTAGTTTTGTCAGCGACATTCGATTTGTTTTTGAGGCAGGAATAAATTGTAGTGTCGTCCGCGTAGATGCCTATTTGGGAATCTATGATGTCAGGGAGATCGTTCATGAAGATAAGGAACAGAGTAGGGCCGAGGTTGGATCCGTGGCGAACACCGGCGTTCGTGGGATAAGAGCTGGAGGAGAATCCGTTGAGAACAACCTTCACTTCACGGTTTGACAGTAATGATTGTATTAAGTCAAACAATCGACCTGTAATTCCATAACCCTAGAGCTTGTGAAGAAGACCGGTATACCAAACCCTATCAAACGCTTCTCCGTTATTTTGAAGAGTTGGTAGACAATTTCAGTGATAGTCGTAATGCATCAGCTGTAGATCGGGCAAAGCTGAAACCATATTGCTTGACTGAGAGGAGATCATTGTGGTTAGCAATTTCGGCGTTGATTAAAGGTTCGAAGACTTTGCCGAAGAGGGGTAGTGGACTGATAGGACGGTAATTAGAAGGATCAGAATGCTCGCCAGAGTTCTTAAAGACAGGAACAATGGATGAGGATTTCCAGCAGACTGGAAAAATTCCTTGAGAGTTGTTATATAATTTAAAGAGGGCGGGCGCTAGTTCAGGCGCACATTTCTTCAAGACGATGGCTGGTATCCCATCTGCACCACTAGACTTTTGGGGGTGTAAATTAGAGATAATGCCAAATACCAATGACGAGGCTATCTCAGTTCAAAGAGAGAAATTGAGTATAGGTACGCCGGAATAGTCGAACGTTGAATTGAATAAAAATTTCCGAGCAAAGCATTCAGCCTTGTCGGCAGAAGTGGTCTGGGCCTATTGAACAAAGGAGGTATAGAGGATTTGTTATTAAGTACGCACTTGCATAGACGCCAATAATGCTTAGAGACAAATTTGCGAGATGCAATATGTTCCTTTATTCGAGCAGTAAATAGTGACTTAACTTCGTTGAGGACACGTTTACACTCGTTACGGGCAGAGACAAAGAGACGTCTATTGCAGTCGGACATGTCGCTACGATATAGGTGGAAGATATGATTTCTATGGGCAATGGCAGCTGAGCAAGCAGCAGAGAACCAAGGGGAGGAGCGCGATTTGACCTTATATTTCGTTGAGGGGATGAAAGCGTTGATTCCAGCTTTAACCCAGGAGGAGACCTCAGATGCACATTCTTGAACGGGAGCGTAAATACAACATCCTAAGGGACATCGGGAGAAAATCACGGAACGGGTCCATGCTGCTCGTTGATAGCAGAACGAGGTTCTAGTTGTAGGAGTATCTTGTCACGGGGAGGAGTTGAAGGAGATGTTGAATCAGATGCTATCTATCTATCTATCTATCTCTACACACACATGATACACTCACGCACTCATACAGACACAAACACACACACACACACACACACACACACACATATTTCAAACGCAGGTTCTACATGACCAAACGGTAAGCACGTCACATATATTGTCGCTTCTCCTAGGCAACACAGATTCGAATCCTGCGTAAGACTCATTTTTTCTAAGAACATTTCTTGAATATTCAGGCCGGTAAACGTAATTGAAATAAGAAAAAAAAATTGTTAATTAAATAAACAGAGCATTTCCTCGATTAAGAGTATCCATATAAGGTTTGATCAAAACTATAATACGTAGGAATTAATACATTTCATATATATATATATATATATATGTGTGTGTGTGTGTGTGTGTGTATATATCTATATATATATATATATATATATATATATATATATATATATATATATATATATATATATATATATATATATGTATATATGAAGAAAGAAAGTAAGAAAGAAAGAAAGAATTGGAAGTGAGACAATTCAGGACGACAATGGTTTCCTTATTTGATAAGAATGATAGGAATAAATCATATTATTGTCTTGTAATGCCGTAGCTCTGAAGCTTATGTAGAAGGCCAGATTGCCAAACCCTTTCAAATGCCTTAGAGATAACTAGATCATAGTCGTGCATCGTTGTTATTATCGAGAGCTTCACATTGTGACACTATTTAGGTCGCTAGAAGGAAAGAAGAAAAAAAGTCAAGAATTTAATTTAGGTGATAAGAAGCCACCACGAAAAAGACACTAAGTGATGTTATTCTTTTTTAACAAAGAAAAATGCTAAAGGCATTATTCTCATTAGCGAGGAAGGTAAGGTCGCGGATGTGTCGGATTTGATTTGATTCATGACGGCGAATCGAATGGTGAAAATTTCAGGTCGTCCAGCTGACCTACAGGGAAGAATTCTAAAGAGATAAAAATTAATTGTGTCGCTGAAAAATGTCCGAGTGGATCAACCGCAGAATTACAAAAGCAAAAGACTGAAATATTGGCTATCTACGAATATCTTTGAAAAAGGCATCTGTTTTGTGCCAGGAGCTGGCTATGATAAGAAAATTATTTTATCAGGAATAATTAACGCCAGAATGCGATCTCATCAGATGACCAGCCACTTGAAGCTGGCTAAAATCTCGATTGATAAAGTCCAGTTGATTCGGTTAAGATAGGAGTCTAGGGTGTGAGGTCTCCTCGAAGAAAAGAAAGAAAAAAAAAAAAGGAAGATAATTTTTTTTTCTTTGATCAAGATTATTTAAACCGAGGCTAGTGTGGTCACACGCACGCCGCTGAGCGCCCATTGGCTGAATGGTGGCATGAGCGTTAGGCGGAGGTAATCATGTGAAGAAGGAGGGGAGGCATGTTGCGCCCCCCTAAAGTGATAGGTGTGAGATGCCACTGTGAGAGAGAGGGGAAACCCGTTGACACCCTCTGAGGGCATGGTGAGATGAAGCTGGGAAGACGAAAGACTTCCAAAAATGGAAAATAATAAAATTTTCCGGACCGAAAACAAAGAAGTGGATTGTGGGTTTAGAATTATCAAGGAACCTCAAACCCCGACAAGCCCACCATGGTTTTGGTCGGCGTCCATATAAGCAGAGTCACAGCGAGTTCAGTACCAGTTCGAGTTCCAGTTAAGTTCGTAGTGAAGCTCGCAGTGAAGTTCGCAGCTGAGTTGAATTGAGTTGGGCCCGCCTCGCAAAGAGTTGACCGAAAGATTCACGCAAATCACGACCTCAACTTCTAGCCAAGAACAATTTATTTTTGAAGAACGACTTAGACTCACATCACCAAAACAAGTTTTACGAATATCGCCTGAAGATACACCAAGAACCAGTTTCTTAAAGAACAAACAACTTAAGATGTTAAGAATCGCCTAACAAAAACAAATTGTCACGAATCCATATAGCGGGTTAGGAAGAAGACGCAGTCCTGTATTCAGCAAACAGATATAAAATGTTGTTATCCTTTTTTAACGCATTTGAACTTTTCGAGTTATTATTTTATTTTCTTTTACATGTACTTCTGCGGTGTTGCCCTTGATCGAACTCGGCCTGCATTACGGCCCCAGCGACTGATTGATTTCGTATACCTAAGATCAAATCACAACGTGGGTAGATTAGACTGGAAATCAAAACAGTTACTTCGGTAACCAGACGTTGGAGGTGAGCTGGGAATGACAAGGCTGATACCGAATCTAACCAGATTCCCATCCGAATCACCAAAAGGTTAGAACGTCACATTTGGTGCCGTGTCCAATAACAAGCCAGTTGGTCGTCACAGGACTGGATAGCACGACGGACGCGGCTTGGCAGACGTCACATTTGGCGCTGCGACACCGGGGGGACGTCACACATATATATTCAGTTATGCCCGCAAACACATCTATGGTAGACCGGACAAAGCAGAAAGTGTATCTCTCTCTCGATTTATATATATATATATATATATATATATATATATATATATATATATATATATATGCACGCACACACAAGTGTTCAAAAATGTCTCGTGATCTGTCTACAAGCATTTGTTTGTATGAAATATAGATAAACCGCACTTCCTACTTGAAAAAACACACACATATATATGTCTATGTATGTAATGTATGTATGTATGTATGTATGTATATATATATATATATATATATATATATATATATAATGTGTGTGTGTGTGCGTGTGTATGTATGTATGTATATATATATATATATATATGTTTATATATATATATATATATATATATATATATATATATATATATATATATATTTAATAACTATGAACAGAAACGCGTATGTCATAGTTATCCTGTATACATTTGACCCTATTGTAAATGGGAGGTTAATATGTTGTGTGCCTAGCCCAACACTAGCAGTGGTTTACCTACTTCACGCCACCGGCGAGTATTTTCTTGTATGTTTTAATGACTGCCGTTTTATTTACGACTTCCGTTTTTACTATTTCTTCATTCATTAAAACTTCCCAGTTTAAAACACATTTAATGATATCCATATCGAGGCTGTCTAATTTCTAATGAATATGTCTATCTTGCCAACTTTAGATGTAAGACAAACTAATTTTATGAGCTACCTACAGTACACAAATCAACTCATCAACGAAATGTGCAATATAATTAAAACCGAATTTGCCAGAAAGACAGTTAAGCAATTTCTTAGATAACCTATTGCAACCTCTCATCAAACACGTTTGGCGTTTCATAGGACATGATCTAGAATTTCTCAAATATCTACCAAACGCGGTAAACCATAATTCTTACATACTCTCAGTAGATGTTGAGAAACTATATAGTAACGTCCTACATTAATAGGGACTAGAAACAATTAAATACTGTTTAGAAGCGACCTAAACTTATCAGTGGAAATCCCATCATAGAAAGCCTTGGATTCATCTTACAAATCAATCATATCATGTTAAATTAAATATCCTACAGAAAAAAATATGGAACAAATTTGTATACAAATGTTGCACTAACAAATGTCAACCTAGTCATGGGATAGCATGAGCTAAAATCTAAAAACATGGGAGACCATCGGAAATCTATGGGAACTAATTCAGTTACAACGCAAACAAAACTGGAAAGATATCTAGATGACTGTTTCATTCTGTGGAATGAAAGTCTGGATAAGTTAAGTCAATTCCAAATATCCATTAATAATATAAATCATAGTATCCAATTTACCGTAACAATACACTTCATTTTTAGACATATTAATAACAAAAATAAAACAAGATTATAAACCGACATTCATTTTGAAAACCTACTGACTCCCGACACTATCTCCTTTTTACACCTTCGCATCCAAAATTCACTCCTAGCAACAGTCCACTCAATCTAGCCAACTGAACTTGTTCAATTGTCTCAAACACACAAAAAAGAGCCCACAAAGAAGAGATGGAAAATTCTCATCAAGAGAAGATACCCTGAAATTTAAATAACAAAAATCAATGAAAAAGCAAGACAAAATAATCCCTTATATCTCAACTTTTAACCCAAAGAACAGAGAAATCAACAAACACATGCTTCTAAATACCCAATCCCACTAAAAGACAAAAGAAATGATAAATCTATTACAAAAATGCCCAATTATAAATAGTAAACGACAATGAACATCACTAAAATAAGATAATGACGTGTGCAAATCTGCGAATAACATTAAAGAGCCTCAATTTAAAAAAAGAACCGGCGATTTGTGGAGCATACAGCTACAAATTAGAAGGTCACGCATTTCACTTCAAAGACGGATCCAAATTCAAAATTAAAAAGGGTATCTCATGCAACTAACAGAATGTAATATGCATAATAACATGCAAATAATGCCAGGAATATTAAACTGAAAAACCGACAAGTCACTCCGACAGAGTTCATTACCAACAACTTATAGATGCACTCACCAGAAAAATACACCTTAGAAAATGCGGATGACGAAATACGCCAAATTTTAATATCTACCCAATCTACCAATGACATTTAAAAACCACCGAAAAAAGCGTATTAATAAAGAAATAATTTTATCTGAAATTTTAAGCTAATACACAAAATAAATGCATAAAAGAGAATCAAACACATCAGCATAGATTCTATCATATTTTCCTCTCCATAAGCGATATATAAAACCAGTATACCCCTTGATTTTCATTGATTCAAGGCATAGGCATCAACACGTTGGAATATAAAAATATATAGACTTTTTGAAAACCTAAAAGCGAAACCGTTTAAAGTAAAATATTTTTTATGGAACCCCACATATACATATATTTACATATAGATACTAAGTGTCTTTAACAATCTTATATCTCTTTCTCTCTGTCTCTCTCTGTCTCTCTCTCTCTCTCTATATATATATATATATACTAGAAATATTACCAAGAAAATTCGAAGTCGGGTTAAAATTGAAATTTACTATAATAGTTCAATAATATCTCATATATATATATATATATATATATATATATATATATATATATATATATATATATATATTAACATGTAATATAACATAATATAAACTGTATTCTCGACACAAGATTTTGTAAATATTATGTGTTTATCATGGGGTGCGACAGGTACATATTTCAACGAATTGTTTTATTGTCATATTTTCCATATAATATAATATTTAATTCATTATATAAATTAAATTTTCTAAGTAATTTCATTATAAGTATCATCTATATGTTTTTGTTGATTTTTTTTGCTTGATATTAATGCTGTATTTCTTAATATAAGGTTCTTTATTACCAAATGTTCCTCGACTTGAAATCGTTATTCTCCAGAAATAAAACACACCGAAATATATATACATAAAAATGCTAACTGAATCTAAATAGTTAGATAGTAATGAGATTTTACGTAGCGATATTATTCATTGATCCCGTGTATAGACATGAAAGAACCTTCTAATGCATATTCTGTCCGGATATAAACGTACAATGTTCTCCACAGCTTCTCATCCTTCAGAAGATGTGTATTCTAAGAATTCCTTTTGAAATATGTTGTAGTTATTTCCTGTTGCTTTCACCACGGTTCTTAATCCAGAATTGTCCATCTCTGACAATGAATGCTATTTAAGGAAGAAGAGCACATTTTACGGTGCCCATCATCCCGTAGCAGCAGGAGAGAATAAATTGATAGATCACTATTCTGAATGCATGAAAGCGAAAATGAACTTGATCTCACTCATTCTGCTTTCCATGCCAAAGCTACTTAACCGAAAATGTTATTTCAACTGAACTCTTTCTAGTTTCCCTAGTGCTTTGGGGTTGCATTAGGGGATATTCAGATTATTGCATGTAACATTTAGCTATAAAACCTGCCTTTGCGGATGATTACTTCAACTGCCAATCAGATCTGAATAGCACCACCATCTATGCACCTATTACATGAATACACGCAGAGAAATCGGAATTGGTTAAGTTATTCCGTTTAAATATCCTCTGCTCTCTGATGGCAGCATTTAAATTTCCTTCTGATCTAGGGTCCATTTGAACACTCCACAAATTATTTACCCTTAATTTTAAACACTGGAAATAAAAGATTATGATTATTTAAGTACAATTAAAAAAAAAAATCTTCCAATTTATGATGTGGGTTTGTCATTGTAGTTATATCATTTGAGTGAATTAAAAACACATGGCCATAAAGAAAATACGATTAAAATAATTATGTTCAAACGATTATATCTTACTTATTATAAAACGCAGATTGTGTGGGTGTGTGTGTGTGTGTGTACGTTTATATATTGGATCGGATTTCCTATATTTTTCAACCGATTTCTACAAAACTTCACAGGACTACGTAAAATTACCTTTACTTAAATTTTAATTGTTTTTTTTTTTCACGACATCAATTTGAAAACATGATTACGAGGCATCACGAGAATGAAAGGGGGACAATTCATATCGAATTATACTTATTATAAAACCCAGGTTGTTTGTGTGTGTGTGTGTTCGTTTATATATGGGATCGGATTTCCTAAATTTTTCAACCGATCTCAACAAAACTTCATTTTTTTTTTGGCATGTAGTGTTTCTTATTGTCTTGCACACTTTTTCTTTATTTTTACATTCAGTATGCTTTTAAAATTCCATTTACAAGACAATTGTTTATAATAAAATTTTATTCAATGAATTCGTAAAAAAATATATATAATTAAGACATGCGTAAACAATAATCGTAAACAATAATCTTTGTCAATTTTATTTTTCAGTCTTTATGATGGTCGATACTTGATCTATCTCTTACTGTTACATCCCCGGGCAACGCCGGGCTCTATTGCTAGTCTGTTATAAAAAGAGTAGTATTCTTTTAAGACTATGGAATAATTGATCAACACATGAAAATGTTTTTACTTAAAGTTAACATTTGGGAATATAAATTTTCGTCATTTTTCAACTATTTTCTGAATAAATGTATGAAGTAATTACAAGGACGTTCAGTTTTTTGTCATTATGTTTGTATATACAGGAGTTCCTCGACTTATGTCGGAGATGCGTTCCTACGATGCAACCTAAATCTGATTTAGATATATGTCGGAACTCACATATGAGTCTGTATTACATAAGGATGGGCAAAAATCCCCGCAAAAAAAAAGAAGAAACTAACGAAATATAGCGAATGTAGCTCAATCTATTATGGAGGACAGCCGGTGAAAGAACAACGCCGTCTTCCAGGTACAGCGCCGCGTGACGACCTATGTTAATATGGAAAAATAGTGCTGTAACCACGAAACGATGCACGTCGGTTGCTCCATTACTCGAGGACATTCTGTATTACGAATAGTTTTATCGTATTGAATATAAAATGAAAGCCATTTTCGATACATTATAAAATTGGCATTTTAAGAAAAATAAACCAGTTTTTTATATAATTTTATTATAAAATTCGCCTTTCAAAAAATAAACTATATTTATATTTACGCAGAATGTCCCCGGGTTACGTTGGACTGCATGAGTTTTAAAAATCACTATGAGAACGGGATGGAGATTTATTAAAATAAGTCTCTCTTGGAACAGATCGAAATACATCGATTAGAAAAAAACTACGACACCTTCCTTGGTGAATTTCATCTTAATATCAAGAAACTGATTAGAAAATTGGAAAGAATCAGTATAATAAGATAGAGATATAATACATTTATATTATATAATGAAAATTATTTTAATATGTATATATATATTGAAAATAATCATTGCTTAAACAATTATATTGGGGACGGATGGAAAATTTTCAGTGTGTCCACTGACAGAAAATGTAAAATTCTGGACTTTAGTCTGTTAATGAGGCTTTTCTTATTGTTCTGTGCTATTAGAATTTTTTTTAATGCTGTATTCTGAAATGAAATGCATAATTATTATAGCATAAACAACCCCTACACAGAGCACGTGCATACACAAACACACCTACTCATATATATATATATATATATATATATATATATATATATATATATATATATATATATATATATATATATATATGCAGGAGGGTTTATCTAAAAAAAAAAAATAAAACTTATATTCACCTTCATCCCTGTCGTGCGGTAAAGTCTTACAGGTACATTATTCGGACTACTGTCTTCATTTTTGTCACCATATTTATTCCAACGTTTCTGCTGTTGTACGCTCCGGCCTTCTTCAGATGGTTGGAATGTTGAATCATTTATTTTTCTTGCAAGCGTGGACTGTTCTAGTTCCACTTTCATGTTTAATGAATGCGAATTATCAGTTATCTCATGTTCATTTCCCTCTGAAAGTTCTCCAGTGCCTTAAACGGGTATTGAAGTCTTTGGATCCTATCACTGGATCTAACCAACACCTTTATCCACTGTACCATGTGTCCTCAAAGACTGACGCGTATACAGCCTAGCTATAAGCAACCGGACGTCTAATGACACTGAGGAACTGTGATACACCCAAAAACTCTATCTGTGGATGACAATGTGTGTATATATATATATATTTGAAGAACAGAGTGCCATTATTAATTTTTCTCGGATGTGCCGACCGTTAGATGAAATAAACATACATACACCCCCCCACACACATATATATATATATATATATATATATATATATATATATATATATATATATATATATATATATATATATACACACACAACATAAAGCACTATGTGTTGAAGGGTAACCTGAAAATTACCAAATACGGAGAATGTTGATTACCCACACAATCACAGTACTATGTATTCAAAAATAACTTTAATTGAAAAGTTAATTTTTTTCATTCTCTATTAAATGCCTCTTTTTCTTGTTATTTTCAGATTTTGTATAAATGTAAAGTTGATTTGTTTCAACCCTTCAAATGGGCATACCACAAGTAAAGTCGTTTTAGCTAAACTTTTCTCATTCAAAAATATGTTGTGATGTATCTCTTAGCATTTGTTTGTATGAAACATTCATAATCTGCACTTTCTCCTTGAATAAACCTGTATATATATGTAAGCGTCTGTATATATATATATATATATATATATATATATATATATATATATATATATATATATATATATATATATATATATATTATGCCTCGCCATTTGCAAGACTCTGGGTTTTTAATAAATGTGCGTATGTATGAATTTTGATCCAATCATGTGTATGGAAAAAGAGCTCTTACAGCCGATTTCATATTTTGTTTGCAGAAATGTAGATAAAAACAATACAAACCCCAACCACGTATGTTCCAGTAGCTAGAACTGGGTTACTAGACAATGAATGCATATTCCCAATTCATTTATTGATTATTTGGTAAATAAAAGAATCAAAACGAACGCACCGGTTCCCGTTTTTCCAATTGATCTTTCGTTGTAACCCACATTTCCTGGAAAGCATTTTCTCTGAAAATTTCATATTTCAGATGAGATTTGAGTTTCTGTTTAACCTGAGGTCATAAATTTAATGCAAATCCTAGGACTTATTCTCAGTATTTTTACCGTTTTTTTTTTATCATTACTATTAATAAAATTTTAACGATATAACTCTCAATATAACTGTACCCCGCATGACTCTCTGCGTTCAATGACACCTCAGGTTATACACAATCATTGTTCTTCAAAAACCTTTCTCTATTTTCTAAGAAATTTTAGCTATATTTAAGATAACTGTTTTGATATATCTGTAATTCCATAGAATTACCGAAAACATTCAGATATTTCATTTGATTAACTTTTTTTCCATCTACAATATATATGTAAAATTCTGCATATATCTTTTCTTATTATTTGCCTGTGTTCCTAGCCGCTGTTCTGTAAATTGATATATATTATGAAATGTTCTTCTCTCGCATATTATACGCAAGGTAATCTGAAATAAATCTATGTTCGAACCTATATTTTTTCATGTTTTTTTTTTTTTTTCCTCGCCATGGAAATATCTAGAATTCACTTTCATATAAGATATTAAAAAATTATGTAGAGGTACACCACTTTTTTGTTCATGTGTAAGAACATTTTTGATACATTATTTGCTTAGATCATGACCAAATATCAGAAATATTATTCACAATTTGTAAGAGCGTTCCAAATTCGTTATTCCACTCAAATGTCCACATTTACACAAAAATCACCCCAGCTTTCACTTTCGCTGTGTTCTATGAGCGTACTTTTCGCTGCTAACGACCGCTTCATATTAAAACAACTATTCTTGTACGATCACCGAATATAAGCCATGTCGTGCTCGATCAATACCTGATGTGTGACAGTTTGGTGATACAAAGTGCTGTAAGTCTGGATTTGCTGCTCTTTTAATTGATAAAAGCTCGGAATTGGAATTCGATATGCCGAGTTCTTACATTTCTCTGGTTCGTTCTATTCACTTAAGCGCAAATAATCTTGGGAAAAAAAAGAATCCACTTCTTTTCCCCCAGCTATGGGTTAATTAGCATGACGGATATCAATAAATCATTATTATCTCAAAAGCTATCTTATAATCAAAATATATGTTCTGGCTTTAAATAGCATGCTAGATGCTGAATAGATGTAAAAGACAATCAACCAATAGTTCAATCATTTTAGAATTCGTGATTATTTTTGTTATTCGATTAACATTTCCAGTAATTCTTTTAATTCTGATTCTACATCTAGCAGCGAAACTAAATCATCAAAAGGTGTGTGTTTCAATAATAAATTTTGCTTTCTATACATACCAAATTAATCTGATAAGAAAACAATATATAATATCATTCACTTTTTATTTCATGTTCTACAACTGGATGCTAGCACTTTGTTTCCACTGGAGGTAAACTTCATTTTAATAAATTTTATGTCAATAGACCTTTCCGAAAATTTCAAGATTTATTTGTGGTGATCACTTACATGTGCCACACCTCCGTTTTCTTTAATATCATTGGTTCATAAATATATGATACTTATTATATGACAATTTTGCCATCTCACGTAATTTGAATTTTTCTCTAAAATCACGGATTGGTCCATTTCTTGACCAATCGCGTATTTTAGTATATTTCTATATTTTTAGCGCCAAGATCACTGGAGCCTATGAGTAGATATATAAACCCTTTCGCTGTTAGCCAACAGCCAGTAGCAATTCATTTCTTGGAGAATACGGCACGGCGCATATTCTTGTGACATTTTAATTCTTAATTATTACTCATTCGAGTAATCATACTAATTCCTATTTATATCACTCATGAACATTACATCTTTCTACACTGGTAACACACTGTGGAGTTATTCTTAATTTAGCTAAGACCTCATTTGAACTTTGTAGTTAAATAACATTCAAAATTTTTCTCAACATTAATTAGCTAAACTTACCCTTTTTCTTACGGAAAAAGCGAAGCAAATTTCTTCATACTTATTGTGGAAATTTGTATATCATTGTTAATACAATATTTTATTAATGTTCACTGAGCTTGATTATTTTTCTCTCGTGTTTGTTGTACATGATTTATGTGGAGTGTTGTTTTACATGAACATTTCCTTCTTGATTATATTCACGGTGACCCTAGCCAACAATTCTTACAGCACCTCTACATGTTAATTGTCACATGGTAGAATATATTAGTGTCGTCTTTGTAAATTTGGGAATAATGATCATCGGTGGTCGTTTTCTGTCTGAATTTCTGCGATGATTAGTCAAATCTATTTACACTATTTACATTCGGGAGTTTTTTCCTCACATTTGTTGTTGTCATTACAAATTTTAGTAAGTTTTGCCAACCGGCCTTTATCAGATGCATATTGATACGGGCAAACTACAGGCACGTCTGAACTGAGCCCTTTATTTAATCTACGGGCTGTACACTGTTCTCATTCCACTGTTCATGTCTGATGATATTTCGTCTATTTCATAGTTTTACGACTGATAAGCAATTGCTCACCTAGTTTCTACTGATTCCAATACACTCAACCCGGGTCACGGCTTGAACTCACAAAAACTATATCACCAAATTAACGAACCAACAGTTTACAGCCATGAATGTTAAAAACAACAACTAATAGTGTGACGTCCCCCCAGTGTCGCTGCGCAAAGTGTGACGCCTGCGTCCGTCGTGCTATCCTGTCCTGTGACGACCAACTGGCTTGGTATTGGTTGCGGAACCAAATGTGACGTTCTAACCTTTTGGTGATTCTGATGGGAATCAGGTTAGATTCAGCATCAGCCTTGTCGTTTTCAGCTCGCTTCCAACGTCTGGTTACCGAAGTAACTGCTTTGATTTCCAGTCTAACCTACCCACGTTGTGAATTGATCTTAGGCAGACGAAATCAATCAGTCGCTGGGCCGTAATTCCAACTGAGTTCGAACAAGGGTGATATCGCACAAGTATATGTAAGAGAAAATAACATAACTCAAAAACTTCAAATGTGTTAAAAAAAGATAAAAATATTTTATATATGGTTGCTGAATACAGGACTGCGTCTAATTTCCAACCCGCTATATGGATTCGTGACACTTTGTGTTTGTTAGGCGAGTCTTAACATCCTAAGTTGTTTGTTTTTAAGAAACTGGTTCTTGGTGTATCTTCAGGTGATATTCGCAAAACTTGTTTTCGTGGTGTGAGTCTAAGTCGTTCTTCAAAAATAAATTGTTATTGGTTAGAAATTGAGCTCGGAATTTGCGCGAATCTTAGTCAGCTTCTTTGAGGCGGGTCTTCAGAGCGCTCAGCTCACTGCAACTGCTTGACTCTCTGTCTCCAACCCCAACTGCAACTTAACTTTAACTAATTTTCGCTCGCTGTGACTTTACTTACATGGACGCCGACCAAAACCGGGATGGGCTTGTCGGGGTTTGATGTTCCTTGATAATTCTCAACCCACAATCCACTTATTTGCTTTCGGTCAGAAATTTTTTTATTATTTTCCATTTTTGGAAGGCTTTCGTCTTCTCACCTCCTTCTGTTCTCATATTGGTATCTCACCATGCCCTCAGAGGGTGTCAAAGGGTTTCCCCTCTCTCTCACAGTGGCATCTCACACCTATCTCTTCAGGTGGCGCAACAGGCCTCCCCTCCTTCTTCACATGATTACCTCCGCCCAATACTCCTTCTATCATTCAGCCAATGGGCGCTCAGCGGCGTGGGTGTGGCCAGACTAGCCTCGGTTTAAAAAAAATCTTGATAAAAAAAAAAAATTATCTTCCCTTTTTTTTCTATTTTTTTTTCTTTCTTTTCTTTCGTAGTGTGGTCCCTTAATCGCAGTTCTTATTCTACATGTCACCTGGAATTCGTCAATCAGATTTTCGCCAGCATCAAGTGGGTGGTCATGGGAACGTATTTGCATTCTTGGTGCCAATTACTCATCCGATAAAACAGTTTCGCTATTATAGCCGGATTTCATATGGAATTTGTCAACGAGATTTTCGCCAGTTATCAAGTGGGTGGTCATCAGGCAAAACACAGCGAATTTTTCGTCCCAATAAAATAATTTCACTATCATAGCCAGCCTGACGATAAATAGATGCTCCTCTCAATGATTTCTACATATAGACAAAGGCTTAACCATTCCTTCATGGTGGTCAGCGGACACGTTTGTTTTGTAATTCTGCGACACAGTTAATTTTTATCTATTTAGAATTCTGTCTCTGAGGTTATTTGGCCGACCTGGAATTTCCACCCGCCCGTAACCTAAATCAGATTAATTCCAGTATCTTCCTTTTTACCTTCTCGACAATGGGAATAAAAAATTTTACCACTTTTCCTTGTCAGAAAAATAACACCGCTTAGTGTCCTTTTAGTGATGGCTTCTTATCACCTAAATTTAATTCTCGCCTTTCTTTTTCTTTCTTTTTCCCTTTTAGCAAGCCAAATATTGTCACAATAGGACAAATATCCGATTTTAATATTGAGTTTGACAAGTATTTTTCTAAAAGGCCATTTATTCTAACATTATTTCTGGATTTATATTTTTACTTTTTTGAGTAAAGGATCACTTCACATAGTTGTGAACATATTTTTCGTATTTGTTTTGTGATCAATGCTGGAACTATGAAGTATTTCACTATATGCTTCACTATATTTACTCTCCTTCCGTTAGCATTTATACGACCATTGCTCATGTCAAGCTATTGTGACATGATTTTTCGAATTTTCTTTTTACTTGTGTCTTTAAATTTTTTTATATTTCTTCCGTTATTTTCGAGATGGGAATATATGCAACACGGATTACTATATGAAAATTGCATCACTTAAATTCTACAGAAAACTTCCAGCAGTTTCATAGAATAAGACCTTATTCTTTCATCCTGTATATAAGATTCTCTTTTCGACTCTTCTGTTTACACAATATCATAAGACAACCTGACCGAGGATCTGAGTGTACTAATTTACTCATGAACCTGTTATTTTGTGCGCTTTTTCCTAGAAATTTCAACCAGGGTCAATTCATCTTAGTTGCAGCAGACAACACAGGTGGGCAATGTAGGAAGTAAAGCAAAATAAATTTTGTTTAAACAATCGCATGCGATACGGGTGGAATAGCAGAAAAAAAAAGTATAGTTTTCAAATGTATGTATGTATAAATCGTAGTTAAAATAGTCATGAGTGAAGGTATTTTTTAATCGGGGTGCAAAACCTTTGCGGGTGCATGCCTCAGATCAAGTGTGACCTCCGTAGTGACACTGAAATTGCTTTACCAACTTACAGAGTATCTTGGAAATGTGGTGCGTGTATGTGTGTGTGTGTGTGTGCGCGCTCGCGTGTGTGTTTGTGCGTGGAAGCATGCTGTTTTGTGTGGTAGGTTATGTAAAGCATCTGAAAGATCATCAAACAACCAGTAACAGATCATCAGCTGGACAGAGAACACACATGGGAGCAAACAGGAGAGGTGGATTGCATGCAGATCCAATCAGCCCCCTCAAAGTTGGGAATTACAGTTCACGCCAGTTGCCATTTTATATAGGAAATGGTAAATAAATGGAATGCTCAGCTATAAATTTACATTTCTTTTTTTTTTGCGTGCAATATATCTCGGTCCAGTATGATCCGGCCTCTATCTTCAGCTTATTTTATGTTTATTAGCATTGTTCTCATCTTTTTTTATTATCACAAATTATATCCCATCTTGCAATACGAATACCGACACTTTTATTCGATTATCAAGGCACCGATATTAAATGTGAATTTATTTTATGCATTTTTCTTTTTATTTCTGATTTAACAACTTAAGTCTTTCGCAATTTCAACCCTGGAAAGATTAACAATGAAACAATGTGTTAAAGTTTCAAGAGTCTAATTAGAAAAAAATGTTCGTAAATCAAAATAAACTGGGTCGGTGTCTGGTGTGAAAACACCACAGCATGCTCGTTTACGCCGTTCAGGTGAAAACATTGCTGCAGAGCATAAGAATGTGGCCGAAAATCCAGACAAATCTATTAGTCATATCACGCAGAAATTGAACCTCTCCACAAAAATGTTACATTTTTTTTACATCTTTACTCTCGTTTAGTCGATTATGCTAACCAAAACAAAACGCGAAGTGAGCAAAATGCATTTCTGTTTGTATGTCCATTTCCTTAATAGACTTTGATAATTTAACCCGTTGTATAATTATTATCTTTCCAGGGTTGAATTCACCAAAGACAAGTTGTTATAACCGAAAGAAAAAGAAAAAAATCATTACAGGCTGAAAGTTTACTAAAATTTAAAATCGGTTCAAGTTATTGGAATACAAGTTATATTCACCATTATTATCAATGTCACAAAAGTTTCCCACGTATTCTTGAAACACTTGCTCAGTAGATAAAACTATTCCCATCAATGTATTTCCAAAGATCGCAAAATATAATAACTGGTGGCTTGGTTATTTCTATGCCGAATATATTATTTTGTTATTAACACAAAGAAGAATATTTCTCCACTTGAGAAGCGCGATTCGTTTATCGACACAGAATTAATATTGACTTTGCGGCTGTTCAAAATTTCTGTCACCAGCTGTCGCAATTTGTCTATTAAATTTGTGTGTGCATTTAGTGATTCATTGCCTTTTTAGAATCCTAAATTTACAATAACCCGCCAGTTCACCTGAATGCAGCACGAAATTAATTTTAGCCATGGAGTTTGAATTTCGTTGTTACTTGCTATCAATGTTAATTGCTGTCAATCTAGTTGTTATGCGATATATATATATATATATATATGTGTGTGTGTGTGTGTGTTGTGTGTATATATATATATATATATATATATATATATATATATATATATATATATATATATATATATATATATATATATATATATATATTCACGTAGTAGAATATTGCGTTCTTCACGGCCTGAAAAGTTTACTATTCTGGATTATACTTTGTCTAAATATAATTTTTGTATATATTACAGAATCAGGGATGTTTTATTTTCCAAAGATATTGAGCACATAATATAACAGATAATGACTAAAATAATAGCCTAATTTTTCGGACATGTAAGGCTTTGAAACGAATTTGAGAAAGATTATGTCCAGAAAAAGATTTAAATAAGACAAGACGGAAAAAAAATAAAAATATTAACCGCAGTATATCTTCAGTCGTTTCAAACGAAACATTTATAAAAGTGGGATTGCTTCCAAAATACATAATTATATATATACATATATATATATATATATATATTAGGTTGGTGCAAAAATAATGTCGTTTTCTCACATAATAACATATGTGAGAAAACGACATTATTTTTGCACCAACCTTATATATATATATATATATATATATATATATATATATATATATATATATATATATATATATATACCTATACATACATATTAGTTAGGTTCGTTAAAAACGTACTGAAATGATGCTGCGGTTAAGCTTTTAATTTATTATTTATTGTGTACATAAATTACGTACAAATTGTCGGAAGAATATGTATGTCCAAATGCTTTTATCGATAATTCTAGCCATTATCAAGGATTATTTTACTTTTATTTTTAAGTGAATTTAAGGATGTTACTTGTGTATATATTAGAGTTACAGGATTTTTTTTTCCAAACTCAGAATATAACTGATAAGCACATAGTATAACTGATAATGACTAAAAGAATAGACGAAAGTTTTCGGACATGCAAGGCTTTGAAACAAATTTAAGAAAAAATATGTCCAGAAAAGAATTAAAAGAAGACAATAAATAAATAAATAAATAAATACTTAACCGCAGCACCTTGTCAGCGTTTATAACGAAACTTGTATTGAAGAGGGATTGCTTCCTGAATACACAATTATATATATATATATATATATGTGTGTGTGTATGTGTGTGTTTGTGTTCGTGTACATATATATATATATATATATATATATATATATATATATATATATATATTTGTATTTGAGTGTATTTAAATTTAAACGTTATTATATATTACTTTAGACCTTATTTCTTGTTGATACACGTATTTGTTTATGTTCTCTTTATTCTAAGCAATATATATTTATTTTCCTGTGTTGCGTACTCATTTTATTATTATGCTTAACTGAGTTGAAATTGCCATCTAGTGTTTGGTTCAGGTCCGTCAAAATAGCTTTGAGATTTAATTACACCTTTTCTTCCATCATGTCTTTTAAATAACATAGTAGTTCTCGTGTTGGGAGACCGCCTGTCTAAAAATGAAAACCCTCTATTGAATCTCCCGGAGAAAACTACGAGATTCCACTCCAATCACTCTCCCAAGAATGCATTCCGGTTTACAGATACTATACAAAAGTTATATGGTGAAAACCATAACACATACGCCATCAAGTTGTATTGCGTTAAGTCAATAAGTATATTATCTTTTGTGTAACCTGAAAGGATTACATTTTTGATGGATGTGCTTGATTCTTCCATCTATAAATATAATTCTGTACATCTGTTCTATTTCTGTTTGCTTGTCTTTTATAGGCTCCTCACAATTTGGACCTTATGAGGTAAAATTTTGCATGTTGCCTCCTGTGGTCCATGTGAATGTTTTAGGCCACCCGCCGACAGGGTGGCCGCTGCCATCAAGCGGCTTAAGGTTAATCATTGGTAGAAATTTTCAGAAAGCTTGAATTTGAATTTCTATGGACAAAGTGAAGATATTTGGAGCCGGTGAATCAATTGCGATATATATGCATTAAAACTGTCTCAGAAAGCCATTATTGTGATTTTGGGATCACCAGAAAGCGTTTATTGTCAATTCTCTTTTCAATATCTCTCTGAGACATTAATAGAGTTAATGCTAGGTTTTAGAAATTCTGAAGTTTCAAGGTATCTGCCATCTTTTGAAAATGCTGAAAAAATCTCAGTTTCTGAAAAATGCAGGTGACTGTATAATAAGTTGTGCCGACCTAGTGGCTCGCGTGAAAAAATCAGCAATGAAGTCCCAGAAAATTTCATGGCATTTTTATTTTCTCTGTAAAAAATGAGAGGGGATTTTTCCCACAATTTTTACAGAAACCTGTTTCATTCTTTCAAATTTGGATACTTCATTGAAAGAACATTATGGCCAATTCTATGGGGGAAATATTGGGCAATAATGACTTAAACATGTCTAAACATGTTTATTTTGGTCTGAACAAGACTGAACATGATCCATACATTAACATTTCTTAACATGCTTTCAAATTTTAAACATATATCAAAGAAATAACAGCGCTTCTTAGAAACAGGTTGTTTTAGAATCAACATCACCTAAGTAGAGCAAATATTTAGACGTATTTATTCAAGAAAAAATGCCTAAATCAATTTTCCGAAGGTCACAAAAAATTCAAGGACAGAGAGCTAATTCTGAACAAACGAGAGATCAAGATTCTGAGGATAAAAGACTGTGAAGACTTCAAGGATATAGGGATAAGCCTAAATAGCAGGGACAAAAAGAACTAGATGCGCAAAGACCACAGAAAATTCAAGTAATAAAAGTCATATTTGTGTAAGTGTGACAGCAAGAATCTGTACGGTGAAGATCGTTAAGATTTCAAGATGAAAGAATAGGAACTGAACAACAAAGGCAAAATGAATCTGTGGAACAAAAATTGCAAATACAAAACCAAAACAGAATACGACTTGCTCAACTGTAAGCAAGAAGAATGAAGTGGAATTCACCTGCCTTTAATAATGATCCTTCATATGACAATTCTTCTGAAGCCTCAATTCAAATTTGAACCATGAAGAAATATGTTTTTTGTTTTTTTTTTTTCATTTGTGGTGCAGAAAAGTGAATCAGAGATCATATTGGATTGTGTTTTTCCAATGGCAAAGTTAGATTGGAAAATTCTCATGATCTATCAGATTTGTTCAATAAACCTCCTGTGATTTATGAGAAACAATAGTAAGTTTAGAAAAAATATCTAGAAATATAACAATGCATTGCGGATGAATTTCTTCGGTGCAAAGCTCATTCAGGTGAAATAATTTATGCCAGCATTCGAAGGGCGGAGACAAGTTTATCAAAATATTGAATCACTTCAACCACTACCTAATGAAGAACCTCAGTGTTTATAGATATGCTCTAGAGGCCGATTCATCTACTGGATTGATATTCAAGATAAATTCGGTAATGAGACACTCTGGAGAAAATACTCGGAGATATAATGCCCCTTTTATGTAATGAAGTTGCTATAATAATGGGAGGTGAAAAGACTGGATGTCATCCTATGTATTATATTGCGTCAGAGAGACAATCTGATACAAAGGATCTGTGAATTTCATTACCCATATGAAGCAGTTCAATATTCATCGTTGTTTTTGAACGAAGAGGATGGATATCATATAAGCATCCCCAGGCTGGGGGAGAATCTGGTGAAAACAAGACTGTCTCTGCAATGACTTTCTATGACAGCGCCATTTCAGTATACATTCTGAATACATTCAATAATCAACACAGAATTCATCAATTGTTCCACCAATATGGAGTTGGCATGTATTATGTTAGAAAATATGGCCACCCAGATTTATTCATAACCTACCCCTGCAATTCAAAACGGAAAGAAATTCAAAGTGAATTGCTAAAAGAACAATCGCATGTCCATAGACATGATCATATACCCAGGCTCTTTAGCTGAGAGTTATCGAAATGATGGACTTACTCACAAAATATATGGTAATTGGCCCAGTTAGATGCCATATATAACGGTAAAAATATGGGCTACCTCGTTCTCGCATTTTGATTCGGGTGGCAGAGACAGTTAATTCCAATGAAATTGATAACATCATTTCTACTGAAATACCAGATCCAGCTGAAACCAGATCACAGTATGAAATGGTGAAATCACATATGGTCACTCCTCCAAGTGGTACAATGTATAAAACTTCGTTCATGAAAACTATATGTTTACCAAGAGATATTCCAGTGGCTTATTGTAAGACAAACAGACTTGTGAAAATACATATCCCTCATAAAGTAGAGGAAAATCAAAATTAATAAGAGAGCTCTGAATGTTATTGATTGAATGTTAATACACGAGAAACAGTTCATCGGTGTATCAAGAGATTGGAGGTTCAAGCCTTCCAGATGAACAAAAGCTGATGAGATCCGAACATGCTTGCAATTTTCCAGCATTTGGCAATATGTGAAAACCATAAGACTGAAAACAAGCATGAGAGATATTATCTCTAATTATTGAAAGTCAGAGAATTTCCACAAAGTTTCCAGTGGACAATCCACTTTTTTAAGTTGTCTATATATTTCCAAATGATTTATGACAATTTTCAACAGCTAACCCATATATCAGGTCATATTTTTGTGCTACGTTGACTTTTTCAAAATCCTATCTTTGACTAAATTGATTCCATTTTTGACATTAACGATTGGATTTTATTAATATTTCTCATATGAAATCATTTTTAAGAGAGAAAATAGAACATAATTTATTAAATAAATGTTCAATAAAATGAATAGTATATATTAATAAGTACATCATTGTTTAAAATGCAGTGCTTGAAATCCAGTAGTCTGCAACCTTTGTGTTCGTACTGTGCACTACAATTTCGTGTAGAAGATACGCAATATCTGTACTTTACACCGAGTTTTACTATTCATAGAAAAAAACGTATGTACTCTTAATGCATATTGCGGTATATGGTGAAGCGAGCACTGACAGAGAAGAGTTTTTTTCCTTCAATCTGGATGCCAACACTTCAGAAGAGAACTATAAAAAATTGTGATTGCGGACTGGTTCATATACTTCTTTTTAGTAAAATAGATGTAGAGAATCATAGTCAATTCATTACTTCTTCTTCCTGAACGCTGGAGGAATCTTCCTCACTAATGTCAGTCATTGGAATTTCATCACTATGAGCTACTGGATGACATGCTGATTGAAGATCAGGATACTTGAGGCTGATCCGGTTCTATCTGTTGATCCCAGTCACATAGCACAGAATTAATAGTCAGTTTTATAGATTGTAGTTCCCCACAGTCATGGTAATTCCAAAGTTCGGACAATTATTGATCTTTGTCCAACAACGCAGGTACTCTTTACATGTGTGCCGTAAAATATCATATATTATGCATACTACTAAGTCCTCGCGGAATACCTAAATTAGAATGACTAAGAAAACAATCTTGCTGGTTTGTATTGTGTTTTTCTATTGTACAGTTTAATAGATATGTTTTGATATGTAAGCAATTTATGGTATTTTATTGGTTTATAAATATTTTAGAAGCTTGTTTTAGTATTTATGTAGGTATTCTTGACTGAAAATAATTTTGATGAGTTAAAGTTAATAAGTTTATGATTAACTCACAATAATTGGATTTATTGTGTGAAATATGATGTATATTTAAACATTTCAGTGAACATGACAATGTAATTAAAAACGTAAAATTCAGCATATATCCATAGCTCAGAAGTTGACCTGATTGAGAAAAATTAGTGTGATTTTTGGATTCAGCACATCCAAATTTTCCGAAATCAGCTAAAAATTAGGCAATAAATTTAGCATTGACCAGTGTTGTTATTCCAGGGTGAGCAATAATGGATGCTTAAACCTGACACTAATAGGCATTCTAGTGCAGTCTAGCAAAGAATAAATGGACAAAGTCTTCTCAAAGATCAATGAACATTCTCAGAATAAGAAGGGGTTAAGTGAAAATGTAATTTCGGTTGCAACAAATATTAATGTAAAATCCATTAACTTTGACTTTTTGAAGATATTCCCCAGTGATTGTCAATCTCAAAAGTTCATTGTTACAGTTGTAGATCCATTTGAGGCAGTGAATTATACAACCACTTGCTCTCATCAAATCCATCTCGCCTACCACTTCACAAATCATATCTCAAATTTGATGCCCCAATAATTTTATTAATGAATCTAGATCCACCAAACTCTGTGATAAAAAGACAATGATAGCGGAGAAAATGAATCCCCATCGTATTGAATTAGCGATTCTGTCAGGATGTGTTAAAGAAGATATTTTCATTCCAGAATAAGTTTGATTCCAAATTATGTATCATTTCCTTTCATAAGATTGCAGTTTCCATTGAAAATAAGCTTTGAAATGTCTATATATAATTCCAAAGAACAGACACCCTCACTTCCTGACATACACCTTCAAGAGGCAGAATTTTCCCCTGGGCAAAGTTTTGATGCGTGTTTAATTGTTTGAAGCAAAAATATTCTGTTTGATTTCACTACAACGGTAAAAACAAAGTAACGGTTATTTATAATGAATTTCTTTGATGAAAATGTTTCAATGATCATTTACAAGATTTCTGACCATTTGTTATGATCTCATATGATGATAATATTAGAAATTTGAATTGCTGTGTTTACATACTTTACTAAATTAGAATAATATTTGAAAATAATTAAAAAATTGTATTTGAATTGTTATAATTTCATGATTTTATATTTTGTTTAAATTTTCTTCTTTCTAACTTCTTTAAAAATATTGTCTTTCAATTTTTGTTTGTTTGTTTGGGTTTTATGGCATACCAACCACTGTGGGTTATTTAATGCCAAATCCAGTTCATATGAATTTTAAATGCCTATTTTGTATGGAATAAAAAACGTATAGCTGGCAACATTATTCCTTTTCTACAAAAAAAAAACTTAGAGCTGGCAACATTATTGTATCAAAAACTTAGAGCTGGCAACATTATTTTTCTGAAAACATTATCTGAGACCTTGCTGTTGGATGCAGTTTATCGCCGTACCCAGGACGCGGGTGTAGTTTACCGTCATACGCAGGACGCTCAATTTTTGTATTTACATATTAGGATTAGAACAGTTTTAAGGATAATAAGAACATTGTATTTGAACTATTTTGCACTTAAGAAAGAAGTTCGTAAATTTCTTAATATTTATGCAATTGGTTATTTCATCCCAGGGGACGCCAGTTACGTCTGCTAATTTATAATTATTCTGAATAGCTATACAATAATGTTTATGGAATTAATCTACATTCTTACTGTACATTTTAGTTTCGTAAGAATAGTCACTGCCGTTATAATATTATAACTGATTCTTAGTAAAAATCATCTACAAACATTAAAATAAAATATTGCCAAAACCATCAAAACTGAATAAAATATATTATCAAATTTATTTTCAAATAAGAGGTGTTACTAAATATGTTGAATGGTTTACTGAGCGATTCTAACATCATGACAAATTTTAGTTCTTTAAAAAGAATCGCAATATAATATCTTATGAGATCAACGTTAATAATACAGAAGGCTAAATTCAATTTAGATTATATTTACTGAAAGACTACTAAAAAATGTTAATGGATTATATGTAAACTGCAAAAAGACATTAAGTTTTGTCGCAAAACGTGTATTGATGACTTATATTTTGGTCTTATAATTCGTCAAACTTAAGTTTGTAAATAATAATCATGGTAAGTGATAAATATTAATGTCCTCTCTATATTTCAGGTAATACTAGTAATTCTATGGTACTTACATTGATATGAGATTGTACGATTAGATAGTTGACTTTTAGCGAGATTATATCAAAAAATTATAAATATTCCTAAGTAAACATGACAAAAAACATGTTCATCGTTACAAGCAATTGCTAATATTCGACGTGATATTAAACTTTATTATAAGTAAATATTTGGCATTCTTTGCGAGAGCAGCTACTACTACATTCGATAGAAATTTACAAAAATCTTTTTCTATAAACAATTTTACATTAGAATATGCGCCTAGAGTTCAATAATTCTCATGAAACTTCCAAAATTGATACATTTCCTTCCAAAAGCTTTTTTAATATACTTTGAAACATCAACATTTTGATTATGCCATTAGTATCTCTTCAAATTTTTTTGAAAGTGCTCAAGTGATATAGTGTGTGTTATTTGGCACCGTTCTTTCATTTAGCATAATTCTGCTGTGTGTGTCCTCAGGTTTGGAAGAAATATGGTCCTTTCTGATGCCTACATGCTCTATTCACTCGAAGTCAATTTGAGTCATTGAAATGAGAAACTGATTCATAGTAATATAATGTTAATATAATTTCCTTCTATGGAAATTTTCGACATTCGCTGAGCAGTTAGAGAGTAATCCTTTCGGTAGAAATCTGTAAAATCTTTCTCACAAAACAGATTTTTAAGTATAATAGGTTTCTCATATCGACTAATATTTTTGTGGGCTTTCTCATAAAGCTTCTGTAGTAGCGTGAACCGTTCACATCTTGATAATATCATAATTTTCTATTCGATTTACTTGAGATATTCATTTGAGTTGCTGCTATTGTTGATCTCAAAAGATGTAGTTTCTATTATTTTGTTTTGTTTGTCATTCTGTCCATGAGGTATGAAGATTAATTTTCCCCTAATACGTTCGGGGGTCACAAGATAGAAATAATTTTAATCAATGTTCTGAGAACGGAGCTACATTCAGCTGGCATGGATGAAGGGTAGTATCCATCATTGCTTTGATTCTAATTCTGTGTTATTGTTATTTTTTGGAACGTTTTTTCGTGACCAATAATTCTTGGGATATTCGGTAGAGGGTGTGGATTTTCGTTTTGTTCAGAGTCATATTCATTCAAATGTTGATATCTCCAACTTCAAAACCGGCATAAATGTTATAAAATTAGGACTGAAGTAATGAAATTAATATTTGTTCCGTACACATATTAAATATTTGCTGTAATATCCAGTTTTTTTTTATATTAATATTTGTTGCAATCCGTCCAGCCAGATTCTTGATTTTTTTTTTTGTTTTTTTGTTTTTTTTGTTTTTTGTTTTTGTTTTTTGCTTTTGTTATTGTTTTTTGTTTTTTATCTGAGTATCGCGATAACGATAAAATTTAAAAACAACTACACAGAAATACATATTTTAAAAGAAACATCAAGAAATTTATTCTCCGTAGTTAAATTAGAAACTGAATGTCACTCGTAATAGATTTTTTATATATTCTTTTCAAAAGTATACAATATCAACAAACCATCACTTTTCCTTGTTTGCTTCTTATGATTTAAGTTTTCGTAGAGTGGTGTGGAAAGAATTACTTTATGAGGGTCAGGCTAATGTCTGTGAGTTTTTAGAAACGGCCTTAGTCAGCGGCTGGCAGGCATCTTCTATCATTTGCGTATGTTTGGGAGTGTCTTCGTACGCACGTGTAGATCAAAATAGCTTCTGAAATTGTTTTGACTCTCAAAAGCAGTATACTTTTACATTTATATCCAAGAAAGTATCCAAAATCTAATTGCACATAGAGGCGCAAAATTTCTGAATTGGTTAGAAAATAGTTTCACGCTGTTTCGCGATTTTTTTTTTCAGGAATTTGCAGGAGTGGTGAAGGTTGTTATAGTTGTTTTCTAAATTATGGAAAAATAACGTGTGATTTGTCTACAACCACCCCCACCAAGTATTTTCGCTGTATTTCCCCTATTAATAATTCTTCACCATCAGATGTAATTTTATTGGTTGATATATATATATATATATATATATATATATATATATATATATATATATATATATATATATGAATTAATGTTTTATATGTTTGTAAAACCAAACCTGTAAACTTTGTCATGTATCTGTTGCAATATATAGTTTTGGCACATTGACACATTCTAGTAAATATAATCGCAGATAAAGAAGTTCTACAATTCAGTATAGGAAGAGTTCATTCCATGTCATGTACTGTAGAGATAAACCTCATATTTTTAAGTAATATACCGGCAGTCTAAGAAGAAATTGAATGATACGACTTCGCAATTACACGTGTAAATGTCCATGTGTAAAATTTCAATATGAGTAAATATAGCCAGAGAATAAATGAAGATTTTCATACGAACAAAATATATATATTTGACCATAAATAATTTATTTAAGAATTCACACATAGTAACAAAGTTTAAATATTCGAAAAAATATTGAATAAGAATATGGTTTAGTGCTAAAGTTAATTCTAAAAAAAGAATAAAAATATTAAAATTCGTTTATATTTAATGAACATGTATTATACAATGTTTAACGGATGATTCGATCATTGGGGATGATATCAACGTACGTGAAAAAACGCGTTTTTATTTGTGGGGATTAATTATTCAGTCCAAGTCATGGGACGATTTTTTTCTCTCCTTTGTGTCATCATAATCTACACGTCCGACCTTTCACTCTTTTACTCATGTTTTACGTGATATATCTATTTTAATAATAATCATCTCAGCTGAGTGGATCTCTCTGTCTGTGATATATTAAACTTTGTATGATAAAATTATAAATCTTTGGGCGGTAGCATTTGAATTAGTATACGCATCTTTTTTTTTTTAATTATATAAGAAGAGTCACGTTTAACATTAGAAAAACTTTTATTTAATAAAACTGATAATTTGCTACATTTTTCTTGTTATTCCTTAGTCTAATTTATATATATATATTTGATATTGATTGGTTGAATGAT
>OZ010579.1:34275655-34315655 GCA_963932145.1 Acanthosepion lycidas
CTCTCTATCTCTCTATATCTCTCTATCTCTCTATCTCTCTCTATCTATCTCTCTCTATCTCTCTATCTCTATATCTCTCTCTATATATATATATCTCTTAACGACGTCACGTGGCTTCCTTCTGTCTTTTCTACAAATATTTTATGGCAAATGACATAAAAAGCTTTTTCTCTGATACCTGAACTAAGTCAGTTCAATTTAGGGAAACGTTTGGCCTATGAGGAATGTTTTTAAGTGAAATTACATGCAGAGAAATACTAGAAAATTCAGTTACGCCGTGGTGTTTGGAAATTTCATACTTAGCGATATATTTTTAGCAATAATTTCCCTTACAAAAAAGAAATGTTTCTATCAATTAATGATTTCATAGTTTACATCATCCATTTATATTCTACATCATCCTTGAGACACAAGTGATATCATCTGTTCATCCGTTTTCATTTGGCTGTTAAATAAACAAACTTATGTTATTGATACAAAAAACGATTATATCCCTTAACAACCAGTGTGCGACATCAGTTCCAGCGGTGACGAATGTGTTGATGGTGACCTCTGTTACTGTAGTTGTCATTCAAAACCGACAGCGGTAAAGAGGGGAGGTTAGTACATAGTGTGTCACGAAAAATAAAGAAAAAACACAGGCCAAATGTTTCCCTTCGGAAATTAGTACGAGAAAGACATTCTTGCTACCCGTCCTGTGACACTAGTTGTCTATTATATTATATGATGAGTGATTATAAGACAACACATGTCCATGTCCTTTTTTCTATTGAGAAAACTAAACTAGAAATTCGAAATAATGTTAAATAAATCTAAATGAAAATAACAAAAACAAATAAAAATATGGATGGAAATAAGACTTTTACATGAAGGTGATTAATATAGAAAGTATGTTTTCCTTATCGTGCATTGAGAATAAGTAAAAAAGAAATAAAGACAAAAGTTATCGTCAGGGAATATCCTTTATTTTTTCGGTTTAGATATGTCTGTCTATAGATTTCTTATGTTGGAATTTATTTTTCGTTTTTCCATCCGTTTTCCTTCAAGAAACACCAAAAATAAAGACATACCAATATCAACCATTGTCTTAATATTTTTCTTTATTGAACTCTAGTGAAGTGGTACCTTGAATGATTTTTAAGATTTCTTGCAGCAGAGGTCATATTATAATTCTGCTAGACCGTCCCTGAGTTCCTTTGTTAGCGCGTGCATTACGCCTTGCATATAACGTAATAAATAAAGGAATATTCCGTTTTTATCGCGAGAATACGCGGAAGAGAGATATCAGCGAACCTGTGTCGTTTCAGTGAGAAAAAAACAACAACAAAATACAGAAAGAAAGACTTTGCCAAGAGTCCCAACTAATGCACTTTTCTTTTTTGATCCGAAGAAAGACGCAGATTCATATAATAGACCCTATTTTGTTTCATTGAGCAAAAAAGAGGAAGAAACAAACAAACAATGGAATATGTGAAATTTTTACAGGTACGACGAGTAGATTATAGCATACCAAAGAATAACAGGCACTCTTTAGGTACATTGATTATATTTCTGCTTCAAATATATTCCCATGTTTTACAATCCAGTAATAAACAGACATCTAATCATGTTCAAATATCAATAGAGCATTTGTCGCCACAAAAACATCATTTACTTTGCGGATCTTACAGAAAACGATTACAGTTTTAAATATGCCGTAGCTCTTTGGTCATTTTTAATGTAAAATTGATCTTTAATTATTATTAGTACTGACGGAAATGATCGGCCAATATTCTGTTGAATCCGTAAAATTTATTTTTCTGGTTAATTTTATTGCTATTCCGGTGTTAACTAAAAGCTAAACTACATTTTCCGACTAAATGTCTCGTTTCATTTCTGATAGATGCATTCTTTTTTAATATGAATTTGGTTTATTACGCATTTAACATTTAAATATTTTCCCTTCATTCAACTTCTGATGTCTTTGTGCAAGTGCTACTTGATATGAGTGAAATGCTTTTGACATAGTTGAACCAAAAAATCCAATCAAATAGCAGTAAATTCATCATTAAATTTATTATGGATGATTTAAATCTTCGTTTTCATTCAAAATTTGAATTTCTCTTTTAAGGAAGCACTTTAAAAGAAAGTAAAACATGGACAAGGCTTACTGTTATTGTTGTTGCTCGCGTTAAAATATTCCTTGTGGTAACTCAAAAAAGAAAATGATTCTCGGATTATATGTCTAGATGCTTTCTAAACAGGTTTTCAGGTCATTTCTTGCATGATGTATGTAAGTTTTAATTTCCATGTTAGTCTTGAATACTAAAGGTTATCCTCTTTTAATTAGGCCCTAATTCATTCAGAATTATTGATTATATTATTGAATAATTTTTAATGAAGCGCTGAAAGAAATCTAATCGCATGATGCAGATGTCCGTCCGATTTGAAACCTAATATTTATCGAGGTCAATCAGTTTTAACTTTGGGTGAATTTGGGGGAAAAGAGTGGGTGGTTAATGAATTAACATTCATGTATTAGTATAAAATTAATGCGATTTGATTGCAGTAAATGAAGTGGGAAAAAGTGCCTCCTTAGATGGATTCTGAAAAACAGAGAAATCACAAGACTATTGATTGTAAATTGATTTAATTTTTGAATATTCGATATATGTCAGATATGGAAAGTTCATAATAATTGCCGCATTGATTTGCCTAATTATAAAATGCTGACCGATTTTTGTCGACGCTGACTAAGTATATTTGATTAAAAATTATTATCTTTATTAAAACATTTATTTATTTATTTTTTTTTTTTACATATTGGCGCCTTCGGATAGCTGTCAATTTGTTAATCAGAGAATTTTGATCCCTGTCTGAAATCAGCTATTAGATTGTTCTAATCCTGCTATCTATACCAGTATTTAATATCGTATAATTTGGTACCGGATTTATTAAAATATTGATGCAATTGATGATTTCTGAACAAACAGAATGTATGATTTTAACAATATTGTAGAGAGATTGAACTAATAAATAGAATGATAAACGCAATGTTCTTAAATGTATTTATTCAATTACTGTTTCATCTCCTTTCATCATAATTGCACTTATATATATATATATATATATATATATATATATATATATATATATATATATATATATATATATATAGTACTTCTATGAATATAAAAATATAGTAAGTAAAATTAAGCAATAGTAATGCTTTTCACTAAGCTGAGATATATTCTCACAGTTGAGCCCCTAAAGGACGACTGAAATCATGGTTATTCACAACTCTCTATTCATTGGGCTTATCTATATTTTACTATATTCCCTACATCCTGTTCTAATGTCTATTGACAAAAACTCTTAATAGGTTATTCGCTTTTCCAATCTGTCAAAATCCATTTAAGTATGTCTCCTGTGTGTTTATACTCTTAACTTTTCTTTCCTAATATCGTTTCCAGGCATTTTAATGTCTCTCTTTCTCTCTCTCTCTTTGATTCCAAATAGAAGTGACGTTTTTATTCCATTTTCCGTAACCTTCTTCTGTGCTTGCATGCTCTATCCATTGTATGCTAAGCAGACATCTGTATTACCCCCATTTTGTTACCCTAAGTCTTCTCCATATTTACGAGGAAATTATCCAGTATTCTCGGACTGACATTACGGAGTATTTCAACTCTCTTTCCTATGTTTCAAAAGAATTTGCCTCTTTCTCAGTGTAGTATGAAGACATCTTTGTAATTCCCCGTCGCCCTCCGATTCGTGTGTCAAACAATCCGTCAGATATGAAAACTCTCCCCAAATATGATATTTAAACATCAGTAAGAGTTTGATTTTGGCATCTGAAGTTCCTAGCTAGCCCCTTTTATATTTTCTCTTTAATGTGAATCCTAAAATTAAGGTATATACTTAATCAATTTATGGTTTCGCCGTCAGAAAGGCAATGAAGCCACCTAGACGAATAGGGTGACTTAGTGGGAAATAATATAATTTAAAATTTAAAATTGTGAAGACCAAAGAAGTTTAAAAAGCAAGAGGCCGAAGAGTATTCAGCAAACAATGAATGTGTGAAAAGAAACTTTTAGCATAGAACTTACGGTTACATTTGTCTATTTCAGCCGTAAAATTATGAGAATGTGCCGCCAAACTAGTACTGAGCTTACATTCATATATCCTAGGTTCCATAGCGAAACGTTCAACAGAAGAATTACCATAGAAAACGTAAAGAGGGGTTAGAACCTGAGATATCAAGGTTGGACCAATAAGACTGCAGATTCTTGAACAGATGCCTATTTGACCTCAATTATTCAAAATATTAATGAATGGTAGACCTGTACATCTAGCGTGACACATATAATCAAATTTTCTAGATGTCCTAGCAAATGATTCAATATAAACAACATGTCAGCTGAATTTGTTATCCCGAATAGACAAAAATAGTCACTCTCCTGAAAGTTAGAACAGTAATGCTATATTTTTAATTGGACGTTATTAAAATATGATCGGTTTTTAAATCGGGACAGTAAACAATTTTCCCGTTTTCCTTAGTATTTGCCTTGCTACAATATAACTGAGATTATAGATGAGAAAGTGACACCTTTTATTAGTCCCGCAAGTACAGAAGACTACTCCTTGCCGAATCTAATACATAAAGGCACCCTTGACGGCAAGAAAAACTGGAACATGTTGAATTAAATTATACACTGAGTTTTCTGATCCTAAATAGGAAAACATTCTTAAAGTAATAAATACATGATGTCGCGAAGAGACAATAACTACAACACCGTGACAGGAATTGATATATCAAGGAAGAAGTAGAACTCTTTGTCAGGAATTATATTCTCATACTTTCTCACGTTTAGATACTTACCTGACACAGGGCTCGTCCCTGGGCTGGTGGTATCACGACTAGGACTATCTTGGACCGGCTCCGGTCTGGATCAGCTCGGACAAGCCAAGATCAGCTATGACTAGCTTAGACCAGCTCTGACCAGCTCTGACCAGCTTGGACTAGGTATAACCAGCAAAGACCAGCTCGGACCAGTGGCCCGAGTGAAAACACTCAGGTCCCCACGTTAAAAACTGACCTTGTGTCACAACCTGAATCAGTGTGGTGGGGGGGTCAAGTAAATATCTACTTTCTCACGTTTAAGCAGAGTGATCATGTCTACATAGGAATTAGCATATTAGCTCCCACTTTATTTTTTAAATTCCTTATTATTTCATAAATGAGTTATTTTATAGTTCTTCGAAATGTTTCAGTTTGCTCTTGAATGTCTTCGAGAACAACAGTTTTACAGCAATACGGTAGAGAGAAATACGCACAACTCATGATACCGACAATACTCGAGACAATCTAATTTAATGATTATTATCTGTGCGGGAAACACACCGACTAATTTCAAGTCGTACAAATCCAGCTATTGACACGCGAATTGGCATTATAATCGACGTCTACTAAACAAAACCCCTAACTCACGTCTTCCATTGTTTGAATTCACTTTTGTTCAGCACAATGAAAGCACTTGTGGGAAAATCGTATTTAATAATGTGCTGTCTGCTGCTCATTGTTACGAGGTGATTCGCACATGGAATTCTACGGATTTCACAGATTTTGCTGTCATATAATAATAATATTAAATATAAATTCCTATTTATCTCATTATTATTTTTCCTCAAATATCACTTTGTTCATGATCTAAAACAGTTTATTATTGTAGTTAGTAGTAGTATTAATAGTAACATTTGTAGCAGATTTAGTAATGGCATTTTTGAGTTAGTAGCACGGCAATAAATTGACGTTATATTAAAGATATATGCTGTACCCCAGGCACATAAACCATAGTTAAATATGCGTGATATAGTGATAACTTTTGATAAAAACAGTTCATAGTATGACATGTAGGAACCGGTGAGAGTTTGCTTGATGTCAAATATCTTGGTGTTCAATTGACGTTGTTTCCCAAGTATCTATATATGACACCAATAAGTCAACGTCTGATTGGTCAGTCAAAATTCTAAAAAAAAAAAAAAAAAAAAAACTACGGTATCGAGGCCGTTCTGCGATAATCCCAGAAAATTCACACTCATGGAATAAGTGCTCCAGCGACCAAGAAAGATGCCGAACTGGTCAATACAGGACAACTTCAAAGCAATTTTTTTGTACTGAATGGATTATTTACTTTCAGGCAGTCAGTTAAGTGGTAAACTCTTAGGAGGTCATCTCTCTCACAGTTCATGACCTAATAGGCAGAAGATTTTCCCACGAGGGCTTGCCCTTTTTTCAACGGTAGAACAGTTGTCATCCATGACTATAGGATCGAATCTCTCCTGCTATTCAATCACTATCTGACTGTAGACAAGATGGAATCATACCTTTTCCAAGGAATGTGAAATGGGCTCTGCGAAAATCAATTGCATATCAACCCTTTTCTGAGTTCTATGATTCATACAGCGTCAGGGTATTTTATTATTATTACTATTATTATTATTATTATTATTATTATTATTAGTAGTAGTAGTAGTAGTAATGTTAGTAGTATTTCCTTGGATTTCTGCAGTATATGCATTTTCTCTCGGGTCAAAACCAGAGACAAAAGGTTAGATTTAGTCTCGTGAAATCTTCCACTAAATCACACACATTTAAAATTTGGTTTAGTTTGGTTTGGTTTGTTTTGGCTTGTTTTACGTCATAGCATCCACAATGGGTTATTTAATGGCGACAAGGTTTTTATTGCTGGTAACAATTTTTTCCAAAAATGTATTGCTGGTAATATTTTTTTCTTCAAAAATGTATCGCTGGTAAGAATGTATTGCTGGTAATAATTATTTTGACAAAAACTTATTGCTGGTATTAAAATATATTTTTACACTTTCATAGTGTTTTGACCGCAGTTTTGGGGATTAACTATTTGTCCATTATGGGTAACCTAACAAGTGCTACGATCAAGTGGACCTGGGAACACCAGCAATTAAGAGTTTGTTCCACGCTGCTCATAACCTCCTGATCGGAGGACTTGCTGTCGGATGTAGTTTATCTTCTTACCAAGGACGCAAGCATTTTACATAAATAAAGTTCTTTGTAATGTATGCGCTGTACTTGTGATTACAATTATTTTCATATATCATTAATGCCTGGGCTACAAGGAAACACTTCATTGAGTCTATCGAAAACTTTTCCAATCAATACGAGGGCTCCAACTACAATTGGAATTATTGATGTCCTCTCATGCCACATTTTTAATATCATTATTATTAATAATCATAATCAGTTGAAAATACAAAAAATGGGCAACAATTGTTCAATAATGAGTTTGCAATTACGTCTCATTAGGCTAGACAGGGCAAAATGATAATTATCATGATAATTCAAAAAAAAATTAATTAATTTCCTAAAACAAGGAGCAGTAACAGTATTAGCAGATTACAAGGAAATAATCTACATAATGAATGTAATTCGTGAACACTAGATTCTAGTTTGTGTTATCAACCAACAATGAATGGTGAGAAGCCCTTGAGTAAATGTCGATGTAAGACTGAATGACGTCCGTAAACTATGGGTTCGATGGCGATAGTGGAGAGTTTGAAAACGCTTCGTCTGAGACATCGTCTTCCATATCAGGACTTGGAGATGTCAACGGGTAGACTTGAATGAGAATCAAGCTTCGATTAAGATCGGAAACCCCGATAAAATCACGTACGTCTAATACATAATTGCTGTCTGACCTCATAATTTACGGCACTTAAAAGTCTCTGCATCTGTTTCACTCACATTCTCTCTCTCTTTCTCTCTCTCACTCTCTCTCTCTCTCTCTCTGTGAGAGAGAGAGAGAGAGAGAGAAATGAGACAAAATAACCCATGATAGTTTTAAAAAGATACTAAGTGCATTTTTCAGACTTGGTTTCTGCTTCTTCATACAGCGTATTTACGGGCTTCCATTCTAAAAAGAAAATAAAATTACAATACACAGACGACATGCAATGCATCACAAATCACGAGGCAGTAGGTTGTCATTTCTTTCTGTGATAGACCAGTTGCCATCCAAGGCTATAGAACCGGGTATGTCCTGCTGGGGGAAAAAGGAGAGGATTCATAACTTTCCCAAGGTATTAACTCATAAGTGAATGTAACTGGATTTGAACTGGGCTCTCCGATTCCTTAATCCGAACCGCTATCTATTACGCAACCGTGCCACCGTTCGACACAAATATTTTATTAGAATTACGATTATTATTAGTAAGAAATAAGATAGATATCGGTTAGACAGAACAGAGAAGAATGAATTAGTCGCTAAATTATCAATTCTAATTTCTGTTGTATATGTTTATGATAGTCTACAAAGAATTCAAATAATAGTCTTTTTTGCCTGCAGGTATATGGCAAATGTTAATGTTTATAACAACATATTTTTTCCAAAATGTTGACCCAATTTATGCCAAAATAGCCACCCACGATGGAGGCTTACAGATTAAGATTTATGGGGATATATAGGGAAGATAAAGATTGGACCTTGGCTTGAATAGGTTAATATTTTAGTGATCGGGGAAGCTTTCTCTAAAGCATCGTTAAAAAAAAAAACAAGAAAAAAAAAACAGGGGTTTGTGGAAAATCACTGCTCGAGTTGTACTTACTTCTCGCTATCGGAATACAAAGGTTATATGGGTGCTTTGCTAAAATGTCCGTGGCGTAGTGAGTTTTAGCCGGGAAGGAGAGAAAAAGTTGAACTAAAGAATGTAGTTCGTCTGAAAGCGATAGAGCAACGAGAAGATTGTGATGTTTTCCCTGTCGGAAAGAGTTATAGGGTGGAAAAATAATTCGTTACCCACAATGACGTGGAGACGCTTTTGGAATCTATACATTGATCAAGCAGCCAGTACTATTGTCGGTTGAACTTCATAAAATCTCTTTGTGAAAATAATTTTCTCGGAAATTAGGTCTCACAATTTAAATGTCTGTAATTGCTCTTTACAGTGTTGACGGTAATTTCTTTCCTAATCTTTTATGTGGATTACTACGAAAAGTCAAACCTTCATTATGACATTATTTTCTGTTCACCTTATATGTGATATACATTTTAGTTGTTACAGTTTTTGAAAGTCCTCGTGTGATATTATTTCTATCATTTGTAACAGTTCTTTTTTATGATTCTGCTCGTTTCATTTGAACTATTGAACTGGGAATGTGGTTGTTTGCCTCTGAAAATTTGACATCATGCAAAATATCCATATGTAAATCTTGATTTGACGAGGTTATTTAAGAACATGACTCAAGGTTTTAGGTTAATGTTTTGATTCTCTAACAATTTGTGGTGTTGAGCACAAACAATGCTATATTCACTTCCGTTATCTCCTTTGCAAAACTAGTTATAACTGATCCATACAGCCAGGAATTTGAGTTTTTAGGATTTACTATTTCCCACATCCTGAATTTTAACGATGAATTCGGACTATATGCAATTACTGTTTTCGTCCCAATTTTAGATATTTAGTTTTCTGTTTTGGAAAACTTTATTCTAATTGCTACCAAAAATTAAAATTAAAAAAAATTACATTACGAACGAATAGAAATTAGCAGAATAGATGTATTATGGGCTTGTGATGTACATCTAAGCCATTTCATATTGGATAGTTTTCCATTTATACGTGGGAGGATTATATTTTTAGAATTATTCTGGAGGGTTTCTTCATCTTCGGACTAAATTGATGCGTAAACGGTTTGGCAAGCAGTACACAATATAGTCTGTTCTTGGTTGTGGTTTTGATCAAAATGCAACAATAAGCAAGGGAGCAATCATAGACGAACCCGGAAAAACGTCATATAATTTCTAGAACCAGAATCTCCTTAGAGCTAGCAAACGTATTTGTCGGGTCAACAAGAATAATTTTCAAATGATCGTTTTGCTGGCGGCTCTTATCTTAGAAAGATTATCAGGTAAACACTATGTCGGTTGTGTCACGGTTAGTTCTACGATAATATTTTCTTGAAAGTGACTTGCTGCTTTTCCATAATATTTTGTTTACAATTGCTGGATTTATTGTAATATAAATATACATCTGTTGAAATATATTATAATTTATACACACATGTGTGTATATCTTATTAAAGCCTGTATATAGATAGATGTATGCATATATAATGCCTTGCAAATTTATATGAAGAATGTGCTAAATAATAATAATTTTAAACGTGATTATTGTAGGTTCATGAAATGTATAATCTACGTTTCTAAAAAATATGACGAATGTATAAAATATTTATTTTTCTTATGTTGTTATATAGAAAAATACATTTAACGATTTTCTGTTTATTTGCAAAGTTAAGAATAGAATCAATTTGAATTTATTCTTATTCTAATTGTCATGTCCCTTCAGGAAGCTGACGATAATGTCTCTCAACTTTTGTGTCATTTCTACTTCTTTGTAAATTTTGTCTTTTGCCATTCTCTTAAATCCTGTTATGAAAAACTGTTTACCCAAAATCGTTAGCTATGTTATGTGCTGATTTACTCTGTTCAACTGCTTTCAATATGTCCTGCGTGTGTCAAAGTTCCTTGACCCGGTTCCCTTAATGTAGGCTCTTGAACTGCCTATCTCCCTCTGCCTGATGTTCATTATATGTGTCCTTTTTGTTTTCATTTTCTCTAAAACTTCGACGTTGCTTGCTTGATCACTTCTTGGTATGTAAGACATCCTTCTGTAGAAACATGCTTCTGTTGCTTCAATCTTCTTCATGTGTGAGGAGATTTTTCTTGAATACATTGTCATAAAGAAAGATTGGTATTCAGTTAATTACAGTTTCTTTGTTTTTAATGAAATATTTCCGTTTCATAATTATTTGCTTAGCTTGTAGAGGGTCAAGTGTATAAAGATAAACTTTATCCGGCAGCATCGGGAGGTTTTGAATAGAGTTAAACAATCTCTTAATTGTTGTTTTTCCATAGGCCACACTGACCACGGACGGTAGCTATTGACAAATAGGTAACCGTTATATTGGTGTCAAAACACTAAGAAATTTAAAAAAAAAAAAAGAAAAAAAAACAGATTTTTATGGTAAAATACAAGCAATATATTTTAGAAAAAAATTTCCCAGCAATATATTGAAAATAATTTACGAGAAATACAATTAAAAATTATGACCAGCAGTATATTTGACTCCCGATAAAAGCTCTCTATACAAAAATACATCAATGATATCTGATCTACGAACTTGTTTCTTACAAAAAAAATGCATATTATATTCATACGAATCTATCCTGAAAATCCTGTTAGGATTAAATAACTCATCGAGGTTGATATGTCCTAAAAGAAAATAAACTAAACCAATGCAAACCATAGATTTGGCAACATATTTTGCTATTCTAATTTACCTGCAGATGACGATCTCATAATGTATGTCATCTGTTAAAACGCTCCCTTGATATTTAAATTCTTGTAATATGTAATTTGAATGTTCAGCCGTACGTTCCTCTGATAAGGAATTACTCTGACTTCTGTCAATAACGTAAATAGACAAAATCTTTAAAAAAAGGATTATTTAAAGGAATGGCAACGAAGTAAATTTTTACATGAATGAGTCAGCAAACGGAATTAATTAACAGTGTTATATATCCAGTAAATTAAGAATACCGTTTGCTGATATATAATTAATTATTTATGGCCTTAAACATGAAAAAGTTTGTATTTGTATTTGTATACATTCGGTATTAATTCTAGAAACTTCCAGCAAATATTTGATGAATCCTCAATAATCCGATTAAAAATATTATCATATAACTGATTTTTCATATAAGTCTATAATTGTACCCAGATTAATGATAAATTTTGAGTCTTTTCATTCATAAACGCGTGAGAGGTATCTGATATTATTTCCCAAACTTCATTTGTAGTTTAAATATTTGCCACTCATAAAAGGCGTATTTTCAAAATAACTCATACACCTTTGAGAGGATTAATATCTGAGGTGTTTCTGGCTGTTCATATATTAGCAATAAGAGTAGTGACAGAATAGAACAGACATATTGTTCTACAGAATGATACTAAGAATTTCAAAGCGGGGCAAAATTTTGAAAAATGGTAATAAAAAGAACACATATGAGTGAGAAAGAGACAGCTTAAATTCACCGGATGCATAATGACGAAGGAGAGCATGGGAAACTCTCATTGGGCAATGTAGAGGTCAAGATTAATTTTGTATGAGAAGCCTGTGTGAATTGATGACATATAATTAAGAATTTACACGAAATGATGTGGAAGTTTGATAATGGTTAAACGTTTCGAATTGCCAGGAGGTAGAGAATGTTATTAAGATCCATGATCACCCACGTCCGGGGGCCCATACATGACAAATGCAACTATATTCTACTATTGAGTTAGCGTTATGTATTAGACATTGTCGTGCAGATAAAACACTCTCAGTTTGCATACCATACCTTTTTCCGTGAGCCACGGTTGAAGGTTGAAAATTAAAAATTCTACATAGGCAGGTGAGTTCATTTTAACGCCATCAACAACTCTCCAGGTATCAACCATTTCATTGCCAAAAATCATTGATAACAATATACTATCTGCACTTCCTTTTTGACGCCTTTGTCGGACAAAAAAGCGTCCATCAGACACCATGGTTATCGCTATCCACTGGGATCACTCAGTATCGCTCTGCACACATCCATGAATGACATACAGGAGAATATATTTTATATATGTGTAATGCCCAGAAACACGCTTAGTAAATTTATTCAACTTCAAAGAGAGTGAACAACGTATTCGCTGTATGTCCTTAAGCACTTCAGAATGCGGCACCAGTCTTTGCTTCTTTGAAGTGGGTGCATACAAACCTTTCTCTTGAAAAGCATTTCTGCTTCTTTCCATTTGACACAACACGCAAATGTATCAGAGATTAAATTTTTAATCATACAGTTTTCGCATGCACGATTTTTAGTAAAATCTGCTGTCATTTTACCGCATAAATAATTAAATAAAAATCAGACTTCTTATCCTAGTTAAATTGTTTCATGGTCCATGATGTACGTAATTTAGAACGATGGAACATTTGTAACATTTCATAGTAGTTGTATTACTGCGCAAATCCATTTGATATTTCAAAATATTGCGCATACCGCCGCTACCATGTAAAAAACACATTTGTTATCATACAATTTGTCAGCGATTGGATAATTTCAGAAATGCGATTTACACATCATTTTTTGTATGAAACGTATATAGAACATATAATTCAGCAGATTATTTTAGTTGAATTCGTCAGGCAAGGAATTGTAAGTGTGGATAAATATTTTAATAAGTGCATAAATTAGTAATAAAAAATAATTATGAAATATGGAATTAAACATTTTTACAACTTCTGTCAAAATATGATAAACTGTTGTGCATATTACACGGTATACGTTTAATTGAATTGGAAATTTGGTATTTTCAAAATGCAAGGAGGTTGCCAGATAAAACGTTATTGTCAACATTAAGATTTTGGTAAAAGCTGAATAATTCGAAAATAAATAATAAATAAAGAAGTGAAAATTTAAAATTCTGAAAGTTTGTATGATTCGTAAGCGAATAAACAGCAGAGATTTGCAAACATCCGATAAATTATTAAAAGAATGCCGTTGTTAACTACTTCTAATTTATCACATTATTTAAAAAAAAAAAAATACATGATTTTATGGTAATATATACGATAATATTAATGTATTGGATGTTTAATGTGTGAGTGTGCGTGTGCGTGTGTAAAAATAATAAAAATAATGGAGTAGTGGATAGCGGCTCAGATTGAGGAAACGAAGAGCCATTTTCTGATTGCAGTCGAATTAATTATATTCATTTACGTGATAATATCCTTGGTAAATGTATCAACCCTCTATTTCTCCCTCCAGCTACGTGTAAATAGCAGGACAGATTCTATAGGCTTGGATGGTAACTGGTCTGGAAGGACAACTCTGAATTCAAAACTCTGTATTTTCTGTATTCAGCACTTCATTATGCGATTTATTCTGCACAATACTTCCACCACTATATATATATATATATATATATATATATATATATATATATATATATATATATATATATATATATATATATATATATATGTTTATGTATATATATATGTATATATATATATACATAAACATAAACATATATATATATATATATATATATATATATATATATATATATATATATATATATATATATATATATATATATATATATTCCCATTATTAACTTTAGTTAAATTCGTATTATTGTCTTCATGCATGTTGATATCATCAAAATCTTTGGTGATTTAATATAAATACTTTTTAATTAAAAATGTCATTTATGAGGTTTAATGTTAATTAAATCCATTAGTTCAGGTCTAATCATAATTGTTTTTTTATTACTGCTGCTCTCATTCTCTCTCTCTCGCATTCTCTCTCTCTCTCTCTCTCTCTCCTTCTTGCTTCCCTTCTCGCCCCAGGGAATTATTATTTTCTTCTCATATATCTACTACGATTCTTTCCTCTAGAGGAAATAAAATTTTCATATCGCAATTGTCTCTCGAATAATCACGGACCAAGGGGCACCCGGGGGAAAAGGAAAACACAAGGACTGAAGGGTTGCGATTATATTAAGAACGAGTTAAAATATTCTGAATGTAAATAATGTAAATAAGTCGGGATGTTAATTTCAGAAAAATCTGAATAAAATTATCCATTATTTTAAACAATACGATCTTTGTAAGATAGTAAACTTTTTTTTATCACGTTTCTTTAATCATCTTACAAAAGCAAGGTAATAAAAGCACGATGTATCAGTGAATATGAAAGAAGATAAGAAAAAATATTATGGACAGTGAACAATAAAAACAATAATCAAGAAGACGATAAATAACTATATACCTTGCATTTAAGTTTTGAATATCATATTTTGCTGGAAAGCAAGAATCCTGAAGAAATTTCCACAATCGATAGGTACAAAGGAAGATAATATTATCATAGAAATTGCGATTATATCTAACAATGTCAAATGTAAAATGATGAGACATTGTTACCAGTTCAGTGATGGGCTTTAATTCATAAAATATAGATACAATAGAAGATATTTCGTGAGAATAATTAACCATTTCTATTTATATAAAAAAAGACACGTGGAGACTGCATTTCCGTGGTGGTTAAGATATCAATGATATTGCAGACACGTCTTTGGCATTTATCAGGCATCTCTAAATATATGGCAGCAGCATAAGACCATATGTGGTATAGCTCTATTAAAACCATATAAAAAGGTAACCTTATAGAATTGTAAGATAAGATTCTGTAAAGAAAATTTTCTTACCAGCAGACCTAGTATTTGATTCAATATAATCTTACCACTTCATATCAGCAGAAACTCTATTAATGTGAAGGTGGCGTACTACATATTAAATTCTCCACCTTATTCACAATGCTACAGAAACATAAATTTGGCAAATGCCAGTGATCTTGTAGCATCGTTTGACCAAGTGACCTACTCGTATACATATATAATTCTTGTAATTACATCACTTTCTCGACTCCAGAACTCATAGATTTCTATAGTTTGATATATATATATATATATATATATATATATATATATATATAATTTCGTTTTGCGTGGGTGATATAGATCAAGTAGATAAAGACGTCAATTTATCTTTATCAGACATAGCATCTTCTACAAACTTCTTCATTGTTCGATGTAACTTTTAGATTATTATTTCGATTACTAGCGTTGTTTTAGATTTTGTAAATTTTTGAGTTATCAACTTTTCCCTTTATAAATCAATATACATTTCCGTCCATTTATATCTTGTTACTATTTGGTATATATATATATATATATATATATATATATATATATATATATATATATATATATATATATATATATATATGAATCCTCTTCTTCTCCCTCCAGCTATGGGTAAAATAGCAGGACAGACTGAGTTCTATAGCCTTGGATGGCAGCTGGTCTAGGAGAAGGACAACTCTGAATTCAAAACCTGCGGAGGGTCGTTTGGGAACCTTGTGGCATTCGGTGCACCAGGTCTCTGTATTCGTCCCTCCAAAAAGTGTGGATGGTCCTGCACGAGGCCTTCACGACTATAATCAAATCTCATGTGCCGGTGTCGGGCTGTCGGTTTCCTGGAAACTGATCTGCTTGACCCTCATACGTCGAATCTCGACGGGAGAGTCGATTACATATATATATATATATATATATATATATATATATATATATATATATATATATATATATATATATATATATAGAGAGAGAGAGAGAGAGAAAGAGAGAGAGATAGTTATCTTAATTACACTTCTGGGAAGAGCCTGTGCTTAGAACACTGCTAGTTGGCGCATCTTTTTCTCTAATAATATTTCTTGAATATTCAGTCCAGCAGACGAAAATATATAAATATACTGATTATTAAATAAACGGACAATCTACTCAGATATGGGTATTCGCTAAAATATATTTAAAACTGAGAAACTATTTCTCATTAATAAACTAAAATTACTTCTTACAAGTGATTGTTCGATAGGATGTGTTCATTTGTGAGCCGCTGAAAATTCAATATTGTATATCTTCACAGATCGAGTAGTGAAGATGATAAATTCTTGTGTGTCTAAGGAATATATATGTTTCCAAGAAGAGTACTGAAAGCTCTAAAACTTAGACTGCTTTTGAAGTATTGACACATTCAAAACATCATTTGTGGGAATGGGTTTTTATATATAGTTTTTACAGCGCAGAGTTTTTCTAATGCATATTTTAAATAGAAGTGATTAACATGGTTCTGCTAAATTGCTCAACCGACAATGATTATTCAAGAGACGTGAATTGCGCATTTCAATTTTTTAAACTTATGTCTTTGATGTCATCCATGTTTCGCCAGAACTGTCATTCTATTATCGCCTGATAGTACATAAATATTTTTCTATTTTATGGTGACTTTTAAATGTGTACATAAAACGTCAATATAGCATTTGGTTGTAGCTGTTTCGCGAGTGCAGTCTGAACGTAGCAATTTCAGTGCTGGATAATTTGTCACTTGAGTTTCTGTCGAGGTATTTCGAGGTTATCATGTTGCGTGGTTTGAAAGGTAGGTTATGTAATTCAAAACATTTACGGATCTCATTGGCATGCTCTAAAATCACGCAATAAAATATTTTCATACAATCGTTGTTATGGATATAAAATGTATATAAGATTTCTTGTAATTACGGTTGATCGTTGGGTAGCCGTTGTTCACTTAATAACAATTTTAAATAATAAATATTTTAAACGAAATATATAAGGTATAAAATCTTGAGAATGTTTGATATATCTGTTTTGCAAACAATGACAAATGTGGTTGGTGAATTTAGTATCTTCCGTTGCTTTCCTTATCATAACGATATTGGAAGTAGCAAACACATGACTTTTAACAGATCCTTTATGCGAATGGATATATAATCAAAATCACTTCACCTGATTTTGTTTCTAGCCTAGATTTACAATATATTGTGATCGTAATGGCAACATTTTAATTTACCATCCCTGTTATCTGATTCGCCAAAATGTAGATGCGGTAGAGATTAATTGCTGCTTCATTTATCAAGCATATATCTATGAATAGACGTTATTCATAGGCATGATATATAAGGTAGTTGCGATAGTCTTGAACGATACAACCAATACAGACTGCACACAAAGGCAACCTCTACTTGGAGTAACATTACAATATGGCGCTTATAGAAACTTTATTAGAGACCCAACGTTTATTGGAATCTCACCATATCACCCACAGTCGAATGGAATTGAAGAATAAATGACACATAAATACAAATATAAATATGCGATTTAGGGCATAATCTAAATGAGATGACATTGATAGTTTCTTACTAAGGCTATTAGTTAAAGAAATATAAAACATACTGACAGGTTAGAAAGTCCGTCTGTATTGATGGGAAAAGAGAATCGGCAGTCTTTAACGGAAAAAAATGCTATGAGAAACATTGAAAATCTGCAAGGGAAAGTGAAAACTTTAAAAGCAGAAGGGAATCAATAAAGTTTTGATAATGAAAAAAGGCAACAATATTCTGGCCCATGCTGAAAAAACACAAAGGAGACAATAATACCAAGACGAGAGGGAAAGTTCAGCTCTATTCGATATATCAACAGAAGACTGAGCCATATATGGAGTTCAGCCGGGATCGTATAACCCAACAGGAATTGAGTGATGAGAAGTCAATTGAAGACTAAGACAGATTAAACGATTCAAGTAACCATTGGGAAGATCAGGACATTAACAACAAACGAGATATATCTAGATCTCTCATGGAGAAAAATACCCACAGATAATTAGTGAGTAAGACATATAATTTGAAAAGAAAATAAAAACAATCGAATGAATTGAATGAATTCAGGGGGAAATATTAGTGAGACATTAGTGCTGCCACTTAGGCAATTAGCATATGTTTATGAGTATATATTATTTATAGTTTCTCTACTTAATAAAGTGGCAACAGTTGTGTACTGTAGAACCTAAACTGAATACACACAAATTTAATCCCTACATGAATGATGGTAACAGTTGTGAAATCAATTATGCGTTTTCTTTCATATATAATTTGTGTAAACGAAATGTGTTAGTTAAAATAATAGATGATGGAAAATATGATTCTCGAATACTCACATATCTATCAAAAAAGATTGAGACTAAGGATGAACACAGACGACATTTGGATTGAAATGGAACAACTCATATATTGTAAAATCTAAGCAGTACTGAATTGCAGAAATTGGCTGTTTCCTTTAATTAGTTTCACAATTTAAGACATATTTTAATTTTTGTACCATTATATTAATAGCTTTCCAGATAAAATGAGGATCATTTTACACAAAATGTATATAGACAAGTGAAGTCATTTAAAAAGGCGTTATACAAAACATCGATTGAGCCCAAACGTTTCTGGACAAACAGCAGTAGATAAAAAAGGGATGAGATAAAATTTAAAATTCTTGTTAATGGGGTTTTCCTAAGAATACATGAAAGTGTCTATTTGGTATTACATATACAGTTTTAAGTCAGTACAAATCTTTATTAACTATTACATATGCCGTATGACTTTCTCTGTGGAGCTAACTAATATGACTTAAATTTGAAATCAAAGCGTATTATATCTTCCATTCTTTAGTATGACTTATTCTGCTGTGGTTACCTTTTGGAATGTATCTTCAAGTATGTCAGTGTTAACACAGGGATTAATTAAACGCTGTTTCCACCTCGTTTTTCTTTTATGTTGTAAATAAGTGTTGGTGATTCATGGCTCTTTTTTCTTTCACAATTCAAATGGGAAAGTTCCATTTTCAACAGAAATAATACGAGCGAAGTCAAAAATTATATGCATTCATAACATGTTATGGTGAATGTGCAGGCAATATTTCACTGATCGTATATTCTACTTACTAAGTAATAGTTTCCCAGAGATGAATCCCAGAATAATGTAGTATTCAAATGAAGTAGAATGTTGTTTTATCATATAATATCACACCACCTAACCAAGAGTAGTACGTTGGTGTAATGAATAGCGACACGGATTAAAGAATCAGATGAAAACCGAGGTTCTATAGCTTTGGATGACTAACTCTCTAGGAGAAATTACCTCTGAATTCAAAAGCTATATGTAGCCCTGGCTATATGCTGTATATGTAGCACCTACCATACAGCTAAAGACATGGAAGAACGAATCAAGGAATTATACAGATAAAATTTCTTTTTTCTTTTTCTAATTACGTTCAATAGGAGTGTAAATATAAGTTAGCGTGTGACATTTAACATATTAGCATGTTCAGAATGGAAATTATATGATAGGCATTCGGTCAGTTATAAGGATAACTACCTACTTCTGTGAGACATAAAAATGGACATCATAAATATTTTAGCGCGGACATTTTGTGTTGTTTGTCTTGATCAGGAAAGAAGATGTCACGGAGTGCCGCATTGTCTATCTATGTATTTAGGGAGATTTGCGTTTGTACAATGGCGATGGCAGATTGTTTAAAGACACAGGCCGAGGTTAAAGAGATTGTCCCCACCTGATATGGTAACATAATTGCCACACAATTATTTATAGATCTAAACTCGATTTTCGCCCTGAGCTTGTATCAAATGGCAGGGCAGAATCCAGGCTGTTTGAATCTGCCTTTCCAGTACATTATCCAAATAATCTAACATTATGAGACTGCTGGGTTATTCAATGGATGAATCATGGCATAGTATGCCCAAATTGCCATCCATCTTAGCACATTGGAAGGCCCAATGCTACCATATATATATATATATATATATATATATATATATATATATATATATATATATATATATATATATATATATGTATTAAAATCTCAAATGCGATAAATCCAATTTCTTGAAATTAAGAAAGAAACGTTATTTTATAGCTCTAATAAGTTAAACAAAACCCACATTTTTCATTTTTAAGATTAATATATCACCATTTGACCATAAAAAGACAAAAATTTCAAAACTAGAATTTGTCGGTAAAAGTGTATTTTAATTGAAAGCGTAAATTTTTGCACAATCCGATAAATCCACAAAATGTGTTTTGCGACATCTTATAAACCCATTATATCTGTATAAACTATGCTTCTACTTAAAATAACCCAAAATATTGATAAAATGCAAAAAAAATGTTATGAGAAAGCACAGACATATGCAGAAGTATCAACAAAAGTGTGATGAGGAATATTACCTCTCACCTAAATATTCTAATTATCAACTACAGCCACGAATGTTAGGGAAAATTTCAATTTTTCCGATGATTTTTTTATTGTAAATTTTTTGATTGAGATCTAGTCTGCCCTCCCACATCTCAAATTTTTGGTTGAAAATATAGCTGTCCTCTATGGGAAATTCTGATGATAAATATGGGGATATTTTTAAAAGAAATATTATAAAGCGAAAGTATTCAATTTCAAAATAGGTTTATTATTTTGAATGACATAAATTTTCTCTGTAAAAAGAAACATGTCACTTCTCATCACAGATGCAATTAATATATAATCCAAAAGAACTCTAACCTAAAACTAACTATGCAGAATCGCCTTCTTTTTGATAATCCTGAACTATTATAAGAAATTGTAATCATTGGTGAAATCTCGACTCTTCTGGGCATCTTTGTTTTTAAACTTAAGGCGGCGCCGCTTTTACTGCTTAACAGTTATAAGGTCCAGAATACTTTGGTCGTGTTCAATATTAGGTTTTTCGAGAAGAGAAAGAATCAAAACATTTAAGGTCATAGTTGTCTGTTGATCTTCTTGGCAAAAATCGGAAGAATATTTGATGTACAAACTAGAAATTGCCGACATATTAACACTAACAGAATGTCGCCTCTGATTCATTTTTCCTCCTTTATGATTCTCTTTTGTGATACTCCGTTTTCTCCTCACTGGAGAATCAAGAATTGATTCCTTGTTACCATCGTAATTGTTCATTTTGCTTCTAGGAGAAATGTGTGTTGTATACAAGGAAATAAAGTGAACTGAATTTTATCCAATGAAACCGAAACTTGTGTAGCCAAAATAAAAAAGAGACCAATTTGAGGAATCGTACATAAAAACTTGCACAGTGACACGAAATGTTTCTTCCTTGGCTAAGGTCACTAAATGAACTGATCGAATATATTGCGGTCACTTTATATGAACAACGCGCCGTCGTAGTATTATATAAAATCTCTGTGACATCAAATGACAAATATCTACTAAAATGGGTTTATTAATATTACATTATTTTTATTGTGTTTTCACTCATGAATCATTTCTTATTAAGCTAGTAAGATACAGCTGGGTCATTTTTTCAACACAAATTTCAGAGACAGTGTAAATCTTGCATCTTTAAACATATATTTTAGAACTGCCAATATTGCACAGTTTTCTTTTACAAAAAGAAATATTATAAGTAAAAATAAAACACAAATAAAATATTACTTTTTAATTTTTAACTATAAAACAATATATACAAATATATTTATAGTATTTAATAGGTCTCTGCACTAAAAAATAAATTATCGACATCAAAAACAAAAGAATAAAACGGAAATACTGCATTATGTAAAATTTTTTTTTTAATTTTTTAATTCTGTGTAAACAAAAATTATTGAATGAATTTTATAAAACGTTCTTCATTATTATTATTATTATTATTATTATTATTATTATTATTATTATTATTATTATTATTATTATTATTATTATATAAGTATATTATTCAAAAGGCAATGATATGTTAGTAATTATTAAAAATACTTTTCAACTTTAACTAATTATTTAAACTGTATTTTATAATCTCCTTAATTGGATTTGGCCTATTTAAAAATAAGTATTTATATTTTATAATCGTGAAGCATTATTCCTGCGTCTCAAAGACATTTTAAAAGTTTATTCTTAGTATGAACAAATGTCTGTTTTTTGAAGAGGTATTAAGCATTTAGTTTTATTTAAAATAGGCGGTTGAAACTTGATTTTCCTTTTTTTCAACTTAACGTTTGTTTTTAGTTTATGTCTAAATCCGTCATGGTTATATTAGGTATTGTGGTACATCTAATATGGTGTTTATCGCGTTTGGCAACCAAACAGATTTTCGAAAGCAGAACAAGCAGAGAAAATAACACAATATGTTAAAAAAAAAAGATTTTGATGAATGGTAGAATGAGGAAATGAAAAACTCTTTGTAGTGTTTACTCAAACATTTTGAAAATTTGTATCGTTTTTTGTATTCGAGCTTATCATATGTAATTTTAGACAATTAGTTGATGTGTTTCATCTTGTTTCTATGAATGACCGGTGGAATATGTATATGCGATCGACCGCAAAAGAATATGGAATGGCTGGTTCCTTATACCGCTCTTGTAAGAACCTGATATGTTCTATCATTAAAATACGTAGATTAGACCTAAAATGTATCTTCACTTTCCAGTCAAGATTGCGTCTAGTAGGGCATACAAACTTTGTGGGTATTGAATGATTTTCCACCCAACAATCAATTTCCCACAGGTGTACGGATGCCGGCTTTTCTCTACACCATAGATACTCCCATGGAAAGTGTTCAGAAAGATTATCATCCTTGGTTCCACTAATTCTGACATTTTACAGCTAATACCTGCCATAACGCACCATTTAACACCATCATTCCCTTGTTAATTCAATACGAGATGGAATTTCAACTCACAAAGTTTCTTCCCACGAACCCCCTTATTTTTGGATCCGTCTCCCAATAGGAGGAACCCTGATCATTGTAATTTTAATATTTTCATGTTAGTTGTGGATAAGATGATGAACTATATCTGACAGCACGGCCTCTCATCAGGATATTGGATGACTTGAATCAAATCTTAAACGAGGATCCGTTGTGGTAGGTCTTCTTAGGGTCCAAGCTATGTGCAAATAGTGAATTTCAAAACAAAGGAAAGTACAAAATATATGTACTTATTTTAAAATACCAGCAATATATTTGTATACAAATTTATATGAATATATTAATATACAGAAAATAACTTTTTATAAAATTAAAAGAAATTACCACTACACTTTTGCGTCTTGGGTATGACGATAAACTACACCCGCTTCCTGGGTAAGACGTTAAACTACATCCGACAACAAGGGCTCTGATAAGGGGGTTTTGAGGATCGTGGAACCACATCTTAATTGCTGGTGTTCCTGACCCGGGGTGGTAGCCCCTGTTATGGGCAAAATTATGGGCAAATAGTTAACCCTCAACTGGGGATATAACACTATGAAAGTGTAAAAAAAAATTATTTTATACTTGCAATATATATTTATAAAAAATATTACCAGCAATAAATCTTTGAAGAAAAACCTATTTCAAAAAATACATTTATGTCATCATTACAATGTGGAAAATATATTATTAGCAATACATTTTTGAAAAAAGAAAATATTACCAGCAACTCATGTTTGGGAAAGGAATTATTCCAACAATAGATTTTATTTAAAAAAAACAAGAAATATTACTAGCAATAAATGTTTGAAAAAATATTAACAGAAATAATATTTGTAAAATTATTACCAGCAATAAAAATCTTGTCGACATTAAATAACCCATTGAGGTTGATATGCGAAACAAAGCAAACCAAACTAAACCAATACATTTTTATAGTTAAATTACCAGCAATACATTTTTATACTAAAGTAGTTACAAACTATTTTCTAGTAAAATTGATGATATAACTTTCATTTTCAAAAGAAATACAACAAAAAATCAATTTGATATGATTAATCTTATTTCATGCAAGGAAAAATAAGTTTTCACATCTCATTTGATTTTGGAAGATTATTCGATGAAAAAAATGGAGATAAGTAATTATAATTTCATCATGAACTAATTTAATCCTCTTGAATTAGTCAAGAAGTTTGAATAATCATATTTAGATATCGGAATTATATAAGCCGTACAAGGTGATATGCTGATAAGCAAAACCAACCAATCAAAGCAGTGCATATCTAGCGTTAACCGTTATCTCTCTCACAATTTTTCATAAACCATGCCTCCCATTGTGTAACACTTAAAATTGAGTGGATCTCGGGCATTTGTCAGGGTTAATATTACATTAAACATAAAATAAATGTAAGATTTTAGTGGGTACAATTGTATGAGTTGACGTCTTTGACATTTGTAGTGATTGAAATAAATGTAGGCTGGATTAAAAATCCACAGGTTCTTGGGGAAATAACACCTAATTTGTAGAGCAAATTCAGCAGGAAAAGTGTTTCTTTTTAATTTCATTTTATCTAAATGAAAGGGGAAATTTATATTTATTTCCTCTCGGTACACGAATTATATTGCATAGAGTCCTCCATCTCTAATCAGTGTGATATAGATTACATCGATTGAAATTAAATTATCATAAACTAAATAAGTGTACTCAGTAAATATAATGTCTATAGTAGCAAGGAATGGAAATATTTGTATGACTGTCTTCAGTCAATTACAGGAAGCACGAATGCACACCGAGATATCTCCCAGTAGCTTCGAGTAATTGGACATGTTTTGACATTCGGTATATATTCTTTAATAGCAATGGGGTTAATAAACGTACGAATATATATAAGTGAACGCATGGATATAGAAACTAGAAACAACCTGCCTACAGGAAAATAAAAAAAAATAAACAAACACGCAGTATCACACCAACACATGTTTCATTTACTTTTTTTTTATTGTTTAACTTGTTCAAGATTTTCTCTTGTTCACATCTGTTTCGGATATTTGGCAATACATACGCTGGTTCCACCAACTGTTTTAATTTTTTTCTTTCCTATTTTATATACAGTGTAACCCTGATATAAGAGAGTTGTCGGGACCGGAGAAGAAGTCTCTTATATCCGGGTTTATCGTATATCCGGGTTTGGTCTATTCTATATACATTAACACAGGCTCTAATTTGGGACCAGGGAAAATCTCTCTTATACCCGGGTTTCTCTTATATCCGGGTTCCACTGAATATATATATATATATATATATATATATATATATATATATACAATTCGTCTATAATAATTATATGACAGCTAATAATGCAAGAACCTTCGGTAAATTGATTCGACTTCTCTAAGTCACTGTGTGTTTATCCAAAAAGTAAATGCGCTTAAATTCAAATTCGTCTCTGCCGTATGACGCCAAATCATCCGAAACTTAGATGAAGGCAGCCGGACGTCTAATCATCACACTGATGAGTTTGATACAGCGAAACTGTCTATCTGTGGATGACTATATATATATATATATATATATATATATATATATATATATATATATATATATATGATGGCCAATTTGGTCGAAACTAGTCGAAGAATCTAAATGAAATAATAATAAAAAAAAATGAAAGAATATTAATCTACAACCCACTGTGTCTAAAGATTTTAATTTTTTAAATTTTTAATTTTCAAAAAATATATATATGTGTGTGTATGTGTACGTGTACGTGTGTGATTTTTATAGATATATATCTGTGTCACATATTGGTAAAGCTTTCAATATCACTGATAGACCTATCATTCTTAGTTGTATGGGTGTGATTTTGTAACCCTAAGTTTCACATTTTTTGCGATCCTCAAACAAAGTGTTTGTCTGAGGATCGCCAAAACCGTGATACCTAGGGTTACAAGCTCATATCCATACAAATAAGTATACTCACATATTATCTATCTATCTATCTATCTATCTATCTATCTATATATATATATATATATATATATATATATATATATATATATATATATATATATATATATATTAGGTATGGCGTTTAATAGGAATACTGCGAAAATGAGTTACATTGAAACTGTTAACTTGAATAATGTAATTAAGAATGAAAATATGAAAATTTTGGAAAGAGAAAGATTTGCATGTGAAGTAAAGAAGATATGCCAATGCAAAAATAAAATTAAGTGAACATTGGACGGGGAGTGCTGCACTGAAATCACATTTTATAGTCTCTGGTCAATAAACAGAATAGTTTCAAGAAAAATACATTGGATATACTGCGGGTCAATTAAAAAAGAAACCTTATATTCATGTTTCATCTTTTAGCATGAAAAACCATAAAAATGACACCAAGTTGGCCGATTGAGTCTGCAAGTACAAAGAGAGATATGTCAGGAGCCCTTGTGTGAAATGAACCATTGTCAGGTAGGTGAAATCTGGCAGAATTCGTAGTAAATGTTGGTGGCTGTGCCAGGAAGAGAAATTGGCTATTGTCACATATCCTGATAAAGGTGTTTTTTAAATGAGAGAAACGAGCTTATGTCTGAGTGCAGGCATATAAGAAAGCATTTTTAGGTACCTATGAACTTGGATGACGGATATAAAACTCGATAATTTTTCGCTTCCCCTAACCTCCTATTTTAGCCTCAACATTTGTTGTACACTCATTTCCGTTGTTTTGGTATATTGGAGTAGATTGCTGGCGTCTAAAACCTTCGAGTTATTTAGGGAGACGCTGTGGTTGAAATCCGGGTGGCAAATAGGCTGGCATTTTAGTCATTTGTTAAATGTCATACCGCTATATATTCCTCTTTGAATTTTACATTAAGCACTTTTGGTCTATACGTTTTATGTACGAATCTTTTTAGTGTTCTTATTCATATATATATATATATATATATATATATATATATATATATATATATATATATATATATATTGCATAAAATGTGTTGGCTATTTTTACGCATATCTTATTCATGTATATTATGACTAATAAGTATTGTATATATGCAAGGAGAATGTTCAAATTTTAAAGTATATTATCATACAAAAATAAAGAAAGCAAAATATAATAAAGTATAAATAAGTTTTTTTCTGTCAGGACAGCATAGATATCCGTTGAATCTTGTATAAAACGAGATGATGCGATGATCTGAGATTTTAAAAAGTGTATTATGGTTATAATGTAGTATGCATCGGGTATTTCAGTGTGTATAAGGGATGGACCTTCTTTTTAAAAGAAGGAAAAGAATACTTACTCCCATAGTTTTCATTGACATGAAATACGCAAATTCACAATCTAATCAAAATTGCTTTAATCTTTTAAGAACTGATTTCATGTTTCATATTTTACAGAATAAATAGAACAATACATTTATACAAACTACAATGAGCTGGCCGATAGACTTTAACGGTTTTCTGCTATATTTGAAGCCTATCAATGAAACAGAAAAAAATAACTTTACTTTTTTTTATTTGATTGGAAAACCTCCAGAAACCAAGAAAAACTCTTTGGCAGTGAAACTAATGATGAATTTCCAATTTTCGCACCATTTTTGTTTTAATGCCAATTGCGTTTCATTACTTGCAACGATTAATTGAGATTTGAATTAGGTTTCTTGTCGGTGTCCATTTCAGTCATAGATCTCATTATAAGTGACACAACATCGGCATCAATCGATAAGAATTGCCCCTGTGTATTAAATACACTGATACAACAACTGTTATTATGTTCTATTGGCAGATGAAGACACGAAACTGGCCTCGAAATTTCCTCTTTTTCTTTCCTTTCTTAATACTTTAATTTTGTTTCAATTGGGTTGTCTAATATTTTGAATTTGTTCATTCTCTGTTTTCCTCATATTTTTATGTTACTATTTTTCTGAACTATGGCCGTTGCCCGAATTCCTCTTTACGAAGATTTGTAATTGTATATGCACATACAAACAGATTGACTATCCCTGATAGTCAATATATATATATATATATATATATATATATATATATATATATATATATATATATATATATATATGTATGTATGTATATGTAGGTGTGTGTGTGTTTAATTAAGATGATAAACAAGGCACTCTCAAGCAATTATGAAGGATGATTTTCAATACAAAATTTAACAAGACATATGGGTTGTTGGTGTGTTTCTAGAGTTGGAGGTATTTTTTCCCAAATACCGCATATATCGACAAGTATTAATGTGGCCAATGTAGTATTTATGGTTTCAGTTTGATCAGGAACACAATTCCGTAAGGGTTACTTGAACTAAAAAATAATATTGGTTATTTGTAATATTGATTTTTGAGCGTGTATTTCATTTTCAGTATAAGGTTAGCTGTTATAAATTATTGTTTAGTATATAATTAAATAAATGTTTGTTTTCGGGTGAATTCAGGAAGTGTAATTCTTAAGATATTTCTAGGTCGAGGGTAATCCTGTTTGTGTGTGACGTGCTGGTGTCTTTTCTAGAATCATTTAAACACTCATTTTTTATTTGGATTGGAAAGATAGTCTAACTTGATGGTCGAGGAGGTTGTCAGCAAAGTCATTGTTAACTAGTGTGTGTTCTTCATTGATTAGCTCTTTAAGGAATATTAGTCAAGTGGATATATTCTCGTGTGCCCACATTTGTAGATCTTAGGTAAAGTAAAGCACAATGGCTTTTTGCAAATGTGCTCTTGAGTGTATCTAATTCTTTTGAGTTTATCGCATACATATATCTATGAACCTACACATATTTATACATATATAGACACTTATATATACACACACATACACGTGTATACATTCACACACACACACACACACACATATATATATATATATATATATATATATATATATATATATATATATGTATATATATAATTTTTGTATCTGAGCAGAAATAATAATAATATACACGTTATATCTTAAAAGTATGGAAAGGTACTCTGATAAATTTCCGTATTGGCCTCCGGTTCGTGGCGTAATTTAATCACGGCATCAATCCCGCTATTTATATAAGTACCGTGTTTAACGAAACTTTTATAAAGGAGGGACTGTTGCCAAATACGCAGTGATTAAATTACATCAAACGGCAGCCAACTAGGAAATTAATCAAGGTCTTGTCATTGGCTTTAACGAAACACACACACACATAAACACACACACACACACACACACACACACACACACACATATATATATATATATATATATATATATAAAAATCATCGGAATGAACTATTAGGTTGGTGCAAAATAATGACGTTTTTTGACGTATATTTTAACGTCAACAACGTCATTATTTTTCCACCCACCTAATAATATTTAGGCATGGTACAATGTATACTTAAAAATATTGTTAATAGATTTTTTCATAGCATATCTACATATTACGATTATATACATATTATTTCATTATATATAATGGTACATATAATAGTTATTTAATTCCTTGATTTTTAACATTAATATCGCCATGTCTTCTGATTCATTGAATTTAATAAGTATCGCAATATTGGATAAATATAATATAATAGAAAAAATGATTTAATCATATTAAAGGTCCCTTTAAGATAGTTCTGAAGTATATAGAGATATAATTTTGAATTTTCATTCCATTGTATTTTAGATTTATATTTTCAACTGGAAGCAATGGTAACACGTTTAAATTTGACAGCCCATTTAGTCAATTATGAATAACTCTCCACAACATATGACTTACTTTTTCACTTTTCTGTTTTAGCTTTAATGTGTTTTTGATTGTTCAAACAGGACATAGCCAGAATATTTTGAAATCTCGTTCCGCTCACCTTCTTGAATCTTCAATAAAACATCATTCTGCTTTGAAAAGTAAATCATTTTCATCAAAAGTTAGCCAACATCGCTTGATAATGAAACAAATTTAAAGTTCCGAAACATAGAATTTCCGTGTCGCGATGTAAAATATTTTTAATTTATTTAGTCAAAAGCTAATATATAATAAATATCAACAAACTTATTGCCGACATTGTTATATTTTTGTTTGTATTTTATTCATTAAATTTCATTAAACAGCTCGTATATATATATATATATATATATATATATATATATATATATATATATATATATATATATATATATATATATATATATATATATATATATATATATTTATATGACAACTGTAAATTAAACTACTGATATACAGAAAATTACGAGACGGAATATGCCGAGTCGTACAAAATTAAATTTCAACCAATTTAAGAATCTGTATCAAAAGCAGTAATTTTTTATAAGAAAAAAAATTAATTTTTAGAGACTAATAATGATTTTCAAGAAACTTCGCTACTCACGACACTCACGCTTTCTATAACACACACACACACACACACACATATATATATATATATATATATATATATATATATATATATATATATGTATACCGTCAAATAAAGTAGATTTCGAAAAGCAAAATGTCAAAAGCCGGCAGAAACGGATTAATTACGAATTCATCCAAATTTAACAATTGCTTAAACAACTGTAAACCTTTGGCTTCTGTCTAACATTTGACACCGGATTCATGAAAAATGACATAACGTACTTCAGGATTTTAAATCACCAACACTATGACTCAGATGTCAAAAAAGACAGCACCTTCGACCTAATTACATCCACCCCAACAAAAAAAAAAACAATTGGAAACCCATTTCCCCGCATTTATATAAAAGCCAAAAAAAAAAAATCCAACAACGAAACATTCATATTTCGCACCTCCGAAAAAGGCGGTAGGATTATAATTATGGACAAACACATTTATCTGGAAAAAATTAAACTGCTCCTCGATGATGACACCACATACAAATAATAAATGAACATAAAATCATGAAAAAGGCACAAGAATTAAAAAACCTAAAACAAAGAAATTACTGAGATATGAAAACAAATCTTGTCTAAAATTCATCGAAAACCACCGGAAAACACCCACACTTTATGGATTACCCATAATACAAAAACCGGTCTTTCCGATGAAACCCATCTCTGTATATCAGGAATAGGCAGTGCCCCACACAAACTAGCTGGCCTAATAACCAAAATTTCTTAACTAAATATATTTGACAATTATATCCTCACCTCAGAAAAACACTGGTGACCTCTTAAATTAGAAAACCTATACACCAAATGCAACTATATATCTTGCTTAGATATATCATCTTACAAATGTTCCTCTTAAGAAAGTTATTTAAACATATTTAACTAAAACAAGAAAATTACATATAACTATACATCAAATCATAAAATGTGTCATTAATCCACAATGAATGATTCTTCACATTCGTTAACACTTTTCATAGACAACAATTTGGATTAGACAAGTGATCTCTGAGTTGTCTTTTGTTTTGTCTATTTTTGGAGTTTCTAGAAAGATGTCTTTTTTGAAAATAATTTTCCACACAATTCTATGTATTTCATATTTTTGAACGATTCTCGACTAATATAAACACAAGACCCAATGATAAACGATCTTGTCAACAAGTTAAATAAAGTCGACCCCACAATAAAATTCGCCTTTAAACGTGAGTCTACCGACACCCTACACTTCCAAGATATTATGTTACACAAAACAACGAACTTATAGTGAAGTTAACGGGAAAATTACGAACAGAATTGACTTGCACAATTTTTTCTCGTTACGGTATTAAAATCAAATCAGGAATAATTGAAAATATCTATTTAAGAGCGCAAATAATCTGCAACCCGCAATATTTACCCAGAGAAGTAATATCAGTAGAAAACACGTTAAAAAATCTCCAATGTCCTTTTCCTTTCCTCCACAACGCCTAAGAAAAGCCACACAAAATATACAACCATTAAAACGATATCACACTTATAACTAACAAAAAAAAACTAGATAAACGCAGTCGCATAAAACTACCTACAAAATGCATAACATCCTAGTCTCCAAAACGATCTAGCAAGTCCAGAAAGCATGAAAATATTTACAAACAAAACTATCATGTATATGATCTGAACAAAAACTAACATCAACTATTATATAATTATTATTCTCTAGCATATATATATATATATATATATATATATATATATATAAACACACACACACATATATATTAGGTTGGTGCTAAAATAATATCGTGTTTTGACGTATTTTTGAACTTCAAAAAACGATATTATTTTTGCACCAACCTAATATATATATATATATATATATATATATATATATATATATATATATATATATATATATATATATATAAATATAGATAGATAGATAGATAGATAGAGAGAAAGAGAGAGAGAGTAAATAGCCAGAACTCTTCTACACATTATATTGGGTGGACTAGCAGAAGTGAAAAAAAAATCAAAAAGTATCTCCGAAAATAAAAGTGACCTTATAAACAAGAATTTATTAAATGCATTAAACATACATGGAAAGAAATTCAACCACAATTTTGACGTATATATATGTGTATATATGTATATATATATATATATATATATATATATATATATATATATATATATATATATATATATATATATGTGTGTATGTGTGTGTGTGTGTCTGTGGGTGTCTGTGTGTTACACGCTCACAAGAAAATTTGCATTAGTCTTTCCATGAATTGTCTGACTCATTATACCACAATGTATCTTTCCGAAATACTGCTTATAAAAAAAGAGTATTGCTCCCAAAACTGAGCTTGCTCTGATTCATTTAAGCTACCTTAAAAGATTTTAGATTCATTGACCGGGTATCTGCTCGTAAGAGATATTCTCCAGTTTACCCCCTCGGCCCCAAAGACGAAAAGTTATCTCTGAAAAACGGCATGCTATATACCTGGAATCGAAACACCGTTATTCAATTCATATTATTATTTGTATAGAAACTTCCAAGATGCGTAAATTTGAAAAGCTGACTCCTCTGTGATGTTTCCCTGATATCGATACACTTAATGATTTTAAGTTATTATTCATCCTCCGTGTCATCCAGTCACCTTCACTCTGACTTAATCATTATTAATCATTACCACACATTATTCATCATTACTTGCATATTATTCATTATTAGCATTTCCAGAACTGCTCTCTTCATGGCCATACATCGTGTTATGGATTAAATGTCGTTTATATTACACAAAAATGAAAGTAAAACTGACATCTCATTTTAACGTATATATTAACCAATTTAAGTTGGTGAATGCTGCCATAATCCTCTCCTTCAATTCATCATTGATGTTAAGGAAGTTTTGCTTATCTCTCGCTCACATAATAATCAAGAATGTTATCGTCTGGGGAAGTTGATGTGGTCGAGGTAATTGTTTGACAGCCATGAATGTTGCATGGTTCAGATTCCTGTTGGCACACATAAGATATTTCAGCAGTCACTCTCTTGACCCAGGGAAGCACTTCCACTAGTTATATGCTTCCGTGTTGAGACTGAGGCCCACACCAATAAATTCAGGAGTTCTTCTGATATGAGAACGATCATTGTGTGTTTTCCGAGCTACAACCCCCTTCTAATCCCCATTAAACGCATCCAGTATTCGTATTGACGCAAAAACACTCTGAAATTTTCGACTTCTGCCAATCAGTACAGCATGCCGTTTCCAAATTTGTATCGGAGTGAATTAGGCATGGTCCTCTTTTTCACACAGACGGTGCCAAACTGACCTAATATAGTGGGCAGTCAATAAAATCAAAAAGCAAACAGGACGCATGCGCGAAATTAAAAAAAATATATATAAAATCGTGACAATTTACCCATCGCACTCTGTATAGCCATGTATGGAAAAATGATACTAAAATAATCAAATTTTTAAGGCTGCATATATTTTTGTTGTTAATTTATTTGATATTTCTTTTTCTTATCAGTCAGTGAGTTTTACCCGAGTATATTTCGTGCAAATCGTTTATTTATTTCTTTATTCGTATATGCTGGGGCTGACTTTAGCATTGTATAATTCCTTGGATGAATAGGCTTACGGCGTATCGATAACACAAGAGACAGTTTTCAATGCAGAATGCTTGGAGAATAAAATTAGAAAGGAAACATCTGCTTGAATGTCTTCTGTAATTCTCTTTACCCTTTCGAAAGAAACATTACTTATAGGTGGCAAAATCTATCGTCATGAGTCTGAAGAGAAAGAATACATGAAAAATAACATCGGAAAGAAATCGCAGAAAATAGAAGGACTAATGCTGGGAAGAGAAACGGAAACACTATTCTGAGTAGACACAACTGAGTTATGGAAGTTGGTGTGTCGAGTGCAGGACACAAGGGGGTCACTGGCTAGAAGGAATATCAAAGCAAAAGAAAAACGGACAAAAATATCGAAAAAAAAAAAAAATTGACGTCTAAGGAGAGCAGAAAGTTTCCAGGGTGATTTATTACAATAGAATGCCAGTATATTTCTGATTATAAAGTACGCGGTCATTCATGGCCTGCCAAGTGAATAGGGCAGAAGTGTTTTGCGAACGCCTTTTATTCCTGAGGATACATCATCTTTTAACACAACTGACAAAGCGAACAAGCGAACGGATTTGAGTTTACTTGGTTCCTTTCTGTGTTGTTACGAAAATGTACACCTAGATATATTTAAACTTATCTCATGCTGTCTTTATCTAGCTGTGTCTATTCCAATACTAAGTGACTTATAGATTACTTTAGAGGGATATTTCAAATTAGCGCAAGAATTTTGTGCTACAACACGGATACAATGCCAGAAAATCGATTATTTCATCTCAAGATACATCTCCAAAATAGTATAACTGAAGAAATGGATAAAAAAAAGTATAGCACCCGTCCTATGCATGTTTTTTTTTTAGCCAGACTAGAATACCCAAATAGAATACCCTTATAGATAACCAATCTCCCAGAAACTCCCACTGCTTATAATCATAGTTACAGCATCGATAGTGTAGGTATTGAACAAGTACAATGTGCCCGTGCAGGAATCCGCGACAGGGATTGTCTACCCACCATATAAGATGCGTTTGCTCGGAAGATTGGAATATAACTGTCATTGTATACGTAGGTATGCGTGTATTAATGTACTTCTATATGTTCGCATATGTATTCTGAAATATATAGAAGACACACACATACACACGCAGATATATATATATATATATATATATATATATATATATATATATATATATATATAATACTAAGAATAAATCCTAATGAGCCAGGTACTAGCTGATTAGTTTCACCACATGGGATAATCAGGGTGTACAGGACGATTTCTCCTCCCCCTGTTCGTAGGATTCTGAATCTTTCTATATTTTTGCAATTTTTTTTCTTGGGATCCCAATTTGTTTCAAAATTGTGCTATCCAGGTTTTGTTATCCACCGATTGTATATATATATATATATATATATATATATATATATATATATATATATATATATATATATATATATATGTAAAAAGTGTGTGTATATAAATATAAATAAATATATATATATATATATATATGTATAATTATTTATATATTATTTGCGCGGTACTTATTAGAAAGCGCTCAATATCAGAGATGGAAGATAGAGCTAACATATATGGTTGGATAGATGTCAGCTTGTGACCCTCGGTTTCACGCTTTAGCGATACGATCGCTAAAGCGTGAAACCCAGGGTCATAAGCTCACATCTATCCAACCATATATATATATAATATATATATATATATATATATATATATATATATATATATATATATGAAAATCAAGTAATTGTATATATATATATATATATATATATATATATATATATATATATATATATATATATATATATATATATATCCAGTGGGCGAACCCGTGTGTATGTGTGCCTGCGTACACCAATGGCTGCTCGGGCATACATATATGTTTGCGTTAACATGGGTGACATCACGGCGACGAGTTCTCTCCCAGTTCCATAATAACACAAATACAGGCAATATAAATAAATCAAATTAAAAAAAAAAAAAAAATGATCCGTTCGTCTGACGATAGCAAAAGCGTGAAAGACAAACTCACATCAGTCCAACCAAATATGTTATCGCTATCTCTGATATTGAAGGCTTTCTAATAAGTACCGCGCATATAATATATAAATAATAATATATATTAGATATTACTCACACACTCACGCACACACAAACACACATACAAACATATATATATGTATTTATATACAGACTTTTCATATGTTTATATATATATATATATAAATATATATATATATATATATATATATATAAAATTTATGTAAATATTATATATATATATATCTGTATTAATATTTATATATATATATATACATATATATATTAATATATATATACATATATATATATTAATATATATATATATATATATAAATACATATATATTAATATATATATATAAACATATATATTAATATATATATATATAAATACATATATATTAATATATATATATATTAATATATATATATATATAAATACATATATATTAATATATATATATATTAATACATATATATATTAATATATATATATTGATATATATATAAATACACATATATTAATATATATATATATAATAAATAAATATAAATATTAATAAATATATATATAAATATATATATATAAATACATATATATTAATATATATAGATATTGATATATATATATATATATTAATATATATATATATATATATATATATAGTGTGTTTCAAAAAGAATACGCCAAAATCATCACGTGATCTGTCAAAAACGAAAAAATTTACAAACCTCTAGCATGAACACATGTGTTGTATATATATTCATGTTTCATTTCATGTTTTATAAGTGCTCAATGTGTCCACCACCTGCAGCGCGGACAACATGAAGCCGATATGAGAATTCCTCCCAAACACGCCTCAGCATGTCACGGTCCGCCGTGTTGATTACAGCTGTTATTCGATCTTTCAAGTCATTAATACTTGCTGGAAGTGCTGGAAAATAAACTTGGTCTTTAACATACCCCCACAAGAAAAAGTCACACACAGAGAGGTCCGGGGATCTGGCAGACCAAGCATAGATAGCAAGGCCTTTAGCAACTCTTCTTTATCCATCACTGAGGCATGTTTTCATTCAGATGAGATCTAACACCGAGATGCCAATGGGGTGGTGCTCCATCTTGCTGAAAAATGAAGTGAATAGCCAGTTTTGGGTGCTCTGTTCCCCAAATGCACACATTGTGACGATTGAGTGTGCCTCTCAAATGGAAATTCTCTTCGTCACTAAAAACTAAACGTGAAAAGAGAGTTTCATCACCTTCCTCCATCTCCAGCATTGACTCACAGAATGTCCTCCGCATCACCTTGTCATAATTAGTAAGTGCTTGGACGAGGCTTAATTTGTATGGTTTCATGTGTAATCGTCTCTTTAACACATGCCAGACAGAGGTATGAAGGATGGCAAGCTGAAGACTTGCTCGACGTACGGACTTACGTGGGCTGTTCTCAAATGCATCATGAATCCTTTCCACTTGCTCCTCTGTAATACATGGTCTTCCAGGACTCTTTCCTTTGCACAGGCACCCACTCTCTTTAAACTGTTTAACCCACCGTCGAATGCTCTCACGATGGGGCGGATCAATGCCGAATTCTGTTCTGAAAGCACGCTGCAGCGTGACAATGGCGTTTGGTTTCGCGTACTCAAGCACGCATCATGCCTTCTGCTGAGGAGCCGCCATTTCGATTGATCTTCCCACAATTCAGCTGCACCAGAAGCGGTGAAACTGACACCCAATCAAACTTTGATAAGTACTCAATCAAATAACCACTGATTCCGTCCACTACAATGCTATAGACCTGAAAAAAAAGCGTAATGATTTTGGCGTATTCTTATTGAAACATCCTGTATATTGATATATATATATATATATATATATATATATATATATATATATATATATATATATATATATATATATATATACGTATATATTAATATATATATATATATACTGATATATATATATATATATATATATATATATATATATATACGTATATATTAATATATATATATATATACTGATATATATATATATATATATATATATATATATATGTATACATATATATTAATATATATATATATATTAATATGTATTTATATATTGATATATATATATGTGTGTGTGTATATATATATATATATATATATATATATATATATATTTAATAGGTGTTTCAATGAATTTTAAAGGATAAAATGCGAAGAAAATTATAGAAATATGGTCAATAACATTGTAAATTGTTTCAAACGAGCTTAAAAACCGCCGTATCGGTCGACATTTAAGTTAGCTCGATGAGCTATTGAAAATTAGAGAGCTGTGACCCTTTAATCCAGAAGTTCAGGATTGCTTGTCCGTATCCGCTGGCAACTTTTTTTTTTTTTAATTTCCTCACTTGATGTGGTTAAGAGTTTTTGTATATCAGCGTGCTGGCGAGTATCGAGGAGCCGGATTTCTTTGAATATTTTTCTGTTTGTTCTTTTTTTTAATTAATGGAAATCATTTGTTAAAGTCTGGAACGGCTTGTGAATCATGTAATTAACATAAAATAGAAGAAGATAATTTGGGAATTATTATTTATTGTTGCATCGTTTAAAAGCATTCCCGGTTTAATTGGAAGTCTTTGTAATTGATTTTTAGTCGATTAACTGTGTATTTAGTGTTAAGAATATTACTGAAAAATAGTCCCATGTGTAATTCGTAATCACTATATTGTGAACAAATATATTTAGGCGTAGACATTGGCTTTAGAAGTTATTTTAAGTTGCTGGGGTGTCTGGTATCGAAATTCAGGTAACAATGACTATAGGTTGGCTTGGTGTATAGTGTGGTAGAGATGTTGTTGTTGTTTAGACGTATAGTGTATACATATATATATATATATATATATATATATATATATATATAAAGATATATATATGTATATATATGTATATATATATGTATATATATATATATATATATATATATATATATATATATATATATATATGTGTGTGTGTGAAAATATTGTAGAAAATAGGAAAGAAACTGGTTTGGTAAATAATCCAAAGTTCCTTAGTATTTTTGTAATTATTTTTAAAAAATAGTGCTCGATACGAAAGTAGAGCATAAATATAAATTATTTATTTAAAAATATGATTCCAACACGCTACATAAGAGGTCTCATGTTTCAAAACAAGAGCCGAAAACTTCAAAATAATATTTGAATTAACTTGAGTTAAAGTAGGCTCTGTTCCATCTTCAAGCGAAATTTTTTTGGGAATGACTTATTTCTGAAGTTTACGAGTTTTAATAGTATGGTCAGAATTGAAATCAAAAATTTCCATGGTAACATCAAGGGCGGATTGTTTGGAATCGGCAGGGGTGGGGTGTTAATAATTTGTATCAGTATAGAGTTACTTTCATAGATACCCGGTCACGGTAAGGTGGGGGTGGCTGAATTTACGACGGAGGAAGTTTTCGCATAGTCTGGCTTGAGCGTCTACGGAGGTTTATTAATTTATTTTTATTTTGTTCTTTTATTATATCTCTTTATGAAAGGGATTTGTGTATATGAAAAGGCAGCAACTTTTGTTATTTGACGACTTCATAAAGGGTTATCAATTTTTGTGGGTAATTAAAACATGTATATGGGCTATGGATTTTAAAATTTATATG
>OZ010579.1:34320655-34325655 GCA_963932145.1 Acanthosepion lycidas
AATTAGTAAATTCATTTTCTATCTAGCAGTCAAAACAGTCTTGTGCATAGAATTATAGATATACATTATTCTGAAATGTTATTGCTATTTCCGTGATTAAAAAATAAATATCGCATTCCTTGTTATCATGTCTTTAACTAATCCAGACTGTTTATTTAATAGTCTCGTTTTCATTCTGCTATGCCTTCTAGCTATGAACATGTATCTGCTAAAGTCATCAGGTATATGACCAATATATATTTTATTTATTGTTTCTGTAAATTATTCAATGCTGAAATCGTCTAAGTTAGCTAACGTCTCTATTACAACAGCATCTTGTTCTTCTGCCTTGCTAATGCTCACATTTAACTGGGAGGATTACACTTTAGAATTTAATATTATTTTTGTATATCCATATATTTGTATATTGTAAATATAAATTAATATTTATCCTAAGCATGTATTTTTAAACCGTTGACATTGATCTCGTTTTGTGAAGTTCTATGACTCTATAAGTATTTTTATTTGATTTTGACGGAGTATGGAATAGGGTCCGGTGACACCTATTGCACATATCTTATCTTACACGACGAGGAGTGAATTGAAACGAGATTGAACACATACCGCTGTTTTTTTGGGGGGTTTTTTTGACAAAATTTGATAAAAGTAGCTCGATTAGTATCAGGAGAAACAGGTTGAACATTTCTCTCTTCCCGGGCGAGGAGATAATTCCAATTAACAAGATCGCCTTCAGGCCGTTATCTCTGATAGTAACATTGGCAATAGCTAAGAATGATATTGGGATTTATAATGAAATGATTTCCCCTAAGCCTATTTTATTACGTCTTATTTTTTTAGCTGTTATTTTTCATCCAGTGTTCAGATTCGATGAGTCAAATTGCTGAAGGATAGTAAAAATTGAATTAAAAATAAAACTCTATATATTTCTTTTATTTTCACTACATGCCGAATATTTTAGATGGTTGGTCAAATAGCAAAATATCAGGTATCGATAGGAAACCACTTATGAAGAATGTTAAATTAAATATAAATAAAATTTATTATACGTAAAAGTCTCTAAATATTTTCGATGATTTTACCTGCTAGGATATAGCAAAAATCTATCATTTTTTTGAGGGGTCCTCCCCTTATTACACAAATGGACTCACTCAGTATATACATATACTACTGCTACGGGAAGAACCGAGAGAACAGAACAAGACCGAAGAGTCGAGTTGAGTCCAGAGTGACCGAGTAAAAGGTTGTAGGTAACCGGAAGAGTGAGGGTGAGGTAACAGCGTTGTAGGAGTCAGTGTGCGAACACGTTGACTCAGTAAGAAGTCATACAGTGATACTTCAATATCAAAGACTGTATAGATATTTTGATACTAACCCGTATTCCTGGAACTACTAACCTGCTTTACCAGTTTGTATTATTACGTTAATACATTATTTCCATATATTCATTTCTGGCGTTTGGTATTTATTGGTACCGGATTTCAACCCGGAATCCACAATACTTTTTTATATCTCTCTCTCGATATATATATATATATATATATATATATATATATATATATATATATATATATATATATATATATATATGAGAGTGTGTGTGTATATATATTTTATGTATATGTATGATAAACATTTGATGTATCAAATAGCACAAAACAGCGTTGTGTAATGACTCCTGCATTTTTCACTCTCTTTTTTTTTGTCATGATGCACTATGTTTTAGTGATCTCGACATGGGTGTAAAATTTGAATTCCAGACAAGAAGTGTCCTCTTTAACCATCAACGTTTAAATTAAAAATCACTGACTCGAAAAAACTTTTTTCGTGATCTTTTGTTTTTTGATGACGCTGCGATCGTGGCCACCTCAATCGTAGAATCTCAAACACTCGTCAATCTTTTTTTCCACCGGTTGCAACGCATTCGGATTAACTATAAGCATAAACAAAAGTGAAGTTGTCCGTCAAACAAGGCCCTCACCTAAGCAGGTCAAGGGTGTAATAAAAAAAAAAAAAACTGCCTATACCTTTCCAATCTTCTCACAACAACTTAAATTATGTGAAAGCATTCTCGTACTTGGAAGCAAACTTACCACTTTGGATGACGAAATATTTAGCACAATATTAAAGGCAACCAATGCATTTGGCAGCTGAAGCATCGCCTATGGGATGTTCATGGGATTTCAATGAAAACGAAAATGCGTCTGTCGAGCAGCCATTCTAACCCCATTAGATTTGGGGCCAGAATCGTGGAAGCACATCAACCAACTTGATACTTTTCATAAACGCTGTCTTCGTTCAATATGCGGTTATACACGGCAGAACAAAATCTCTAACACTGATCTTTTCATTAAATGGTTTGTCGGTTGTATTAAATCCTTTCCGATGCAATCACAGATCAGATCGGCTGGTCATGGCATTAAAAAGAATTATGATGTGATGCAAAGACCCTCATGTATAGCAAACATATCATGGTAAGCGTAACGTAAGCATAAACTTAAATACATTGTAATTGCTGCTAACATCCCTATAGAGGAGACTGAACTTACAGTTGAAAACCGAGCAAACTTGAGAAATACCTGCTACCGAAGTATAACTAACTTTCAAAAGAATCGTTTCAACAATCTGAGTGAATTAAGAACTAACACTAAATCTCGGGATAATACATCATTCCATATGACTACGAACACTTCAGTAAAACGTTCGTGTGGATTTGTTTGCAAATCCCATGCAGGATTTTTGTCTCATACGAAATGTAAACATAAAAAATGAACTGAAATCTCATATACGTGGGGAACGACGGGAAAGGCCATCATATTACATACATATATATATATATATATATATATATATATATATATATATATATATATATATATATATATATATACATATATATATATACACATATATACATATATATACATATATATACATATATATACATATATATATATATATATACATATATATACATATATACATATATATACATATATATACATATATATATATATACACTTATATATAAACATATATATATATATACATATATACATACATATATATACATATATAAATACATATATACATGCATACATATATATATATATACATATATATACATATATATATATACATATATATACATATATATACATATATATACATATATATATACATATATATATATACATATATATACATATATATATATACATATATATATATACACTTATATATAAACATATATATATATACACATATACATACATATATATACATATATATATACATATATACATGCATACATATATATATATATATTTATATATATATATATATATATATATATATATATATATATATATATATATATATATATTCTGCTGTGCATATAAATCATAGGGGTCCTTTAAAAAGGCCATGCGTAAATACTGGGACGCCTGCAAAAATACACTTTTCAACTCATTTAAGATAAAGAAGTAATTCTCTTTCCACGTAGTTATTATAATTAAAAAAGTGAAAAAGAAAAAACGTCGAAATATGCAGTTACTAATTAGTGTTACTTAATTTTACTCGAAGAATTGTTTGAATTCGTTTTTCTTTTTCCCTCATGGGTTTTCTACACATTCTTCATGCCAGAAATCGCTAATGTTTTGGAGACGGCGTAGTTTTCACTGGGTTACTTTTTCTCTCATTTTTCATCACAATGTTTCAAATATATTGATATGCGGTCTATGTAATGCCCAGTCGAGCAAAGGCTGAAAATCTCCATCCACACAAAACATTTTTCATTGACGTGATGTTAGGCAAAGCGCAAAATCATGCTGACAAAAATATCTCTATCTTTGTAGTCTAGCAACATATAAGCCCGTAGTAGGTTTTCTTTGCTGATGAGTTTTCCATAAATATTTATAAATTTTCTTCTAACGTCAGACCATTATGCTGTTGCCAAGAGTGCAGTATAATTGAAAAAAGTCCTATATACTTACCATTCACATGTTCTTTTTCTTTTCTTTCTTTCTTCACCTAAAGGATTTCGTATGATTAAGGCGTGTCTTGTGATTTCTTCACAGGTATTTTTAAAGCCCAGCGGATCATACAATGCACAATATTATATATCTTCAAATATACATTACGCAAGCCATTGCAACACTGAAAATATATGAGTCTAATGCTTTCATTGACATTCCCTTACTGATATATGTACACACCTATACATTCATACATATGTATGCTAATGTAAACAGATTACGTCACATTATGAGATGGCAAAAGTCCGTCAATTATTTCAAGATATTTTTTTATGTTTATACATTCTTTTTATAGATACAAATATTTAATTAATGGCTCCTCTTTATAATAAGCAGTATTAACGACATTTACTGGCGTGAATGTCCGAGAAATTTTCAACTTGTATGGCATACGGAAGTCATATAGCCTGACCTGCTTTACCGATTTGGCCCCAGAAGAGCGTTTCGGCTAGTAAGGTCGATGGAGAGTTTTAGTTTAAAATCAGTAAAATCGACCTTGCTAAATGAAACGCTCCTCTGTGACTAAAATAATGTCTTAAAATGCATAAAAATACATATGTATCCTGCATTTATGTTACGTTTTCATTGAATATCAAATCGTATAGAATATTCAAATCTGTGATATGACAACTTGATTATTCAACAACACAAAAACAAATTTGTTGTCATCTTTGTTTGGGAAATCCAGGATAATCTGGGAGTCAAACATTGTTTATTAAGTATTGAACAGATGTATTGATTACTGTAAAATATTTTCTGATTTATACTGTCCCGTATAATCAATTTTACATCGGCACACGTGCAGAATTACACAGAAGAATGAGGATAAATCAATGCATTTAACAAAAAATCATCATAAGTTATTGCTATATTTCCAATACTTTATTATACTTCATTAGCAGAAATATAATATTCCGTCTGTAAATCTTACAGTGAAAAAAAACAAACTCTAGTTGTGTGCTACCG
>OZ010579.1:34343155-34368155 GCA_963932145.1 Acanthosepion lycidas
ATCCGGCACGCACCTCAACTAAGATACACTTAACCGAAATCGCTTCATAAGACTAAATACACACTAGCCATTTCTCCCTTAGCCACGGTGATATTTACGATTAACAATTTTGATTCAACTTATACGTTTGATATAAAATCATTTTTACACCATTTAAGTAAACACCTTGTGGGTTGGAGCTTGAGAATACGCCTACTGTACCTCTGCAGAGAGGCAAGAACCCCCCCCGACTCCAATTAGGTTTCCTAGATATGACGATGAACTACATCTTGGAGCAAGGCTTCTGATCAAGTACTTATTAAATTAACCATTTAAGGTTGATCTGCCATAAAGCAAACTAAACCAAACCATTCAAGTAAAGCATAATTTAGAAAGATTACGCGACACCAGTTCTGTGAAGGACACCGAAAATCTTTGTGCACATAATCCATAGATTTCGTAACAAAATATCTAGCCAAATGTGCATAGATTGTGTTTTCTTGGTTGTTTTTTGTTTTATGTGTGTACATGTGTGTATGTGTGCATGCGTGTGTGTGTGTGTGTGTGCGCGCGCACGCGCGTGCGTGCCTGTAATATAGAGATTCTCCTTAGTCTGGAATACAGATCCTGTATTCTCTCAGTGTCAGGTAACCATGTTTCAACACAGGAAATGCTAGGATTTATAGTAAATATTTGCATGTAATATGAGGTTCGAGGTTTTAAAAGCGAACACGATGTAGCCATGCCATATTTCCCAGTGTAATGCAAGGCTACACATTTTGCCGATTTCTGTGTACTTTATCCACATTTTCTAATCGATGGCTACTCCCATTTTATGTGCCCAGCAAATTCCTGTCATAAAAGCTGGTTCAAGCACTTTTCTATTTGATCAGCGCCCACATATCACACCTGTTGTTTATGCTGATATATTCAAGAGTGAAAACGCAAAAGGTTTTGGATATAATCTTGAAATTTTCAAATATATATTTTAATTAATTTTGCACAATTTTCTTACACGTTTTTTCGGGTCTTGCAACCTTCAGCAGGCTAAGTTTGGTTGTTTCCACATATTATTTAAAGGTATTAATTTTTCCTTTTTTTCTGACGTTTAATCATTGTCTATTTTGTATAGTAGTAATCCAATTTTTTTCGAAATTGTTGAGAAAATATTCTTATGGTTAAGGAGTAATAAAAAGTTAGTATTGGTCACAGAGCGAGAAGGAATAAGGTCTTTGTTCTTATTTTATGACCATATAATATAAATAATGACGGAATAATGTCATTTTTTGACGTATTTTTAACGTCAAAAAACGACATTATTACGTCATTATTTTTGCACCAACCTAATATATATATATACATACATACATATATATATATATATATATATATATATATATATATATATATATATATATATATATACAAATATATGTACACACTTCATGTGGCGTGGAGCTTTCGTTTGTGTGTATGTGTGTGTTTATATGTGTGCATGCACATATACCTGTGATCAGTGTAGTGTGAACGGACTTTCTGTGTGTATCGTGTGTGTTTATGGTTGAGGGTATTATTTATTTAGTGCTGGTTTAAATGCTCGTTTAGTCCTGGATTAAATGCTGATTTAAATCTGTCTATGTGGCGTTGGTCTTGTATTTGTAGTTAAGAATAATTGTCTGTTTGATATACTGATATAATTTTAAATTTACCTTGATTATATTAGTAGGCGTGTTTGTTATAGAAAGTATTTTTTCTGTTGTCTGGTAAGTTTATGTTGCTTTTGTGAAGGAAAGCTAGTTTTTCGTGCTTGGCTGATGCCTATATAGAAATTGATGCATTTTGTGCACTTTCTTGAATAAATCATATTTTGGGAGTTTCGGTTGAATTTCTTCTTTATTGCGAATGTTGTGAGCTTTTCACAAGTGTACGAATTCATTCAATAACAATATCATAGCTGTTGCATTTTGTGATCACCTGTATTGTTTGTTGGGTAAATTTGGATGAGTTTAATATGGGTTTTAATTTTTTGATTGGAGTTTGCTTTAATCATTTTGCTTGTTTTTAGTATATATATATATATATATATATATATATATATATATATATATATATATATATATATATATATATATATGATTCTTGTTAAGTAGGTCTAGATTTCTTGTAATTTCTGTAAATATGTAAAACATACCAGTACTGGTATGTTTTTTGTTGTATGTTGAGACATATGCTAGAGTTTGTTTGACATTGCGTATCTTGGGATTTTGTAGTTGGTCTACATGTATTTTCTGCTAGTTGCAAACCTTTGTTTATTAGTGTTGCGGCGTAGCCTCGCTTTCTTTTAGATTTTTATGTAGATCGTCTAGACGTGTTTTTAGGGTGTGTTTATCCGCCACTATCGTGCAAATCCTACGTGTTAGGGAATAGGGGATGGATTTCAGATAGCTATTGTTAAGTGTCTGTTGGTTAGTGGTTGTTATCTGCAATAATGTGGTAGCTGCTATTTCTGATGAGTATATGTCAGACTGGCCGTTCGTTAAAATTATATTGTTGGGTGAATTTGACCTTATGGTGTAAATTTTTGAGTAGAATGTGGAATTGGATAATATCGATCCACGAGGATTCCCAGAAAATGAACATTCATTTAAGTATAAATTCCCAGATTTAGTGAAGTGTTGTTTTTTTTATATTTTTCCCATATATTGGTTTCATCTTTTCATAGAGTTTTTCTCTATGTAAGGCAATGTTATGGTGGAATATGTTGCTGCAATTTTTATTTTCATTGCGATGTCTAGTTTCTAGTTATTTTTTTTGTTGTCAAATTAAAAAAAAAAAGTGTTATTGCTTTGAATGAATGTAGCATATTAGGGAGTTCTTCAATCCAGAAAGAGATTGCTTGTATATGTAAATCTTGGAGTATATTTCTATATGTTGTCAATTTTTTCCATGAGTGTTCCCTGATCTACTTTTTGTGGTATGGAAATAAGGAAGTGAATACCGTCTCTTATTTAGCCCTTAATCTGTATAGTAAATTTTTGCAGTATGGAATCTATTAATTTACTGAGTCTGCTACTTTGAGAGTCTGATCCTGATACTATTGATCTGAACCTAATTTCACTGGGGTTTGGAATGTTAATACATTCAGATTTTTTGTATCCGCATAGCTGTCTTTATTTCAACCGATTTGTGAATATTTGGTAGTCCGTAGAAATTGTTTTGGGGATGAAGTTTATTAGGAAATCCTTTTCTGTTTTTTTTAAATATTTTATTGTGTTGTACAGAGTTTTATAATTTTAGCTATAATATTTTTGTCTATGTTGGTGTTGATTAATTTATATATGTTCTTATTCCTAATAACTCTAGAATTTTTGAGCTATAGTAAATATTTTCAATGATCACTATAGAGATGTCTTTGCTTCTTTTATAATTATGTTATTATTTCTGCGGTTGTTCTGTAAGACTAGTCTTTGTTGCTATGTGATTTTATTGAATTGTTTTTTTTCTTGTAAGTTATAGTCTTTCAAAAATATGTTTATTTTTTTTGCATTATTATATTTGAATGGAATGAATTTAGATCTATTTTTTTACTAATGAGCCATCTGTAATGTTTTCGTTATTGGTGCATGTTTCTTTTAGACTGGCTTTGCGTTCAAATTCTCAAAGGTCATTTTTTAGGTTTGTTATATTGCTTTTCAAGGCACGTAGAATTTTCAACCTAATTTTAATTAGATGATATCGTTTTTTTCAATGCGTATGTAGATATGTTTATTATTTTGAGTTATCGAAACATGTCTTCTTGTTTGGATTGGTGATTCTGAAAAATGATGAGTCTTTTTATTTTCACATATTTCAAGTTTTCTAAGAGATAAAATTTCTCTGCATGTTTCCCAGACAGTGAGAATTTCTGATGGTAAAGTTGTGGCTGTTATTTTTTGATGGCTCTATATAAATATTTTTGTTTTTGTTATAAGTCTGCTCCAGAGATTTTTAGATTTGTTGTTTCTCTGTGGGGTTAAGTAGAAATTTATAAGGAATTTTGATTGTATTCCGATTTATGATTAGTGATTGTTAGGTTTCGTTTGTTGTGTTAAGCGGTATCTTTGAGTTTGCGAATGTGAGCCTGTTCTGTCCAATATATGACTGTGTGGCGATATAATGATATGTTGTATAAGTGTGTTTGCGTGTTGTTAAGAGTATTTTGGTAATTGTGTTTGTTGTGTGGATGTACTTGTGTGTGACAGTATGTATTACTTTTCTTCCCTCTGTTGTATGGGTTTATCCGTATTTGATGACGCCACTTGTAGTTGTTTTTGTGTTGGGCATTGATTTTTCATTTTTTTTTTTTTTGTGAGTTTGGTTCTTGTATTTTGGTTCTATCTTTTGGTTATTTTTCTTTCCAAAATATTCCAGAACATTTCCACACACACACACGTGTATATATATATATATATATATACATACATATATATATATATATATATATATATATATATATATATATATATATATATATATATATATATATATATATATTATACTTCACTAAAGTAAAATATGTATCGGAAGAATTGTATGCACAACACAATTTCAGGAGCTTAGTATGCACTGGGCATTACGTGATTTATGTTTTTTAAATATATATCTTGTTAACGTAATGATGGGTTATATATATATATATATATATATATATATATATATATATATATATATATATATATATATATTGTCATTACTGTGTTGTTAATTTTAAAATTTATGTTTGGCATTTAAATTAAACGGGATTGGTATTTATATGTAAAACAGGAATTAAAGATGGCAGTGCAATCGTCATCCATTAAGCAAGCTTACGCAATATAAACCGATTAAGAAAGTGTTATGATCCAGCTTAGGACCAAGGAAGAACAACATGAACACAAGAGTAGAAATCACGAAGATATATTACACGAAATTATAATACAACATGTGGAAGTTGTTTATGTGACAGTTAGTATGGTTTGGAGTCAACTACTATCAACTCAACTCTATTCGACACTCTCTTGAGAGGCGTATTTTACATATTGTTAGGAAGAGTTCATTCTGTAGTTATAGGTAAGGACCCATGACAGAAAAAAGGGATTATTTTTTTTTTAAGATCAGGAATTAAATATTACCACCATCACTAATGCTAAAGTTATAAGATTTTTCCATAAAGCCTTAGACTTGTATAATGCTTATAACAAAGCATATGCCAAAGATATGCAAGTAAGAATCCAACCACCATCACAAAATCATACTTAACTCATATAAATCAGTTCAAGTTAGATTATCCACCGGCTCCAGCATTAAAGAAATATTTGATAATAATAAATTTAAATATATAAATGTTTTAGAAATACGCAATCATAAAGTAAATTTAAAGGATTAAGAAAAAAGGAATAAGGTAAAATAACAGAAACACAGCAAATGTAAAAGGACATTGTTCATTAGATTTGTAATTGTAGTGTATAGTTTAATATTGGACGAATTATTCTAAATTCAATCCATAAGCATTTTAATCATTCACCAACACTCAAAAAGATTTTTAAGGCAAATAATATCAAGATCAGCAATAGCTGTATAGTAACATGCACAAAACGATATGCCAACATAAAAACATTATATTAAACTGATATATTTCCCGAAAAGACAAGGTAAATATGTCTGAAAAGAAATGCATCTACAAAGAAATATGATCCTTCATTTAAACGTTCAATATATGACCAATAATATTGTATATCAATCTAGAATACATTCCGATGAAGATATTAATTTTTGATTTGTTTCCACTAAAAACTCGGGGAAATTTTGTTTCTAGCATCATCGAATGATTTTAGGCAATATACTGCTATGACCAACTATTGCTGTCAATTAAGCTATGATACAACTCTCCTTCCATCAACTGCGATATTAAAAACAAGACCCAAATCTTATAAAGGGAAAGGAAAAGAATGTAAATTCTGTCATGTTGAAAAAATTTTCTGTTGAGACACTTAAATTATCACTAGATTATAAAAAAAATATAGAGCTGAAATGAATATCTGGTTAAATACATTGATGATTTTTATATAAACTGCTGTTAATATTTTAGGTAAATTCCGATTCTTCTGTTTTTGCATATATATATATATATATATATATATATATATATATATATATATATATATATATATGTATATATATTTATATATATATATGTATATATATATACATATATATATATATATATATATATATATATATATATATATATATATATATATTAGGTTTGTGCAAAAATAATGTTGTTTTCTCACATATGTTACTATGTGAGAAAACGACAATATTTTTGCACAACCTATATATATATATATATATATATATATATATATATATATATATAACACACACACACAAACACACACACACACGCACATATATATATATATATATATATATATATATATATATATATATATATATATATATATATATATATATATATTGACTGTCCATTCGTTTTTATACAAAAAGACTCACCCAGTGTATTCTTATACTACTGCGAGTGAAGTTCCGAGAGCAAGAGAGAGCAAGACTGAAGAGTTGAGTCCAGTTGAGTCCAGAGTGACCGAATAAATGGTTGTATGTAACCGGAAGTGTGAGGTAATAGCATTGTAGGAGTCACATTGAGCGAGCACTTAGACTCAGTAAGAAGTCATACAGCGATACTTCAATACCAAAAACTGCATATATATTTTGCTATTAACCCGTATTTCTAGGATTACTAACCTACTTTACCAGTTTGTATTATTACGTTAATACATTATTTTCATATATCCATTCCTGGCGTTTGTTATTTATTGGTACTGGATTTCAACCCGGAATCCACAACAATTTGGCGACGAGGATATCGAACTCACACGGGAAGAACATAAAAAACAAAATTCTTCCTCGTCAACTTGGCAACGAGGAATTCAAACTCACATGGAAAAAAAATCTCTCTCGTCGACCACAACAACTTTGGCGGCGAGGAAATTCGAACTCACACAAGAAGAGTTCAAAGGAAATTCTCCCTTGCCTACCTCAACGACTTGGTGTCGAGAAATTGGGACCTAGATGGAAAGAAAAATTGTCTCTCTTCTCACCACAAGACCTTGGGCGACAAGAATTAGCATTTCTCGGAGACTCAAAAGAGAAAATTGCCGTTTTGCCAGTATTCATAACAACTGGGTAAGAAAGTATTACGAGGATTAAAATACGGAAAATCGAGTTTTTTTTTTTTCGTAAGACTCTTATTATGGAGTATTGTAAAAGTATTTTAGTAGAAATTACCAAAATGAACAGCATTTACAATTCCAAGAAAGAACGGAAAAGATACTACAAACGCAGTAGGAAAATCAGGAAAGACAAATGCAAAATGAAGAAAGACGATTACACCTCCAGGAGCTAATTTTAAAAATAGCGAGTAATACACCCCAACAAAATATTGAAAAAGAGGCGACTTTTTCTCAAGACGCAGTAAAGAACACGATAGAAACATTAAAATATTCCCTAGAAGAGAATAAAAATTTCGGGGACTCTTTCAGATGTCATCGATTGTCAAAAATGGATAGAATAAAAAAAAAGCTACGACCATTACTCAGAAAATTAGGAACGGAAGAATACACAAAAGTTTTGGATTACATTTTGCCAAAGAATACAAATGAGTTAACGATTGCGGAAGCAGTTACATGCCTGGCGGATCTTTTTAGCCCGAAAACTTCACTTTTTCAGAAAAGGTGGAAATGTCTTAACCTTGTAAATGATGAAAATGTGCAGTATTTCACGTTCGGCGCAATCGTGAATAAACATTGCGACGATTTCAAGTTGGCAGAATTAACTCCAAACAATTTCAAGTGTCTGATTTTTTTACAAGGGTTAGTTCCAGCAAAAGATAGCGAAATGCGCAAAAGAATGCTTTCAAAACTGCAAATGAACCTGGATTAACACTACAAAAACTATCGGAAGACTGCCAAAAATGCCTCGAAAAATACTGTGGAGTCGGGAGTATCACATATTCGTAAGTTAAACAAACGTTTACGTTTTTCACCCTCCCCGGAAAGAAAACAAAAATTCTATAATAATGAAAAAAGATTTTCACCCTCTCCGGAAAGAATACAAAAATTCTATAATAATGAAAAAATTACAACGTACGGAGCAAATAATGACGAAAATCAAAGTAAATATACCCACCAATCTGCATGTTATCGTTGTGGAGGACTACACTGGAATATGGATTGTCGTTTTAAATACAAAAACTGTTTTGCGTGTGGAGAAATGGGTCACAAGACATCCCAATGTAGGAACAGAAAATTTACTAGTAGGATAAGAGCTAATAGAATGCATGACGAAGACAATACTAACACAAGAATGTATGTGGAACTTGAAATCTTAAATAAAAAGATAAAATTGTCACAGGTTAAGACCTGACGATAATTAACCTACAAAAATGGAGACCAACAATATTACACACACAGAAAATTGCTAAGTCTGTTACAGGAAAGCGTATACAATTCGAAGGAGAAGTAATCCCAAATGTAAAATTTTACGAGAAAACTCATAAATATTCGTAAGGAAGAATACAGAAAATCTGGTGGGCACACACTGGATGCAGAAGTTTTTATGCTAATTATTTAATGCCAAAATTTGATGTGTTAATTATGTGTTAAATGTGCTTTGCATTAAATAATTAGCATAAGAAAAAATAGATAAATAAATAAATTCCATAGTATAATAAAAGTCATAAAAGCTTAGCCAAATCATTAAATAGAACAAAAAAAAAACAAACCGTATGTGAAATCGTCAAAAATCAAATTGCAGTTCAGTGCAACAGTTTTGTATACGGAACGACCATTTGAATAAACAAATAAATAAAGAGATTAACAGATAGATAATAATAAAACAAAATCCTCTAGACAATTAACGACTTGACGTCGCGCCATGAAATATCCTTAGCTGTAAACTAACTAGACGGTGACCGCCACAATTAGCTTTGAAATAGATACCCCACTCTACCTTTGCATAACCTTTCCGAAGTTGATGAATCTGTAGATAAGAATTAACTGTCTGACCACCACTCAAGAGAGCCGGCCAATGTGTTTCTTTAGTAATTAATGTTGCAACTTATAAACACGCGTAAACCACAAGATAGCTTATTCCTAAATTTTCGTTTGAGGTTGAAACGGGACACCACACCTTGATTCAACTTAATTTCAATAATTACATTGATGGTTTCGGCTATCGTTTTTGAAATATGAGAACTCTTATGTCGCGAAGGAATCATATTTTTAAAAAATATTATATATATATATATATATATATATATATATATATATATATATATATATATATATATAATGTCTCTCTATTTATAGTATACTACCTAAACGCGCACCATGAATTAGACATTAAAGACATCGGGCTATACAGCAATGACGGGCTCATGTTAGTGAGGATTTCCACAAATTTTAAAATAGATAAAATACGAAAGATAATATATAATGAATCCAGAAAACTAAATATAAAATCTACAGTTAACACAAAATTGAATATGGTAAACTTCCTCGACTTAACTTTAGACTTAATGAACAACATACAGAAAGCCTGTCACCCCTTGTTTGTACACACCAGGTCAAACTCTCCTCCATCTGAAAATAAACAGATACCTTCATCAATATTAAAAAAGAATTAGCAATGTCTCCACGAATGAAAATTATTCCAAAAACACAGTAATTTTTACAACAAGGCTCTAAAAAAGAGTGGATACAAACACACTGACATCAATTATGTAAAAACCAATATGACACATGATAAATTATATTTACTAACCTATCGAACACAACTGAAATCAAAAGAATAAATTTTATCTGTATACAAATTTAGAATTCCTTTCTTCCGTGTCTTTAGCTGTATAATATGTGCTGCATATTATAGAGCATGAAGCCAGGACTATATATATGTTGGATTTTCAATTGACTTCTCGAGAAAGGTTGCCACACAATCTATAGAACTCAGTCTGTCTTGCTATTTATCCATCGTTGGCGGTTGTGGGGGAATGGATTCATAACTTTCACAAGGATATTAGCACGTAAGTGAATGTAATGGATCAGGATGGACTACGAACTCGGCTCTCCAGTTCCTCAATCCGAACCGCTATCCATTCTCCTCGACAGTGTGCCATTATATGATAAAAGCAACATTTTAATTCGTTTGAATACTACAGTATTATGGTATTTTTCTCTGGGAAAATAATTCTTATAAAGCAGGATACACGTAATTCTAAAATTAACTGCACTTTTTCCATAATATATCTATGCTATAAGTGCGGATAATTTTTGATTTTCTCTCGTAGTATTTCTATTGACAATGAAAATTTTCCGTTTGAATCTTGAACGAAATAAGAGCTATAATTCACCAACAGTTACTTTCAACAGAAAAAAAAAACTGTTTAAAAACGGCGTTCATTTTATTCAAGTATAAATACTGTCATACTTCACGGTGCATTCCTGTTTGAGATAAAAGATAACTGCTGCAGAATAATGTATACTACAGAATTTTCAAAGGTGGATGCTATAAATACGCATTGACGTCATATCAAAGTGAAAAAAGTTGGCTGCAAACAAAAAGAAGTTTCAACTGATTTACAAATGTATATGTAATACCAAATAGAATCTTTCATGTATTCATAGGAATACTCCATTTAGAAGAATTTTAAGTTTTCTGACAGCTTTTTCTTTACAGCTGTTTGTCCAGAAACGTTTTGTATAACACATTTATACATTAGTTCACTTGTCTATAGACATTCTGGGTATACTGATCATCATTTAATCTGGAAAGCTATTAAAATCTTGGTACAGACATTAAAATATATATTGAATTGTGAAACTAACTGAAGTAAACAACCAATTTCTAAAATTCATTTTTGCTTAGAATTTACAATGCCTTCAGTTCATCACTTTCAGGTAACATCTGTGTTCACCTTTAAAAGTCTCAACCTTTTTTAATAGAGATGTGATCACTCGAGAAGATTTCTTTTGTCGTTTTCTATTATTTTAAATATAACATTTCGTTTAAACAAATTATATATGAAATAAAATGATAATTGATTTCACTACTGTTATGATATTTAAAGTTGTATGCATTCTATATTCGTTCTGTATTCCAAGACAATTGCCGCAATCATAAATAACGAACCTATAAATAATATACACTCATAGACATATGGTAATAACCGGTAGCACTAATCAACCATTAATACATCACCCTGAATCGAATAGGTCTTATGCGCATCGCTAATCTCAAATTCATTCATGTATTTGTATTTTCATTTTGACTTCTATCTCACTCCCTCTCTAAATCTCTGTGTATATTTTTCTACATGGGAGACCTAAATATTAGGTTGGTGCAAAAATAATGTCGTTTTCTCACATCGACATTATTTCTGCACCAACCTAATATGTCTCGCATTATGGCGTTGTCCGGTTCTTCCCAATCGTTCAAACTGTTTTAGTTTTCCATTGACTCTTCATCACTCATTTTTTTGTCTGAATATATGGTCCTTTCTGTTCTCACATATTTGCTCACCTTCCGGTTGATATATAAGTTAGTGCTGAACTTGCCTTTTCGCCTTTATATTAATGTGCGCATCTTACTTGATCAGCGTGGACCGGAATATTATTGCCTTTTTTTTTCATTATGAAAACTTTATCGTGTCACTTCTTCATTAAAAGTTTTACACTTTCAGCTGCAAAACCTCTATTTTTCTTTTAGAATATTTTTTCATTAATGGGGCGTGACACATTTAATGGGGATCTAAACATTCTTCGCTTTCTTATCTGTTAGCATCTTGTATACATCCATTAACTAATAGTCTTTTAAGAAACTCTCAATTTTATTTCACTACCCTAAATTACATAATTATATTTTTATAGTTTGTTCCAATCTTTCTTAAATTCCATTTGACTGCGGATGATATTGTGAGGTTTCAATAAAGTCTGGGTCTGCAAAAATATGTCTATCGGCACCATATTTTAATGTTACTCCAAGTAGATATTGCCGTTGGGTGCAGCCTGTATTGGTTTTATCGTCCAAGGTTATTGCAACTACCTTACATAGCAAGCCTATGAATAACGTCTATTTATAGACATGCTAAGTAAATGTATCAGCAATTAACTTCTACCGCAATTACATTTTGGCAAATAAGATTACAGGTATCCTAAGTTAGAATGTTACCAATACCAGCAAAATATCTGTATAAATCTAGGCCAGATAAAAAAGCAAGTGAAATGATTTTGATAGGAGAGCCATTTGTATAAATGTTCAGTTAAATACCATGTTTGCTATTTCAAATATCATTATAAAAAGGAAAGCAGCCGAAGATACTGAATTCACCAACTGCATTTGTCATTGGTCGCATAACAGATATATCCAAATTTCTCAATTTATTATACATTATATGTTTCATTTAAAATGTCATTATCTAAAATCGTAATTAAATGAACAACGATCAACCCACGATCAACAGCAATTACCAGAATTGTATGTCTATTAACTAAGATTGAATGAAAATTTTATATTGTGTGATAATAAAACATACATAATACAAAATACGTACATAATACGTACATATTTTCATTTACATAATCTATCTTAAAACAAGTCATATGCTAACGTAGAAAAATCTCAACAAAAACTCATGTGACAAATTAGCCAGCAGTGAAAGAGGCGTTCTTGCATCACTGTCGAAATATCAACAACCAAATGATCTGTTAACAGTTTATGAACACATTTAAAGCACATCATATTAAAAAAACAAATTATTTATGTGCTAACAGGCAAGAATAAACGGAGGCAGGCTTAGCGAAACATGGATGATATCAAAGACATAAATTTAAAAAATGTAACTTTATAACACAGGCAGCATTGCCTAAGATTTATGCTAAATTATTTTTTTAATTGCTCTATCTAATCAACTGAAGGACATTTTCAAGAGAGAAGGATCCCTATCATGATATTCAAGTTTCAGTATTTGCCTATATTACTGAGATATGGTATTGTAATTATTAATATTATTTACATTGTACGGACTGTTGAGACAAAAAAGTCATACTCTGATGCCCGTCAATCTCAAATGGCCCAGTGGATAAAAAAGCGATGGTTGGATCGAGTGACTTGACTGAAAGTTGTCAGTCGTAAAAGAAAAAACAAAAAAACAAAAACAAAAAAAAAAATGGAGAGTTCGGTTAAAGGGAAGTAACTGATGCATCCTGAAGAAGCATGGCACGTATAACTAGAACAATCTACACTGGTGAACGAAGTAAAAGATTCACTTTGAAATTTCAACCACCTGAAGAAGGCTGTAGCGTAAAACGGCCATGGCGTCGTAAACATTACAATAAAGATGATGACAACAGTCCAAACAATGTCAATAATGTAAATAATTCAACTTTCAGCTGCATTTCCTTCGGTTTTTCACGTGGATTGTCAGTACAGGCGTTTTTGTTTTTTTTTTTCTCAAGATAAGCGGTATTATGAAAATATTTGTATGTCTGTTTTTAATTTATTTTATTTTTTTTTTTGGTAATTGCATGCAATCATTAAGCACAGCTTGAAGAAGACAGTCATACTTAAACATTGTTAAAAAGGTGTATTTTCTTTTCTTTTTCTTTTCTTAAATCGCTCCATTCTCTTTGTAAGTGTTGAAATAATGAGACGAAAGATAGACGACAAAGAAGAAGGAGGTTAAAATCAGAAAGAAACTCAACAAATCAAGAGCATAACAAAATGAACTTGAAAATATATCCATATATTTATTATACGCTGGACAAGACCTTTTGAATTCACACCCCTAAAGTTACTTCTTAAAAAAAGGAAAAGAATGGAGCTCGAAAAATTCTACGTGCCTGTCTTTTCAGAGTTTTTTTTTTTCCTGTTATGTGTCGGATTCTTTCTTTGCGATCATAGACCATTCCATCATCCTACAATTTGGTATTTTTATGAAAGTTAGTCTTTTCGCTATCGATCACTGACATTCATTTATAAGAGCTTTTTATATAGGTTAATCTTTGCTTCCATCTTGCATTTAGTCCTTCCTATGCGTGTCAAATTTCCCAAACACTTTTCTTCATTATGTGTAGGATAGATGAAATTTCTCAATCTGCTTTGTATGCCATTTTTTCTTAAAACTTCCTCGTTGCTGACATATAATATCTATGTTATTATCGGCATCATTCTCTTTGAATAGTTATTTATGACAGAATTGCCCAAACTTAATATAGGAAGATTCTTAATACGAATACTTGATGAATACTGGCATGAGTGCAATTAAATTAAAGGTGAAAATTTCATAAATATTTGGCTTTTTGCCTAGTTATACTTCATTTTCTTTTTGTGAACATATGTATATATGATGTGCTCATCCAGGGTAAAATTTTATGAATTATATTTTATAAATGTTGTTTACTTTTGTGACGAGTGGTGATATAAAATTTAAAATTGTGATTCTGAAAAATATATTCATTGGTGTATTATTTCTTTTTTCCAAACAAGTAATTTAAAATCCTAATTTGATATTATAAACTTCACTGATTTACAGTTTTTCGTGGCAATGTTGTCGAGAATTCAATTTATATCCAGCTTAGGACAAAATTTCTGTACCCGTTATATAAACCACAATTTACTCGAAAATGTTTTGAAAAACTTATGAAAATCAAGAGTAAATTTTAAAAAGAAAAACTAATCATCTTACATAGTAACTTCTTAAAAATAACAAGTTTGATTTGTAATGTTAATTACGAACAGGTTTTAGAAATGTTTTCTAAAATGTTATTGGAAAATAAGATTAGGAGAAGAAAATAAATAAAAAAAAATTAATAAAATAAAATAAAATATCGGTTTGGAGTAAAGAAGACGACCCAGATTGTAATTCACATAATCGAAGAAAGAAAAGGAAAGTAGAAGAGAACAAGTGAACACACACACACACACACATACACACACACACATCTATCTATCTATCTATCTATCTATATATAAGAAGTAGTAGGAGAAAGATATAAAAGAAGAAGATAGGTGAATAAGAATATAGACTGAAGAAGAATATAGACAGAAAAATATTATAGAAGAAGAAGAAGAAGAATACTGATGGAAGAAGTAGGGTATTGATATAAGAAGAAGAACAACAACAACAGCAACAAAACTATAGATAGAAGAATATAGACAGAAGAAGAATACATGTGGAAGAAGAAGAATATTGATAGAAGAAGAAGTATATAGATGGAGGAAGATTAAGAAGAATATATTAGGTTGGTGCAAAAATAATGACGTAATATTGTCGTTTTTTGACGTATTTTAACGTCAAAAACGGTATTATTACGTCATTATTTTTGCACCAATCTAATATTTAGAAGATGATTACAGGCAGAAGAAGAATATAGTTAGAAGAAGAAGAATATAGATAGAAGTAGAAGAATATAGATAGAAGAAGGAAAGGAAAAAGAAGAAGAAGAAGAAGAACAGCAAAAACAGCAAAAACATTCTAACAATAGAAAAAGATTAGCTAAATTCCACTCGCAAGAATACATCGAGCTTTCTGTTAATGTGTTGAAAACAGATGCAAATGATAATAATGAGTCTTAGTAAAGAATGACGGTTAAAAAATGATAAAAAACGAATAGAAAATAAAGGGAGGTTTCTTAATAAAGCCAACGGGAATCACCCCAAGAATAAAAATAATTTTAATTTGAAATTAATTCACAGGCGGAAAAAGAAAAAAAAATGTAAGAAATCTTAGCAGAAAGACAATGACAGTTAAAATTTGAAAACCGCGTAATATCACACACAAATGTGTCAGAAGCGTTAATACCGTCGGGGAACAATGACATCATTATTTTTAAAAGAATATGAAATTGCCAGAAAGAAAGGAATTAATGAAAGATCATGAACAGAATAGACGTAATGGATGTTGAAGTAGAAACTAAATATTTTATATTATTCTGTATTAATATCTACAACAAAAGAGAGTAATATAGTATACAGTTATTTATGCTAAGGACATGAACGTGAGCACATGTTCTAGCTTTCACAAGGACGTTTATATAGAGACATAGAAAAAGATGACTCCCTTGCCATGATAGCCAGCAAGTTCTATTTAAAGACATATTCCCTAACGTAGTCTGTAGAAGGACGGTAGATACATCGCTAATAAAGCATTCTATCGATTTGTGTCTTTATTAAGAATTTATAATCAGTTAAATAATGGTGAAGCGACTTATCTCTTAATCGAATCTAGAATTTCATATAGTACAAATGGTACGAATACTGATGAGCGGATTTACACGGTATTCTGAAGTCGATTTAGAGCTAATTCGCCTGGATATTGAGTAATTAATTGACTAGTGTCACTTGAGAATGCAAATTTTTGTTTAATATGAGGGATATTTTTTATCGCATTAAGTTTCACCCTGTACAAGGCCAGAGACTACACGAAATAGGGGATTAAATTACGGAACAGCTAATATGAATATAAATGGAAGATAACGGTTTAATCTATACTTGAATAGGTTAAAATTGTAGCAATCGGGGAAAGAGCGGGTTCCACGGAGCAATGGTTCATGGAAATAAGGTGTTCTAACCAATGGAGTACGAGTGGATGGTTTGCTACAATGTAAGAGGTGCGGTGGGTTCTGACTGTGGTAGTTGGACCTACCGAAACCAAGGATGTATTTCGTCCGAGAACTTTTCGAGGAAATGGTTATAGCGCAGTGAATTGTTTACCACATCTCTTCTGTGAGAGAGGATTTGCCGAGTAGAAAATAATGTGACACCCACAAAGACACGGGGATGATTTTTCGACTGTATCTAGAGTGGAAAGTGAGGACTTGACATCTTTAGTCCAAATATGATAACATCACTTAATTTTAAGATTCATCTCGCTCCTGTAAAAGTTGAGGATAATTAGATACTTACTACAGTGTGTAGACCATTTTGCCTGTATCCTTATGGCATTAAAATACGCAAATTAATCTTGTACAATTTGATAAGTATTGCTAATTTTCTAAGTGATCGGTAAATTATCCTTTAGATCAACCGGAAATAATCTGAATAGCAAGAGAGAAATTTTCCAAATTATTTACAAAATATTTAATCAATCTATCTATCTATCTATCTATCTATCTATATATATATATATATATATATATATATATATATATATATATATATATATATGTAGAAACTGTCTTACTGTTTGTGAACGAACTATAATCATATATATTCTGAAACTTCATAATATAGGGTACAAGAATAAGTGTTTTTCATTTTGATCAAAGGGGATTCCGTGGTCATCCCCCACTGATTTAAATTTAAATATGAACAAGGGAATGACGTCTATGATACTTGGATAAGTATATTTATTTTGATCAAATTCGGTGAGCAGTTGCACAAACGCACCCTTAAAATGTTCCCCCTTGATTTACAATAAATTTAAATTTGTAAAATGGAATGATCCAAAATATAGAAGTATAAATCCAGAACATGGAGTTCACATTGGCACGATTAAAATGAGACGACATGGACGTCAAATTGAGCAAGAAATCATATATCGGTAGTCCATTACAATATATATTTTTGCGACAGTTCAACTGTTATATCAATGTTGAAATCACATCAATTCATTCAATCAAGTATTCCATCAAATGCATATCAAAGACTGATATCAAGCTGCTTTGGCACAAAAATTCCACTAAAATGTTTACCGTTCGTCTGAAATAAAATTTTAATTTGAACAAGGGAATGACTCCTATCCAAATTGTAGAAGAAACCAGAAGATGGAGGTCACATCGACAAGATCATTGATTAATACTGAAATGCATACTTTTTCCCCAAATTATAAAAATGATTTAAAATCAATCATCATTGTCTTCCAAAATTGTTTGACACGCATCAACGCTTGTTTAAAATATAATATGGAAAATTTGGTCTAAATAGTAAAAGATATGTCGACACGTGTATGTTCTTGTGTTCGAGTATGTGCGTACGTGTGTGTATGGAAAATGAAACAGATAGAGTGCAGGTACACGGACAGGAATTGGTCTCCTGTTTATTTTTTCCTGTTGCAGAATAAGTGGTTCAAACTCAGTTACGAACGTTTAAACTTACGTAAAGTATATGTTACGATTTGATTGACTCCCAACCAACGGTGACCGTTAAATTCAATTAATGAACGTAGAAAATCATGAAATAGCCAGCACAGACTTTGCGTTGCTCAGATGTTTAACGTTGAAATAAGAGTTTGTTCACTGCTATAACTAAGAAGATAAAGGTTTGCATCGCCTGACAAATACGACTTTTATAGTTTGATAGAATTTCAGCACATGAGACGTAATTGAATTACGATTTTACTCTATGCGCGCTGTTTTCTTTTTAGGGATCTAAATTTCTTGAACATTTTTTAAGTTAGTCAAATGTATACGGATCATAATATATTTTCGGCAACGTTCCATTATATCTTCCCACAAATCATCAAAATAAATCAAATAATTCCACGTCTTTCTTTTATATTAAAAAGACATATTTTTTCTAATAACGTTGACAAATACAAAGCTCACGGATATTACTGAACAATATTTCTGATATGAATGAATGATTGAGAAGTTCTACCTAAATAATTTACATATATATATATATATATATATATATATATATATATAGAGAGAGAGAGAGAGAGAGAGTACCGAGTGTTACTAGTCATTTGACTTTTGTTACCGTTACAAGGTAGACTTTGCTTGTAAGCAACGTCAGACTTTTCGTTGCAAGCTTTGAAACCGTCTTTCCTTTCCACCCTCCCTTACTCGTCGGTGAGATAATCCCAACAATATATATATATATATATATATATATATATATAGATATATAGATAGATAGATAGATATAGAGAGAGATTGGCGTCAACCCTCAGCTGTGACAGTTTATTTCATGCATAAACGCAATCATCAGTCCATATGCGTTGTTTCGTTTGGAATATATATATATATATATATATATATATATATATATATATATATATATATATATATATATATATATATATATATATATATATATATATTGCTAGGTCGTGTAATATGTGTAGTATCTATTTTTATTGTTACAGTTATTGAGTGACTGGAAATGCACATGTTTCAAATTATTCTAGTGGCTATTGGGTGGAAATCATTATGCATCCCATTTCAGTGTTATGGCTGTCATGTTGTTTTAATTTTATTATTGATTGTTTAGATATTTTTTTGTTATTAATAAATTTATTCAATATTGCATGACTAATTGTTCTGTAAAAATATAATGAAGTAATGTAGATTTTCAACATGTGATGATATTAGGTAGTATTATTACAAATAATTTTTTAAATATAGTTTCTCATTAAGGGTTCATGTTATATTTTAATAAGTTTGTCCTTCGTGAAATAAAAGTTATGTCCCACGTCTTTGCTGAGGAAGTCGAGAAAGTTTTTATGTGTATCTACTCGCAAGTATATTTTGTGTTCAGGGTGCGGGTTTTTAGATCACGTGGTCTCTCATACTGTACATGTTATTGCACTGTAGACATTTAATTTGATATTCTCCGTCATTTGAATTGTGTTTTTGCTTTATTATTTTATCATGAATATATCCCAGATAGTCTTGGAGCTGAAGATAACGATCCTCGTTTAAGGGATGTCATATTTCATTTGTGAATATATTTAACGTGTTGGAGGGGAGGATTAAGAATTTTGTATAATATTTCTTGGGAGTGATTGTCTTTTTTTTTGTTTTATGGATTTTCTGGGCAAGTTACTTTGCGTTAAAGATGAAATGGTATGAAGATCTTAAAAGTTGCTAAGTTTACTCAATATAATCATCTTCACTAATGATTTCAGGGCCACATTTCTGAAGGACAATAAGGTAAAATCTTATAAATATTCTGGATATTATTCTTCGGTTGTGGTGGAAATAGAAACTGATGTGGTCATTATCTTAGTGGGTTTTCAGTAATATTTAAAATATAATTCATTAGCTTTACGTATTAAAAAATGTCAAGGAAAGGTAGATCTATTTTTGAAAATTCATGTGTGAATCTGATGTTTGTTTGAACTATATTGAGACCAACTCTTATGTTTAAATGTTGGTATAAGATAACGACAACAATGAAGATACATGATGGATATATAGGTATAATAGGTTTAAAATGAGGTACACACTAAGAATTGCAGAAAGTGACATACAAGAACACTTATGATCCATGGGTAAACTGGATTTTTCTTTGCAGAAAATATGTTTTAAAAAAAGGAAATATGGGTTAGTGGTTAGTTTACATATCTTTACGCTTTGTGGACGGATAGATTCTTCCATTTATTGGTGGGATTTTTTAGTATATTAAAAACTTTCATGATGGTCTATAGTGATTTGTTATCTAATCTAGTCATATTTTGTGTTGCATTCTTTGAAGTAACATATATATAGAAATTAATATATATATATATATATATATATATATATATATATATATATATATATATATATATATTGTTCTACTGAACAAAATTAATCACATACAAACAGCACCAGAGAATCTTATTCTAGTGACTATGGACGTTAGGTCACTCTATTCAAACTTTAAAAGCACTTACTAAAAAGAAGAAAACAAGACCCCTCCCCACAGAAGTCATCATAAAACTCATGGAGCATGTCCTTACATTGAATAATTTGAACTTCAATGGAGCACACAACCTTCGAATAAGTAGTTGTGCCATGGGCACCATTGCAGCTCCATCATATTCTACAATATTCATGGGAAAATTTGAGGAGACTCATATCTATCCAATTATCCAATCATTGGTAGCGACTGTGTATTCTATGCAAGATATATCGATGATATATTCTTTGTATACACGGGTAGTGATGACAAACTTACCCAGTTCCTTATGACCCTAAACACAGTGCACGACTCAATTAAGTTTGACTATGAAAAATCCACAACATCAGTAACATTTTTAGACACCCGCATTTACATAGATGAAAACAGGAAACTACAAACGACACTACACACTAAAATTACCGACACCCACAACTATCTACACTTTAAGTATTTCCACCATAAACACCTCAAAGAGAACCTTCCCTATTCACAAGCACTTAGACTCAGAAGGATATGTTCCAACAATGAAGAATTAAATAAACACATTGAAAATCTGGAGCATCAATACACAACACGTGGCTATAAACAACACCTAATCAGGGAACAAATAAATAAAGCAATTTCCTCACACAGAGAAGACACCCTAATGTACAAGATTAAAAATAAATCTAGCCGCATCCCTCTAGTAACCACTTTCAATCCCACTCTGCCTCCAATATCCCAAATAATCAAACGTCACTGTGAAATACTACATCTCAAACCAGACCTAAAAAAACTGTTTAAGGAACCCGGCCTTCTAGCATATCGTAGACCTAAGAACCTAATGAAATCATAGGTAGTAACCACATTTCAGGGGACAAGGTAATCCGTAATAAACTAAGAACAAAAACAACAGGATTTTCCCAACAATGTAACAACAAAAGAAGTCTATGTTGCAAACATATTAATAACACAAATGCATTCACTAGCTCAATCACTAAATCTACTTTCAAAATCTACCACGATTCTAACTGTAGAAGTCATAACATAATTTACCTCCTACAATGCACACTATGCCAGAAACAATATGTAGGAATATCTGAATGCCCCTTTCAGTACAGAATTAATAATTATCGTAAGTCGATTCCACATGAAAAAATTATTACCTGTCGAACAACATTTCCGCCTGGAAAAACAGGATTTCAAAACCCATGCCAAATTCACTATAATTGAGAGAATAGAAAAGTTCAGAGGAGATAACATTAGAAAGATTTTAGAGTCCCATAAAAATAAGTGGATACAACGTCTAAAAACAAAATATCCAGCCGGGCTAAACCATAAATTAACAATATATAACTCAACAAAACAAAACCTACCCACATTTCTAACCAACACAAGACAGACATACTTATGGAGGTGAGGAGGCCTCACACTTATACACTCACCTACACGAATATACTCACTTACACACATCATACGCACTCACTCCCTAATGAGCCAAATGATAACACACACCCACAACAATACACACGCTTATACATATCATAATCACTCACTCCCTAAGATCCAAATAACACACACACAAACGCTAAACAGAGACACATTCCCACGCCAGGTCCAATAAAACTGTCAAACTGACCAGAGAATTCAGAGCAACACGTATCTATCCAGCTCTTATCTCAAATAACAACTTAAAAGAGACTGTTTGACCAATACAAGGAATGTTAAAAGATACATTTTAAAAAGATAAAAAAATAAAAATAAACAAATGAAAACTACAGACAAAAGTTCATTTTCTCCAGCAAAAGACTCATTTCTGTAGTTTAGTGTTACCAGCAAGTAGAAATATTTCTCCTCCCGATGATGGGCATTTTGGTCGAAACTAGTCGAGGAATCTAAATAGAATAATAATAAAAAAAACGAAAGAATATTAATCTACAACCCAGTGTGTCTAAAGATTTTAATTTTTAATTTTTTAAATTTTTTATTGTTCATATATATATATATATATATATATATATATATATATATATATATATATATATATATATATATATAACATTTTTATGTGCGCAAAAATTTGTATATAAATATATATATTTATATATACATATATATATATATATATATATATATATGTAAACATTTATGTATATATATATATATATATATATTAGCATATCACACGTAAAATATGAAAAATATACATATGAATACATACATTTATATAAATGTTTATATGCATATAATTTCATATATATATATAAATTGATATGCATACATATAGAAGAAATTAAGTATATATATATATATATATATACATATATATATATATAATTTTTATAAATATATATATATATATATATATATATATATATATATATATATATATATATATATATGTAGATAGATTTATATGCATATATAAAAATATATAAATTTTCATACATATATACATTTGTATTCCCGTGTATTTTGAAGAGGCCTTAATGTTGACAAAAGAGGTTTACTTTCGGAAAGAAAATAAACACATTTTTACTTACAAAATTTTGAATATTTTGAAATGCATAGAAGAAAAAACATCTGCAAGTCTAGCGATGACGAGAAAACTGGGGCACAAGAATGGAGTTTATTAAACGTTGTTTTACTCGTAATTGTGGGCTTACATAACGGATCCATAAAAAAATCATTGTGAAGCATGCACATCACATCTGCAGATGTCTCTCAAGTTTTAACAAAGCATTACGTGTTCATCTGTTTTTTTTTTTAATAACTCACATACACATACACTCAGAGACACACGCATATTTGTGATTTTTTTTGTATTGACAACCATCAGACTTTTTCCATCTTAATACGTATATATATATATATATATATATATATATATATATATATATATATATATATATACAAATATTAGGTTGGTGGAAAAAATAATGACGTAACAATGTCGTTTTTTGACGTATTTTTAACGTCAAAAACGACATTATTAAGTCATTATTTTTGCACCAACCTAATACATACACATGTATCTATACATATATATATATATATATATATATATATATATATATATATATATATATATATGTACATATATATACAATCATACACATATATACGTATACAAATACATATATATATACATATATATATATATATATATATATATATATATATATATATATATATATATATATATATATATATATATATATATACAAGTATATGATTGGTGTATATGGAATGAATTCCAATAACCAACAATTACTATTCTTAAAAGAGTGCTCGATACAAAGTAGAGCAGAAATAATTATTTATTTTTAAAGAAAAAAAATTTTATAACATAAATATGTTATAAAATCACTAAAAAAATAGCCATTTTGTTTCAACACCTTCGGTGTCTTATCAAGTGATGACGTTGAATGTAAAATAAATGGTTTTAAAAGTTTCAAATTAATTAATATTCTACGTAAGGGGAAAACGTTGTTACAAAGGCTAGATGGACCAATCAGAACACAAGTACAGGAAAATTCAAAAAGCTCGATAACGAAGTCATGTTATAATATCTATTCAGATGTTTAGTATTAAAAAATAATTTATTCCAACGAATAATTACTAAATTATATGATAAAATTTAATATTAAAATTTAAAACTGCTGATTACAAAATCAAAATTTAACATTTATTCGCTATCAAGTTTACAACTATAAAATTACTGAGGAGAAAAGAAGAAATATATATGTTATTCAATTTATTTTTTCATTGAAGTTACTTTAGCTATATTTAATATCCGGTCTTTTTACAATGTATACATTTTAATCCTCATGGTGTGTAAATGGGGTCCCAAACTCACGCGTAAAACAAACGCAGTCAGATTCTAATACATAAGCACCAAGACATATACACACAGAAAAAAGGAGACAAGACAGAGAACATCTCCACCGTCTGTCATGAAAAAAAAAAAGGGGGGGGAATGGAAGAAGGGAAACCAACACACACGTACATACATACATAATTAAAAGTGGATGCACTTTCCATACACATAGATACATATAAATACATGCAAACACATCCACAGACATTGACCCAGACAGTTGGATACCCCAACCGATAAATATTTAAGACAGAAAATGTCATTGCATGAATGTTAACAACCTATTGAAATCTAACTTAAGCGAGTAAATATACAAAGATAAAAATGATCAAAATTAATATTATTTAATATATTAAAATATAGTGTATGAAAAAAAAACAAAAAAAAACGGACATTAAATTCAACACCCATCGGTAGCTACGATGTCCACCTCATATACATATAAGTATATATACCCAC
>OZ010579.1:34370655-34398155 GCA_963932145.1 Acanthosepion lycidas
TTCGTTGTTTCTAATTAAAATTCCCTGTTTCTTACTACATTGCTAACTTTCGAAAAATCTCCTTACTTTTCCTAATATAACATCGGATTTCTGTTTGGTCATCTTCCGTCCTCTGTTAAAACATTTCCTAATAACCTGTACACTTCATTTTGCTGACTTCTCTTTCTAAATCACATGATGTGCCTTTCTTCTTAGTGACAATATTATATTGTGTTGTCTCATACATTATGTTTGCCTCTTCCTTCTCGCTTTCTTTTATTGTCCTTTTAGGAGTAATATATTTAACTTACTGTGTCCCCTATAAACACTGTGCCATCTACAAATCTAAGGGAGCTAAATTTCAGGCCAGCAATAATGAACCATGGTAGAAATTCTACATTTCTCAAAATCACCTCACTGCATAGCACAGATGAAGAAAACCATCGGCATCTCCCATAAATGAAGATGTTTATTTTCATCATGATAGCAACACGTACCATAAATATAGGTGTTTAATATCTTTAAATTAACAAAAACAAGTTTTCATGGATAAAAAACTAAAACAAGTGTTAAAGCCAAGCACACAGATACACACACACAAACACACACACACACATATATATATATATATGTATCTATCTATAAACATCTATATACATATATATCTATAAATATCTATAAATATCTCTCTATATATATATCTATGAATATATATATATACATATATATATACCTATATCTATAAATACATATACATATATATATATATATACATATATATATATATATATATATATATATATATACATATTTAGATATATATATATTTAGATATATATATATCTATAAATATATATATATATATATATATATATCTGTCTCTCTCTCTATCTCTCTCTCTCTATATATATATATATATAAAAAGAAATATAGCCTTAAGGTGTGCTATATTTATGAAATTCAGTGCTCAACATCAGAGATAGAGCGTGTGCAAATATAAAAGTGAACATAGAAGTCAACACTTAGAGGTGACATTCTGTTTCATGCTATATGCAAACGTCAGGCCACATGTATATATATATATATATATATATATATATATATATATATATATATATATATATATATATATATATATATATAAGTATGTATTCATTCCAGTTTCCGTAAAGCCGCACATGTATTAAGGTAACGATGAGAAACTCATTAGATAATATAATATATTCTTCTTCTTCTTCTTCTTCTTCTTCTTCTTCTTCTTCTTATTATTATTATTATTATTATTATTATTATTATTATTTTTATTATTATTATTATTATTATTATTATTATTATTATTATTATTATTATTATTATTTTTATTTTCTTTGCTTTCTGGCGTTTACACATTTCTTTCCGGGTCCCACCCAGGGACCTAAGGTTAGAAATGGCATCATGACACTTTTCACTGACAAAAAAAAAAAAAAAAAAAAAAAAAAAAAAGTTACATAGATAGAGCCCTTCGTAAAGTGTGGGCTGTACTTGTCAGAACAATTTTTTGTATCTCCTTGAGGCATGGGCTTCCAGGAATCCCTGCAATTAGTCTACTGCAATCTTTTCCAACCAGTCCTAGGGCTCCAACTACAACAGGGATTGTTGATGTTCCCATATGCCACATTTTCGAGACCTCTATTTCAAGGTCCTTGTATTTTGACAGCTTTTTGAATATCTTCAAAGATACATTGCAGTCAGCAGGGACTGCCATATCAATAAGGATGCACCGTTTTTGTTTGTGGTCTTTAATAACAATATCTGGTCGGTTGGCCTTGATTGTTCTGTCAGTGTGGATTGTGTAGTCCCATAGAATTGTAACAGGTCCTATCTCCGTAACTGGGTCTGGGTGGTGTTGGTACCAGTTTATTTCAGTTTCCTTCCCGTAGAAGTTGCAGATTTTCCAGTGCAGATATTGGCCCACTCTGTCATGTCGGGTTTTATATTCAGTGGGTGCCAACATCGTGCAACCTGATACAAGATGATCAATCGTTTCTGGATATTTATCACAGAATCTGCATTTTGGGCTGACACAATATTTTAGTATATGTGCTTGATAATTCCTAGTTAGCAAGCATTGGTCCTGCGCAGCAAGGATAAAACCTTCAGTTTCCGCTTTCAACCCTGCACTGCGTAGCCACTGATGGGTACGGGTTTTGTCTACATCAGCTTGGTTGATACGGGCAGAGTATTGGCCATGAAGCGGTTTATCTTGCCATCGCTTCTGTATCTGGTCGGTTGCATTCGTCTTTGCTGTCTTTTTCAAGTATTTTGCAGTTTCAGCCGGTGTATTGTGCTGTAGTTGCATCTCTACGCCCATTTGAAGCTCCAGTTTGAATTTGTTGGCTTCTTTCATTACGGAGTAAAGACGCTTACTACTTTCATGTTCCTTGACGCATACCATCATCCAGTCTTCTGTAGTTTCCAAGTATTTCTGGAGGCCAATTGTTGTAGTTTTGTAGGACAGTTCTAGTTGAACTAATCCTCTGCCTCCTTCGGATCTGGGCACATAGAGACGATCAACATCAGCTTTGGGATGATGCATGCGATAGCAAGTGAGAAGCTTTCTCGTTTTGGCGTCCATTCGCTTAATTTCAGCTATGGTCCAGTTAAGGACATTAAAGCTGTAATGCACCACTGGGACAGCCAATGTGTTTATAGCTGATATTCTATTTTTTGAGTTTAGTTCAGTATTTAGTATCAGACGTACACGTCTGTAGTACTCTTTTCTTATTTTTTCTTTCATTTGGGTGTGTTGTATGCCATCTCCTTCGCTAATTCCTAGGTACTTATAAGCTTCTTCATGCTCCAATTCCCTAATCTTTATGACAAAATCTAAATCTATTGAGGGTGTTTCTGTAATTCTACCTTTCTTATTATTATTATTATTATTATTATTATTATTATTATCATTATTATTATTATTATTATTATTTCATTTCCTTTACTCCATCTCTGTTACCTATATAACGTCTGATAGTTGTTCTTTTCTTATTTCGTGACGTTTTATTTTGTTGTTATTGTTCTTCTTCTGGGCAGTGTCACTTCACGATGTGGGTCTACCACTTGCAAATGTTGAAAATTATAGAGATCGCTCATAAGTCACGATGTTTATGTATTAATAATACCCTCGATTCTGTTGCTAACGTCTTAACATAATTAATTCAATTACATTTATTTAAAAAATACCATTACTACGAGAATTCCATATTCCGAAAAATAAATGTATTTAAATACTTGCATTTAATTTTTGTATACATTTCTATTATTATTTTTAAAGTAAAATGCAGATTGTCAAGTGTTAACTAATAACTTAATAAAATTGTTGTTAATGCTATTGTTAGAATATTGTGCTGATTAATCCTATTTTTTGAATTAATGGCGGATATATAATCAGAATCTTTCTCACTGAGAAAAACAACGCAGTGTAAATGACACGTTTAAATTTACTGCCTGAAAAACCAGTCATCATTAAAAAAATAACTTAAATGTTATTCTATTTTGTTAAAATGTAACAGATGTTTTTCAATCGATCGATGTTTCTACGAACACGATAATCAATATACCTGATTCCATGTGTGTTTATTTGTCCCTTTGTTTTCACATTAAATTCAGTATTCACTTAATCTGTTTTTCTATCATATACAAGACAAACATTCAGATAAATAAATATAGGAATTTCCTCTAACAGTATACTGTATCCTTATAAACATATTTAAATCCGGTCTGATGTATTTTTATTACGTCACTCGAATGTTGCTCAACATATTGAAAATTAATATTAACATGTATAGCTTTAACTATTTCATTATACATTTTCATATACACAAAGATTGCCAGGAGTGTGTCAAAAAATAATGCATCAAAAGAGAAACAAGATATTTCGGTTATGTTATATGGAAAAAAAAAAAAGGTTTTAAATTGCATAAAAACCTGCGGAGTTCAAAATTCTCCGAAATATTTAACTCGAATACTTTGGCAAAATCCGAATCAGAAAAATCGCTTCAAGCTAAAAGTTGAGACAATGAATTTTTTTTAATATTAAAATTATAGCTACCTTCAACAAAAATGATGACGCCAAAGTAAATACTGAAAATTATTATAAAGTCATTAGAAATATATTTTCTTTGAATATCCACACTTCACAAGACCAAAAATATAATGATTGGCTCTCCTATACAAGCATGGATTATTACTAGGGCGGCTAGTGAATCCTCATTGAAGGCAAGTTTTCAACACAAACAGAATAAAAAAAAAGTTTTAAACTGCAACTATACTGCGCTGACCTCACAGCATGTCTGAATTTATTATGCAAATCAAATGAACCTACATAAGTCAGAAACTTCCCAACTAAAATTTGTCGAATTAAAACTCGTCCATTTTCTCACTTAGAATATTTAAATAAAATTTCTGACTTTTTTAATGGCTATTCCTTGAGATATTTGGGATTTAACAAAATGCATTGACTGAAATTAGTATTCATATTAAAATAATATCAGCTTAAGCATTCCGAAATCTAATAAAAGAATATTTTTTCCATAATGTATGTTGAAACATGGTAAAATTGAAATATCTAACAACTGCTAAAAAACAGAAAATAAGAAAGGTCTTGAGTGAGGGAATGGACACATTGAAGATATCAAAGGAGAATTGAAGAGATCATTGAGCAATAAAGAAGGCTGTTCAAAATATAAGTAAGTTGAGAAGTACAAACTGAAGGAACTGCCATGTCAATAAGAAACCACATTTTTTTCTTGTCTTTGGTTACATTAACTTGACGACAAGCTTTGATCACTTAACCTGTGTGTAGTGTAAATTCTCAATAGATTGTTCTCTGTAATGGTGTCTGGCTGATGTTCCTACCAGTTCCTCACCGTTATTTTCCCATACAATTTGCTATATTCCATTGCAGTTAATGGCCTATTCTTTTCATTTCGATTTTTTTTCTCTCAGATGATGCTAACATTGTGCAACTTGATACAAGATGGTCAATTGTTTCTTAATATTTCATCACAGAATGAGGTTTTGAGGTCAACACGAATTTAAGCATGTGTACTGCAAATTTCTATTTGCAATCACTGGACATGTGCAACGAGATGATAAACTTCGTTTATAGCTTTTAATCATGGAATACTTAATCACCGATGGGCACAGGATTTGTTTGCATCAAGTTGTTTGGTAAAGGGAGAGTAATGACCATAAAGTGGCTAATTATTCATCCATTTTGAATTTGGTTCATTGCATTTGAATTCGCTTTCATTTTTTCCTGCTGCAGTATGCGTATTATGGCTTAATTACATGTTTCCATCCACTTGAAATCCCCTTTTGAATTAGTTGAGTTCCTTTATTACTGAGTAACGCTTCTTATTTATTTCATGTACTTCAGTGTTCTATGTTTTTGTAAGTATCATTGAAGAACGATTCTTGTGGTTTTCTAAGATAGTTTTTGTTGAATTTATCTTCCGCTTACTTCGAAACTGAGACCTACAGAAGCGTGTGGTGGCACTTGAGAAGCTTTCTCGTTTTGTCTTTCATTGACTTGTTGTTAGTTATGGTCCAGATAAGGATGTTGAAACTATATTGCACCACGGGACAGCCAAGATGTTTATAGATGATATTCTATTTTGTGAATTCAACTTTCATCTCCTCCACTAACCTCTAGATCGGTTTCTCTTTCTTCAAGTTTCTTATTTGTTACAAAATCTAAATCTTGTGCATTTCTGGTTTTTTTTTTTGGTTTTTTTTTTGGGGGGGGGAATATTACTTTTACACAATTATCTAATCCAATATCCATGCCGATGATATCACTAAAAAAATATCTTATTAAGAATACCATTCAACTCATTGCCGTCATTGGTAAAGAGTTGGATAATATCCACATAAAATATATGATTACACACTTTTTTATTTTTACTTTGTATCCATAGATATTCCTGTCGAGTTCATGCGAAAGGGTGATTAAGGACAGACCCCACAACGAGTATCTTTAAAAGCTTCCTCATCGTATATTCATATAAATGGAAGTGGTAGTAACTTTGATGTGATTTCGGCATAATGTGGCTTTCCAAAATTTCCAGCTATATTTTAGGAAATTTAGTATCGCCGAGGTCACACTATTAATGATTTTACTGTAATCTATCCATGCTCTGATGAGTTTCCTACTTTTTCTCCTGCTATTTTCTAGCTGTTACGTTCGCTTGTTAATGTCATTATGGATATACAAAATAGAAAGGGAGAAAAAGGATCACCTTGAAATATTCCCCTGTTGATGTTTATTTCAGCAGACTTATAGATTCCATTTATATGATTGAGGCGACGTGTTGTTTTACATATAGGCATACTTGTTATATGCAACCGATGACGAGGTATGATAACTTGCATATATTTAAAGAATTACGATCCATGAATAGGGTACGCTTTAAAATTCCTTACGGTCATCTATCCAGGCAGTCCTTAGATATTTCTTTGGATTGAAGTAGATTTATAAGATTACCCTATGAAGAGGTAAGTGGCCTTTACATTCGAAAGAGCCAGGTTTACTCGCTTTATGTTCAAGAGGTAGTTTGTAATTTTTTTCTAAGAAGGAATATGTATGTTTTATCAGCAATAGATTTCAGCAGTTTCTATATAGATGAACGCTATGTAATTGGTCTGTTGTGTTTTTGATATTTGCTCTACCATTCCTGGGTTGAAGTAAGGTAATTCCCTTGCTTATCTAAGTTAGAATTTTAGTAGGATTATTGACCATTTTTTGAGGTTCTTTGGATAGTTTTGATTGTGGTGTATTTAGATAATAGAGCAAAACTTTAGGACTTTATCTATTCCTGGCAATTTCGAGTTGTCTACTTTTTACAGTGCACATTCAACATCTAATTCTATGATTTCCGGCCATGTCTTTTTCAGTTGTATATTTCAACAGTTCCATTTCTTGCGTAATCTATTCTGCTTCTTTGTTATATTCCTTAGAGCAAGCTCATATTTTTTCCTCTTGTTTCAGTTTCCATTGTGTATCTTCATGTTTGTGAGACTACCTGTTTTACATGATGTTTACTTTTTTAGTTGATGCTATTGCTGATGCACACATTGCTTTATTGATATATATGTGGGACTACTTCCTCCGGAATTAATATATGTGCTGCACTGTATACTTTAATTGTTTTGAGGTGTTGTTTTGTTGGTTGAGATTTCAGGAGTTGTTTTCAACAATTTTGTTACGAGGTATCTGCCTCATGATATGTGTCTTTGCTTCTTGTACACTATTCTTGCGTTCCGTAAAATAATTCATTTCATTGTGATTTCGTCTCGTTTAATCGCAGCTTGTGATTGACTAAATTCACACCTTTCCAACTCTCTTTAACTTTCAGCTTTATATTCACATTGTTTCGTGTTTATCTCAGTTTTCTTCATTTTGATTTGCTGTTTGTGTAATATATTCCTTTTTATGTCTATTTCTGGTTCCCTTTCATGTTCTTTTCATTCATCTTTTCTGGTTTTAGAGCTTTTGGTTTCTTTAATTTTAGCATCTGTTAATATCTTATTTCTCATGTCTTACATTGGCTGATTTATTTTCGTCAATGCTCCCTTCAAATGTCATATGTTTGTTGAGATAAGTTTTTTTTTTCTCAAATTTATGCAATTCTTCATAGAATGCAGTCATAAATATCTTCTACTCTTCACGAGACCATTTTACTTTTCAATTTTTAAATGTATGGACATGAATCAAGTTGTAGAATTTGTAAGTCCATCATTGGGATTATCTCGATTGTGATGACTCCTTATTTATGTAGGAATTTCTTTTTCCTATGGCAGATTGTTCGACCTCAGGTAGGTTCACTCCTCAGGGAAAGGTTCCCTCTTTATCCATTGGATGAGTCTTACTAGACTTTTGGGGATTATTTTTACTTCTGATATTGTTCTGACGATTGAGGCATGGGTCTAAAAGTCCACCCAACATTGCCCGCCACATTGGGTAACGGTATTTGAGAGACAGAATTCCGAGGCTGTACGGAATCGCTCGGGATCTCAAAGCAAAACCAGACACTCCTCGGCAAACTTGAGTTGATGGTTGATGTTCAGAGTTTTCCTTCACCTACGTGTATTACCATGGGACAGAAAGGCAAATGGAATTCAAAAAGAAAGACGTTGGAAAAAGACATTAGATAAAAAGCTATTAAAGTTTTAAGTAATATATTATGTATTTATAAAGAAGAAAAAGAGATGGTTATATTTATTTTTATTTATTTATTTATTTTTATTGTTGTTCCTACTGATCATGTAATAATTATTATTGTGACGTCGTCCCCTGGTCGCAGCGCCAACCGTGACGTTCTATCCTAGTCTACCACGGCACCAACTGTGACGTCCCTAAACAGCACCAATTGTGACGTCCTCCCCGCGGCGCCAGCCGTTCGCTCCTCGCTGCTCCGTTCGGGTGTCGCTGCTCCAAATGTGACGTTCTAACCATTTGGTGATTCGGGTGAGAATCTGGTTACATTTGATATCAGCCTCGTCGTTCCCAACTCGCTTCCAACGCCTGGTTACCAAGGTAACTGCACTGATCCCCCAGTCCGCCTACCCACGTTGTGAATTGATCTTAGGCAGACGAGATCAAACAGTGGTTGGGGTCGTACTGCAAACCGAGTTCAACGGGGATGATACAACACAAATATGCATAAAAGACAATAAAATGGAAACTCAAAAGTTCAAAGTATCAAAGAAAAAGGTAACAAACTTTATGTCTAGTTGTTCGATACATAGGACTGCATCTATCTCCCGACCCGTTCTATGGATTGTGACACGTCGTTTTCTGCTAGGCAAGTTTTAACACTTCAAGTCGTCTGCTCTCTAAGAAATTGGTGTTTCGGTGGGTCTTTGGACGAAAGTCAAAAAAGAAAACTTATTTCGGTGATCTGGATCTAAGTCGCTCTTCAAAATAATTGTTCTTGGTTTGAAGAGGGGGTCCGGAATGTGCGTGAATCTTGGTCAGCTATCTGCGAGGCTTGCTTCAACTGAAGACTGACTCTGGGAACTGCTGGAACTCAACTCAACTCTGCTCGTTGTTGCTTTGTTTATATGAGCGCTGACCAAAACCGGGGTGAGTTTGTCGGCGCCGGGGGTGGGGTTCCTCGATAATTCTAAATACATATCCACCTCTCTGGTTAGGAATTCCCACCTTTTTCCATTTTTTGGGAACATTTCCTCACTCCCACCTTCTCGTCATACTTCAGAGGGGCGTGAACTGCCCTCCCCACATCTTCGTAGCAACCTCTCTTACTCATCCTCCAGATGGGCTGCAACAGCCTACCTCGTGCGTCACGTGATCACCACTCGACCAATGATGTCTTAGTCGGGCGTGGACGAATCCGCGGCTTTGTTTCAGGAAGAAAAAATATCTTGCTTAACTAAAAAAAAAAAATCTCTTCTCTTTCCCTTTTCTTCCTCTTAATGGTGTTATCATTTATCTGGCCGCGAACGGGACAATATGACAATGGCGGTCATAACTCTTGTTCTACACGTGGTTTACGTCAGGTATTTTATCGCTAATTATCAGAATGTGTGGTCTTCCTAACACGGTCTCAAAAAGAAACATCTCCAAAGTTCCAGTCAGTCTGTCGCCTCGAAGAAAGAAAAAAACACTTCTATGTTCCCATTCATTTTCCTCCGGTACATATTTCTGATAACATAATTTTATTATCGCAGGCCAAGAATGTTCCGTCGAAGGAAAATCGGTCAACGGACATTCGTAGGTGGCCCTTAATTTTTCATATCTGTCCAAAGTCCCTTTAGTTGCCTGTTTTTCGTCACTTATCGAAATAACATTTTCATTTGAATTTTTTTTTTCTTTGGCCAGCCGGTCTGTAGTTGATAATAAGATGTCTTCCAGTACCAATAGTTTGTTTTCATATCCTTAGATAACACAGCCGATGCCAAAACATATCTGATTCTTTCCTTCTTTCCCTTTCTTTTTACTCAGAATTTCCCTGTCATTTTAATGACACTCTTTCGCCATTTGTTACTTATCAAAATATCCTTTTATCCATTGTCTCTTAGCCGTGTGTGTGTTTTTGCTTATCAACCACGATTCGGTCCTTAGCTTCTCCCTTTTCCTCTTTTCTTTCTTTTCCCTTTCTGCCTCGTTAAATGGTGCCACATTATTATTATTATTATTATTATTATTATTATTATTATTATTATTATTATTATTATTTGTGTATTTTATCTCATCCGTTTTGTATCCTGTAGAGCCTGGTTCAAACTATGGTCATTAGGCCCTGTAAGAGAATTGTCATTTAATTGATAGAACGTGTCTTAGCATACGGGCATTTTCCTAGTAGGGCGATATTCTGGGTATCGTGCATGTTGATGATACTTGGGAGACAGTAAAATTGTTCATTTTTTCCACGAGGCCCACAGCTCCGATTAGTGTTGATATAATTCTTCATTTCCGGCATCCTAATAATCTGGGATCTTCAGTTACTTGTATTTGGACAATTTCTCGATAAATTTCATGGGGTGGTTTCTCTCAGATAGAACTGCTATGTAAATAAGCACACTCTTCCTGAATATATTGTTTTTTATGATAATATCAAGTCTGTTGGTTTTTATTTACCTGTCATTTTGAATTAGCATATCTCAAACGAAAGTTACACCGTTATTTTGGTTAACTGTGCCTGTTCAATTCTCATACCATCACTCACTGGTTTCGATTTTGTGCCCCTAGCATATCTTAAAATGCATATATGTTGCTACCGTTTTATATCTGTCGGTATAATCATTCTTTTGTTAGTTCCTGACATCTTGCTATAAAATCCTTGAGAGGTTCACCATATTTTCCCGCAGATACTATATTTCGGTGTAGTTCTATTCTTGATTATATGAGAGTAGTATGATCTTTTTTTTTGTCCTGAACTGCAATAATTTGGCCTTCTTTCTCAGCATTTAACCCGGGGCTTTCAGGCGCAGATGCGCCGTTGGTCCACATCTACTTCCCAACCCCTTTTTAGGTATGTGTTTTGCAAGGATTCCTCTTCTCCGATTTTCTTTGTGTGCGTGTGCGCGTGCGCGTGCGTGTGCGCACGCGTGTGCGCACACGCACGCGCACGAGAGAGACACAGAGAGAGAGAGAGAGTGTTGTAATTTCATTTGGCCAAGTTGTCTCGCTCTCTTTTTACTCGCTTTGCGCAGATTGTATTCGCTTCGTTTTTCGTTGGCAAGTTTTCAGCTGTATTAATCTGTTTCTTGAAAAGTGTAGCTTCTTTGTCGATGGAGTAGATTTGATGGTTTACTATTTGTAAGAGTGGGTCATCGGTTTTTGTGACGCACACATCCATTCCGATTATTGTAGGTATTAGAGTTAGTTCAAGTTGGATTAGACCACGGTATCCTAAAGCTCTTCTTTACAGTCTATCATCCTATTTCCGGTGGTGCATACTCTTTGGTTAAGCAGTTCTCTGGCTCTAGAGTCCAATCAATTAATATCATTCATCTTACATTTAATTATGGTGGATCTTTATTTTAGTACGGTTGTAGCTAATTTGTTGATAACCTTCATTTTACTGGCTCCATTTAGTTCACTTTCTAGTATCAAACGAATTCTCCTATAATTCTCTTTTCAGATCTTTTTCTTCATAATTGTATCTTTTATTCTGTCTTCTTCATTAATTCTTAAATATTTGTATTCACCATCTTGGTCTAGTTCCTTAATTGTGTGGTTGATATCAAGGTATAAATCTCTAGTTTTCCTTAATTTACTGCCTTTGAAGTTGGTTTGGTCATATTTGACGATAACGAACTCTAAATTATGTCTTCCCTGAAGGTGTTGACAATATTGGGAATGTTTTTTTTTCTGCTGGTTGTTATGCTTGGCTAAAGATTTATGATAACCAATATAGAATATGGGATTCAGTTTGCATTTCTCTGATTTGTATACGTAGCTATTTTTGTTCAGTGGGCAGCTGAGTGGCGTTAAATTAATGGAGAGGAGTAGTGAAAACAATGAATCTCCTTGGAACATCCCAGTCTTGATGATGATTCGACTCAATGTTAATATTCCTATGGTTTAGATTTAGTTTTAGTATAGTCTTCCAGTTTGTCATACACTCCATTATAAATTTGACCGTTCTGGGTCATACTCTGTATATTTGTATACTCTTCTTTATCCATAAATATGTTACATTGCCGAACGCCTTTCTGTAATTGATCCATGTTATCAATATTTTTTCCTTGTTTTCACCATTTACAATATTTATTTATTAATAATATGTTATTCCTTGTAATGTCGTCATTTACACCCTTTCAGTTCTGTTGGGAGTAAACTGTCTTTCTCAAGGAAGTTGTATGTCGTCTCTGTTATGATAGAAGTGAGGAACTTGTACATTGTTGCAATGCAAGCGATGGGCCTATAGGTCTTCGTGGTTTTCCGTCTCTTCTCATTTGAGAAATAGGAAAGTTACTCTCCACGTGAGCTAGTAGGGATATTTTGCTGTGATTATGTATATATCAATGTATGCCCGTACAACGTCTTCGTGGATGCTTGATAGTTTGTTCTTTTTTGTTTATATATATATATATATATATATATATATATATATATATATGTTCAAATATTGTATATTTCTGGTACTTTTTAGCTTTTGACTTTGGAGATGGCAGCGCCTCTTTCAGCAATACTGATATCTGTCCATTTCATAATGTCCGATGCAGTAAATGTTCTCATTCAATATTTCTTTCGTATCTTTACCTTAAGTAGTAGTAGATATTCCAGAAAATGGATAAATGGCTCAATGAGGAAAATCGTGGCAGAGACGATTGGCATTTCGACTAAAAATAGGTTGGGGAGTGATTTTATTGGCGAATGCACAGATATATCTCATTCTTGAAATATTTGTTTTATGTGAGTTCATCAAAGCAACCTAAATATATATATATGGATTTTGATTGAGTTGCAACCTAACGATATTGCTATAATTGAAAGTATGTTATGAAATTCTGAAAGGATATTTCAGTTGAACTTAATACATCCTATCTCTAATATTCGTTTTTATAGTAAAAATAGAAGAAAGTTCTCCCTAATTGTTTCATAGTATTAGTATTCCATTGATAAAGAAAAATGAAGGTGATATTTTCTCCAGATATAGAGTTAAATATATATTAGCTATTAATTATATCAAATTAGGAAATCAACGTGAGAAGGTGACATTCTCTATTTCATATAACAGACAGATATTTGTTTATAATAAAAATATATGTTAAACCTTACAGCTGATGTTAAATGTTTCCATACATAATTTTTTTTTTTTCAATTTATTTAATAGTTTTTTTTTTTTTTTATCTATTTTCAGACATAAAATGTTAAGATGTCTCGGATCAAGAGCACAGATTCATTCTCAATTTAAGTTTGAATTTCTAATTTTTAGAATACAACCGAAATAATTATTGCACAAATTTCATCTTTTGTCATTAAATCATTCTCTAATATTTATTATTTCTAATGACTTGGATGACTGTCTAAACTTTCGCTGAATATATCGATGATATCATAATTAAATATAAACTGATTAACATTATGTGACTTTAGAGGCTGTATTATCTGTTTGATTAAAAAAATATCTATGAAATATTAAAAAAAATTGTTTAGCTGTATTTAATAATGTAATAATACAACGCAATATCTCATATAGAATAATTCAGTGAATGATGGGAAGAATCATTATGCATAAGGAGATAGGATGTGACAAACATGTGGGGCTATGAACGAATGCTATTAATACAATAGTCAGAGCATACGATGAACAAAGGCGTTTTATGATAAATGTAAATGTTAGTTAAAATCAGAAATTATTTAAATATATCGGATATATAATGAGAAAGAGCGGTCTAGAGATTTTGTAATGCAACAAACGCGACAATAAAAACTGGTGAAATATCAATCAAAATGAAATCAAATTTAAAATCGATTAAATCCGATTTCAATTACGCTAACACACAATATCATGTCATAACAATTTTTAAAAGCTAAATGAGAATGTCCTGGTTGCTTTGCATAGAAATGTCTCTTTGAAAAAATACAGAAATATGATGTTTAGAATATTCTGGATCGTTCTGAATCAAATAATTTTTATTGAAGCAGATTAATTCGATAAATTATTTAAAAAATTATAATAATGCTTTCATGCATAACCTGTAGCATCAAGTTTCGGGCTAAATTACATGCAAAATGTTAGTATGAATTATTTCTTATTATAAAATTATATTTTTGTGACTACACGTGTTTGAAAAGACAGACCTGTTTTAAAATAAAATTAACTCTCGAGATTGAAACTCTTAATAAATAAAAGTAGGAAAGGAAGCGAGTCTTTATTCAATTAATGAAAAGGAAAATAGATTCCAAGTAAAGCATTACGCCATGATAGCAACGTTAACTGGAATAAATATAAAAAAAAAATCTCAATCTCTCGTGGTGACAATTCGCAGATTATATCACCTTCGAAATGGCCCAATGAGAGAATGTGCATTTCGTAAGTAGATCTGTTGAGATTTTGTTTGTTTTCAGTGATTAAAGGTAAAGTATCACTGGCTTGAAAAAGGTTTCCCTACATGTATTTCTGTGCATAAGATGAAAACAATGTGATATTAATTAGTTTTTTATTATTAAACCTACTCGTGTATACATCCAATGTAATCGATGCCCAAACAGGTCTGTCAAATAATAATGTAATGTTTATGTAATTAGAGTCACATTCTGTTTTTTTTTTTTTGTTAATCCTTAATAGCTCAGTAATATAGAATCACAATTTTGAAGCATGGTGTTGTCAAAGTATTTTACTTCTACATTTTTATTATCCCACATTATACCGAGAAACTTTCCATGATGAATGGAAAAGAGTATTTGCTGAAATATCCGTCGGTAATTTCGAAAACAAAATTCTCACTGTGCTATCTATCTTCGATTTGGTAAGGAACAACAACCAGATTCCTAGTCTAAAGACCAGCTTAGAATAGATTAAGTAGAATATATTTAGCCTAACGGATTTCTGAATAACCTGGCCTAAATTGGAAATATGTGCCCTGAAATGAACAGTGCAGTCTCTGTAGTAATTGGCCATTGTTAAATATAATTGGCAGAAGTGCCCAACAAAGATAATTGACAAAGTTTGGCATAACAAAGAAAAGAAAAGAACAGTGTAACAATTAATATGAAATAAACAATAATTGCAAGACAAAAGAAGATAAACAAAGATTAATATGGTTACAATTTCACAAATTAAGAAGGATGTTATCATATAAAAGGTGTACAGGTAATTGATCGCAGACTTCTGACTTCAGCACAAGAAAGAACAATATTAGGGCGTATGTGGTATATCTTATTGGCTAGGAAAAAAACGAGCATGAATTTATACTGTTTGTTAATAAATCAGAAATTAAGGTTGCAGTCATTCACTGTGATAGTAATAAAATAACTATCGATTCTGTAAACTTTGAAACGATTCTGTCTAACAAACTTACGTATCTCAATTTTGCCAAAGATAGAAAATATAAAGTATGTTATCGTCAAATATTGAAGTCAATGTGACACGCGTAATATGAGTCGAGGAGGTCGAATATTTACATAAAATTCATTATAATTAAATATTTATATTGATGATTAGTTAATTTAGAATATTAATTACTGCTTGATTAATACGCGTTAATGTGTTAAAATACTGTACTTGCAATAATTGAGTAAATACATCAATCAAAAATGTATAATGTATTATCCGAAAAATAATTAAAATCTTCTAAGAATCAATTAAATTTGCTGATAAATATGGGCAATATCAAATGAGGAGGAAGGTTTCGTTTTGTTTGTTTTATTTTACGGCATATCAATCTTTTGCCGACAAACTTTTTATTGCTGGTAATATTTTTTCTTCTCTAGAAAGGTATTGCTAGAAAGATCTTTTCTTCAGAAATGTATTGCTGGTCATATATTTTCTTCAAAAAGGCATTGCTAGCAAAAACCTTTACCTCAAATGTGTATTACGGGTAAAAACTCCTTCAAATATGTATCGCTGGTAATGCATTTCTCTTCAATAATGTATTGCTGAAAATATTTATTGCAAATGAATATATTGTTTGTATTTATTTCACAAAAGTATTGCTGGTAATATTTTTTTCAAAAACATATTGCTGGTAAAAAATAATATTTCTCAAAAATATATTGCTGGTAAAACTTTTCTTCTTCAAAAATATATTACTGGTAATATTTGTTTTCAAAAAATGTATTGCTGGTAATATTTTTTTAAATGTATTGCTGGTAATATATTTTTTTCAAAAATGTATTGATGATAATATATTTTTCTTTCACAAATGTATTGCTGGTAATATTTTTACCTGAAAAATATATTGCTAGTAATAATGTAATGTTGGTAAGAATATTTTCTTCAAAAATTCATTGTTGGTAATATTTTTGTTTTACAAAAATATATTGTTGGTATTAAAACCCATTTTTATACTTTTATAGTGTTTTGACCCCAGATTGGGGTTTAACTATTTGCCCATTACTGGGAACCTAACAGGTATTATTACACCTGGTCAGAGTGGTTATGAGAACACCAGCAGTTTCCTGATCGGTATTATCGTCTTACACAAGACGAAAGTGGGAAAGTTTGGAAATAAAAGTAAAAGTGAAATGCTTGCTGATGGGATGCCAATTGCAATTGTGCGTTAAAATGAAAAACAGTTGCAGAATTCGGTGACGCAAAAATAAAACAGATCATGTATTAAAAATAAATTTGAATTAAGCATTTCGTGTTTGTAGAGGAAATGTCTGTCGCGCTATTGTGATAAATCATGGTCAAGCAATGTATCTCAAAATGGAATAATGGGAGATAATGTAGAATACAGGTATGACGGTGAGAGAAGGACGGAGGCGCGAGATAATGGACGATCTCAGTTGACATTACCTGTGGAGTTTTCCGTTTCTGCTCTAAAAGGAGCCTATTGAATACGTTAAAGCTAATAGTTGATTGAAAAAAATATACTGAAGGGAAATCTTGTTTTTTGTTTCAAGAGTCATTTGATAGCTGATGTGAAGCTTCTGCTGAATAGTACAGCTTACTTATCTATATAAATATATTTCTGTGTTATGAAGGAAAGAATAATAATAAAGACTTTGTTGTATAAAAATAGAACTTGTTGAAACAAGAACGTGTTGTTGAAAATAAATTTTCATGAGATTTACTAACCACCAATTTTTGTGGTATCCATTCCCGGATAGGCTCGAAGTCATTTTCCAAAACTATTAAAATCAATTCCCTATTATTTCTGGCGTATTATTTATAAATAAAAAGGAGATTGCAACGAACTCAATAAATTATACATTTTATCTGGAAATTAGTTTAATGAAAGCAGCTGTATATATTACAAAAGATTAAAACTCATATTATTTTTTTAATAATAATGTAATAAGTTATAATATTATAAATATAAGTATAAAGTAGAATTTACATTAATTAATGCGAGTTCTATAGCATGTAGCATCTGACCCATTAGAAATAAAGACTTAGACATGGAATGCGTAGGTTTCGGTAGCCTTGACGTAGACGAAACGGAAGACGAATAACTATTTTAATTTACCCTTGTTTCTGGATATTTATCAGATAATCTGTATTTTAGGCTAACATCGTTTTTCATCATATGTGCTTAGTAATTTCAAGTTAGCAAGCATTGGTCCTGTACAGCAATAATAAAAACCTAGTTATCAGCTTTTAACCTTGCACTAAGTAACCACTGATGGGTACGGGGTTTGTCTATATCATCTGGTTTGGCATGGGGAGAATATTAGCCGCGAAGTGGTTTGTCTTGCCATTGTTTCTGTATATGGTCGACTGAATAAGTTTTTGCTTACTTTATTTTAAATATTTTGTAGTTGCAGTCGGTGTATTATGTTTACTTGCATTTTTTGATCCAAATGAAACTCCATTTTCAACTTGTTGGATTCCTTTATGACTGGATAACATTTCTTATTTCTTTCATGTTCATTGACACAGATCATCTTGCAGTCTTCTGTAGCTTCCGGGTATATATGAAGGCTATTTTTGTAGTTTCGTAAGGCAGTTTTAGTTTAACCATTCCAATATCTCCTTCGGATCTAGGCACATACAGATGATCAATATTAGCCTTGGGATGATGCATGCGCTGGCAAGTGTGAAGCTTTCTCCTTTGGGCGCCCATTCTCTTAATGTAAACTATGTTCCTGTTAAGGATATTCAAACTGTATTGCACCACAAGGAAAGACAAGATGTTTATGGCTGATATTTTGATATTTTGAATTCAGCATGGTATTCAATACCAGACGCACACGCCTTTAGTACTTCTTTCTTATATTCTCCTTTATTGGGGTATGTCGTATTCCATTCGCTAAACTATCTAGGTACCTATAGGTTTTTCTTGTTCAGTTCCCTAATATCCGTGACAAAATGTAAATGTATTGTGTTTCTGTAATTCTACATTTCTTGTGTATTACTGTTGCACATTTATCTAATCCGATAAGCCTATCGATGTCATCAACGAAACGTTTTATATTATTGAGAATACCCTTCAATTCATTGTCGCCTTTGGCAAAGGGTTTGATATAATCCATGTAAATAGGTGATTAAATAATTTATTTCTTACTTTAACAACACTTATTACTGTTTACTCCATTTTGAACAAAGAATAAATACAGAGAGAACAGCCGGGGCCACAAAGAATCACCGTGAAAGATGTCTCGTCGGATATTGAAATAATTGGATGTGGCAGTATCGTTGATGGGGTTTACATATAGCTAGTTTTCTACACTTTCCTGTTATATTAAAATTAATTTAATATCCCTGAGGAAACTTTGTACGTTTACAAATACTCAAGGATACATGAGTACGGCACACATTACGACAAACTTTCTAAGCTCTGTTAAGATTTTTACCTTTTTTCCTGCTATTTTCGAGGATGAAAATTTTAAATTCGTAGTTGATCTTTGCAATACAGTACTCCGATGTCATTTTTGTTCCAAAAATGTATCACTACTAATGAATAACAACAAAGAAATTCCAGAATTGATCACCGGAATTATTACATATCTCTTAACAGAAGCGAGTGAAATCGAGATCAGAAAATTATAGGCTGATAAGATGTCAATCCACCACATATAAATCGGCCTGAAGAAATGTATTGACACGTCTCTTGATGAAAACGCAAGATTTTATGATCTGACGATAGATGATAAAGTCAAATGTTTTGTACCTTGTCATTTCCTGGGGATTTCCATTTTGAGGATTTTGTTAGAGTTTTGCCCTGCATTAATCATGGTTATATTTCTTACATTGTTGCAAGATTTCATCCTTCATTCTTTCTTGCTTCCGTTTGCATTCAGCATTGGGATTATATTCCTGTTGCTTGCACCAATTATTAGGTTGGTGCAAAAATAATGACGCAATAATGTCGTTTTTGACGTTAAAAATACGTCAAAAAACGACATTATTACGTCATTATTTTTGCACCAACCTAATATTTTTTAAAATGTTTGCATTACTTCAAGAGATGACAGCATTTTGACTTTTATAGCTTCCTTTTCAATTTCCCTGCAAAACCTCTTGGGGTTCGTTATGGTGTCAACTGAATATCTAACCCTTTTCATATCGTCTTTTTTTCCTTAATTTCAGTTTCCTTTTTCCTCAAATTCATTTTCTTTTTAAGTATTTCCTTGCTTTATAGAGTTTCATTTGCTGCTTATATTTCATATCTCTCCTTGATGTACTTGTTTTTCCATGTTGAATTTATTTGAATTACTTGAAATCTCATCTAGTATCAATAACCCACATATGATTTCCTCAATTTCTCTCTTGAATTTTTCCTTCCATGCGGTCTACTTTGTCTGTTATTTAATGTTTTATTTGTCTTGATATTAATTTATTTTTAGTAGTTCACAAAACTGTTGCTTACAAAGGACTCTTTCCACGTACAATATGTGTGATTTTGTTTTAATGCTCAGTGGAAAATGTCATGATGCCATTTCTGACCTTTGGTCTCTTGTCGGACTTAGAAAGTATTGAGTACTCACCAGGAATCAAAGTAAATAATAAAAAAAACAATTATTATTATTATTATTATTATTATTATTATTATTATTATTATTATTTGCTTATGCAAATTTTCTTGATTTTGCCATGTAAAATCTGTTCCAAACTATGGCTCTTAGAACCTGTAGTATAATTGCCATTTAATTGATGTCACATTTCTTAGTATATGGGATGTTCCTAATAGGGAGATCTTCAAGGCAACATCCATGTAGATGTGACCTAGGACACTGTTAGTATAATTGTCCATTCATTTTGTCACGAGTCCCAGACTACGATTTACATTCCGTGCCAAATAATTATCGAGATGACTTTTTTTTCTAATATTTCAAAAACTGTCCAATCAATTCACACAATGTTGGCAACAATGACTAGCGCAATCACTGATATTTTCGTACTGATCTGCTCAATGGAAACAAACTTTCGCCATATTTGTTATCAGCACTGTGATTTGAGTGTGCCAAATTATTAGAAAAGTGTAGGAATGTAGTGAAAAGATGGGCCATAAAAGCAGTTTAAGTGATGCTGAAAAGAAAACTATCACCTCAAAACTCTCAAAAGGTAAATCTACCCCAGAAATTTCTAAAATGATAGGGAGGTGTCATCAAACAGTGAAAAAGTTCACCACCGACCCTACACAAGTACGCAAAAGATCAGATAATCGTAAACAGAGTGTTATTTCACTTCGTCTCATGTCATGACTTAAACGAGAGGCCACGGAGAACCCTAGACTTACTAGTCAAGAGCCTTTCAGTCGCATGGGGATCCTACTTTGTCTAAAAGTACTCGGTGTCGGTATCTGAGGGAAATAGCAACAACAGTCAAACTTGTATCGAAACATCCTTTGAAGAGAAATCACATTAAAAGTCGCTTGAAATGGACCGAGGACAATATGAGTTTAAAGTTTTGTTCACAGATGAAACTCAAACAACACTTGTTGGGCCAGATAGATGGTGCAAAGACTGGGTAATGAATGGACAGAATCACCATCAGCGTTTGACACCAACAAGGCAGTAGGGGCATAATGATCTGGGGTGGTATTATTGGAAAAACATGAGTGGGCCCATGGAGAGTACCAGATGGCGTCAAAATGACTGCTGATGCATACATAGCGTTTATGAAGGAGCATCTTGAACCGTGGATGAAAAGGCAAAGAGTTGCCTTCAGAAGAGCCATTGTTTTTATGCAAGATAGTGCTCCCTCACAATCTGCTCACAAGACTACTGAATATTTGAAACAGTTATGCTTCGATGGACCTCGAAATATAAAGTGGGCATCAAATTCTCCGGATTTGAACCCAATCGAAAACCTTTGAAGCATCATGACGCGAAGACTGTACGCCAACGGACGACAATTGAGGAGCAACGCTGAGTTATGGAAAGCAATTCTTGACATATCTCACGGCATTACAGCAAATGAGATCCTACAATTAATAAATTCTATGGATCTTCGACTTCTTCATGCAATTTCAAAACAGGGAAAGCACATTCCCTATTAATTTTTTTAAAACTGTGTCTTTGTTTTTATCTGTTATTATTTGTTTGATTATCTTATTTATTAGCTGCTTTTGATCATAAACATTCATGTGCGACATTACTAAACATTTTGTCTGCTCAAATCTGGGAATTTTACTAAATCTGTCTAATAATTTGGCACGGGCAAATCACCGTGCTGATGATAAATATGGCGCCAGTTTGTTTACCTTGCGCAGATCAATACAAAAATTTCAGTGATTGCGCAGGTTTGTGTGAAATGATTGGACGATTTTTGAAATATTAGAAAAAAGTAATAATTTGGCAGTGTATATTGGTACAGTCTCAGTCTTCATTCTCCATATCCTGTCAATCTTTATCTCCAGGTCTTTGTATTTGGACAATTTCTCGATAATTTTCATGATGGTGTTTCTCTCAGATGGTACTTCTATGTTAATAATCACATACTTTTATAATAATATCAGATTTGTTGGCTTTTATTTCCCTCTCAGCTTGCATTGGGATGATCCACAGGATAGTTACATCCTTATTTTTGGTAACTGTGTGTCATGGGTTCTGTTAAATTCTCCCAATATTTTAGATTGTTTGTTTCTTGCATATATCCAGAGAACATATGTCGCTACCTTATTATGTCTGTGGATGTTTGTTTTTTTCTAATTCCGAAATATCCTGATATCATATGGATGAGTTTCATCATATTTTACGCATATCATGCATGTCGTTAGTTCCATCCTTAATTATGTGACAGTAATAATATCTGTTTACGAGATTTGGGTCCTGAGCTGCAACTACTAGGTATTCTGTCTCAGCATTCAACCCGATGCTCTTAGCCATCAGTTTCGTTTCTCTTGGTCCACATACGTTTTCTTTTCTTTTTGTTTTCTATTTCCGGTGAAACGTTTTATCCTACAATTTTTTTAAAAATTTCATTTGGCAAATTTATTTTGCATTCTGTTTTATCGTTTAGTGTAGATGGTTTTCATTCCGTTTTTTGATGGTAGGATTTCAGGTATATTAAGCTATTTATTGAAGAGCATAGCTTCTTTGTTAATGGAGTTGATTAGTTTCTTTTACTATTTGTAGGTTAAGGAAATTGAGTTTTTATGAGGCATAATTCCAATCCAATTGTTGTATTTTCACGTTTAGATTAGAACTCGGTCTCTTAAAGTATTTGGTACGTACATCCTGTCAACGTCTGATTTCCCGTTGTGCATTCTCATTTGGGTAAGCATTTCACTCTACCTTTTCAACTTCAAAATAGACTTATTTTCAGGTAAAAAAATGAATCAACTTCAAAATAGATTAATCAACTTCAAAATGGATTAATCGACTTCAAAGTGGATTAATCAAATTCAAAATGGATTAATCAACTTCAAATTGAGAAAATGTCAAAAACCTAAAAAACAATCAACTTCAAAATAAGAATAAACAACTTCAAATTGGAATAAACAACTTCAAATTGAGATATTTCTTTTGGTAAATTGAAAATTATTTTTTCAATTAATTTACCCCATGAGTAAGGAAATTGGCTGTTCGTCTTCATTATATAAATGAAGAAAAAAACAAAATACAAACAACTTAGAGACCAAGAAAGCATTGGGTGAGCCTACAGTAGGAAGAGAAAGTCCCTTATGGGCAAAAATGATGATTGATGGATGCTACAAAAGAAGCTGAAGAAGAATTAGCAATAGCTCCAAAGAGGACTTACCTCAAGAAAACTGTGGCTGGCGAAAAAAAAAGGCCCAGATTTTAGCTGCATATGGCACAGCAGGAAATTGGAAAGAGCTGACAAGAACAATTGGTGTGCCTCTGCCAACAGCGTACCGTTGGTTAGACCAGTGTGCTCAAAAGAGTGACTCTAGGGGAGGAGCAAGAAAATATAAAATTACGCAAGAGCACAAGAATATTATGGCCGAATTAATTGAAAACTCTCCTAGGGTCACTCTTCAAGACATTGTAAATAAGTTGGTCGAAAACTATGAGGTTCGTGTGAGAAAAGAATGCATAAGAAAGCACTTGGACCCCATGACCTTTACTTTAAAAGCGGTTCATTATGAACCAGAGTCTGCCAATAATAATGTCAACAAGGCGAAATGGAAGGATTACACAGTAGCTTTATTAGAATTTCAGTCCCAAAGTGTGCCAATTCGTTATATGCATGAAACTAATTTTAATCTCCATATTTCAAGAAGAGAAGGTCGCCCTAAAAACAGCGCGAGGTGCACGACAGCCTGTTCCAGGGGAAATAAACATCACACTTATTGGATGTATTAGTAATAATGGATTAATTCATCATAAAATTAAAAGAAGTTCTTTCAAAAAAGAGGATGCGAAAGAATGAAACAGGGAGTTCCTTAGAAAGGCAAATGTAATTTATGAAAGGGGAGTTGTCTTAGTTATTGATAACCCTCCTTGACATACTTCAATTGAAGAAGTTGTGGAGGAGGATGAATTTAGGCAACACCAAATTTTCAGACTTGCCCGCTATAGTCCGATGTTAAATGCCATTGAAAAGGTTTGGTCAGTCATTAAAGCTGACGTAAAAAGAAGTATCGCAGACTCAATTGTTGGGATTTTAAGAGGTGATAGCCAGGGATCTTTAACTACTAAAGAATTCTGCCTCAGCAAGTTAGAAGGGTTGATCTCCGAGGCAATTAATAATATTTCCCCTGAGACTTGCACTAACTTCATATCTAGAATACAGAGATTACATCCCTCTGTAATTAATTTAGATGATGTAATCTTTTAAATAAATTTCTTAGGAACGTTTATATTTTTTTTTATATCCCTTTTAAGTAAAGATAAAAGAATAAGTATTAAATTTATTAGTATAATATTAATTCTCAATTTGAAGTTGATTAATCCAATTTCAAGTTGATTATTTCTCATTTTGAAGTTATTTACCGATTTCGAAGTTGATTAATCCATTTTGAAGTGGATTAATCCATTTTGAAGCGGATTAATTTTTTTACCTGAAAATAAGTCCATTTTGAAGTTGATTATTATCATTTTGAAGTTGAAAAGGTATAGACTTGGCGTCCATTCTTTTAATATCATTCAAATTCCATTTAATAACGTTGAATCTGTATGTTATTACGGGTATAGTTTATATGTTGATAGCCTTCATTTTATTATCCACTCCACATAAACGACCTTTTAATGTATTAAACGCACTTTCCTATAATATTGTTTTCGGAGCTTATTCTTCATAATTGAATGTTTTATACCATCTGTTTTATTAATTCCTATGCAGTTGTATGTACTAACTTGCTCTAGTTATTTATTTTTATCATTATTATTATTTTGATTTTCTGTAAGTATTTTTACTTTGCCAAAAATAAAGAATCTTGAGTGACATCTTGATTTCAGGGATTCTATTACATATTTTTAAGGCGATGATTCGCTACCAAATTGAAAACAGGCATAATAGTTATATCTGCTGGTGTGTTTGTCTAAGTTAGTCGCTCAAACTCCCATCAATCTGTGCTTTTCCATTAGTGTGTCTTTGAAAGAGAACATTTTTCTTGTGTTTAGAGCAGATTCATTTTGATTAAGATTCATCTCTTTCTCTTACTATTTTGTTCTATCCGATCCAACAACTTCTTCCTTTATCATCCATCAGAAACCATCTTCCAAAATTACACACCACAGAAATACTTGGCCTGATATATATATATATATATATATATATATATATATATATATATATATATATATAATGTAGATATATATATATATATAATATATATATATATATATATATATATATATATAATATAATATATATATATATATATATATATATATATATATATATATATATATATATATATATATATATATATATATATATATATATATATATATATATACATATACACACACACACACACACACCTCGGTCGAAAAGTCGTTTATGTCAAGTGAAAACCATTTTCAGCCTCATCAGTTGTGGGAAAATAGGTAAACGGTAGCCGAAAGTATCTAACATTTTCCAAGTCTATGCTCTGCGCATTTACAATCCTAGATCAGAAGAAGTAGACTTTAACCATGTAAATACCACATTGCAAAAGAATCTACGAACAGAAAACAGTTTTCCTTATTTTCTTTCCTGGCTACATAATATGAAATAATGACGTCTTGGCGATTATACTGACTTTTGGAATAAGAATGATATTGAAACTACCTCTACATGTCTTACCTAGTATCCCAAGAAATATGGCGAATTAAGTTATTCGAAAAAGGAAATTCTGATCAGGAACTGGAACGAAATGGTGATGGTCCATATCGTAATACATCATAATACACCAGAATGTCAAATAAATAAATACAGAACAGTTCAAACACGACAGGGTATGGGTCAGTTATGCCTAACTTAGCATATGAGATAAGGAAATTGAACATAGAATATTTTTCAACACTCCAGATGCTACAATATCAATGCATCAACCTAAGTACTCGAGTCATGTACTTAAATAGACTTTTCATATCGAGACACCCATGTCAATGCCATGGTAACACACAACACGTTCAGAAATCTGTTAACTATCAGTTATTTAAAACCATTTCCTCATATCACTGATTGATTGAAAATGGCTTCGAACGAATGAATCATGTTAAACTAAGGAAGGATCATCATTTAGAAAAAAAATTATGGGTTGTCGCTAAAGAATCACAAACAAATTTAACAAGCAAAAATATCCAAATTACTAGAAGATATCCAACAACAGTAACAACTATAATGGTTTGCACATGTAAGTAGAAAAGTAATCAATTATATAACAAACAAGTTGACTTTCCACACTGACACAAAAAATTCTATAATGGAAACACACATCCCAAATAAAATAAATGATATAAGAGTGTATTTAAGGAAGTGATTCACTTGAATAAGTGTTTTAATATAAATATTAATGTAATATAACTGCAAGTGTACCTAAATATTTAGTCAAGAAATTTCTGAATTTCACTTTTTAGTGAAAGGTTAATCTCATTATTACCATTACAATGATACTCACTGTGGCAGATTTATGATTTAAAGGCAATAACTAGTCAGTTGTCATTGAATGTCCAGTCCATTAACAGATTTAGGTCTCCGCTAGTGTAAGCATATAATTAAATTCAGTTGATTTAAAGCGCTTTTCATAGAGACAAACGTTGCAAACATTTCCACACAGAGTGAAAATATTTCAAAATTTGTATTGCATAACATTCACAAATCCCTTATGTACCTGCGCCATGACCTTCGCTGAATCTTTCGTTGTCTATTGACTATTATTATTATTATTATTATTATTATTATTATTATTATTAAAGATGACATGCATACTCTTTATTCGTATCTAAGAAGAAAACTATGCACACGTCTTTTCCCATACATTTTAAACTTTACCTACTGAAAATATTCTTTATGGTTACGAATTAAACAATAGATGAACAAGTAACATTAATTAAAAATAAATAAATAAAACAGAGACAAATGAAAATTTATTTCTCATAATCATTTTTCAAATTGTGGCATTGTTTTCCCTGGAGGCAATGTCATTAACAAAAATTCGAATAAGAAGACAAAGAATTAATAAAATAGACAAATATATATATACATTACGAGAAGTGGATGAGTGTAGGAAAACTAGTTTACATTGAACAAGTACATAACATACCCACACAGAGACAGGTTTATAGCGTACGATGGATAAATTGTCCCCTAAATTGCCAAAAATTAAAATAACACTGACATCTTATTTTAACAGAAAGATTTAGCAGAATTACACAAAAATATCTTAAAATACGAAAGAGTAAATTAATTCAATAAAATCACAATTGCCGTAACCGAGGACCTTTAAACGACTTTGGAATCTCCTCTAATTCTTTAAGAGAGTTTCCTTGTTTAATTTGATAAATA
>OZ010579.1:34403155-34410655 GCA_963932145.1 Acanthosepion lycidas
CCGTTGTACGCTCCGGCTTTCTTCAGGTGTTTGGAATTTCGAACCGAACCCTTTATTTCGCTCACTGGTGTAGACTGTTCTAGTTCCACGTGCCATGTTTGATGGATGTCAGTTATCAGTTATCTCCTGCTAATTTCCCTCTGAAAGTTCTCCACTGCCTTAAACGGGTATTGAACTCACACTCTTTGGGTCTGTCACTGGATCTAACCAAAGCCTTTATCCACTGTGCCATGTGTCCTTGAGGACATCTGGGTATGAATTTCAGAAATATAGACAGACTCTTGAGAGACTGAGTATTAAAAACAAAGGGTATGCATAAACATATAAGGTAAATAACAAGAAAGAAGATTTGCTCGTCAACAGGCTGCATAAAATCAAAGGATGGAATGCTTATATTTGAGAAGGATTTTTCTTTTTCATCACTGGAGAGAATATATTTGCGAATCCTTCCTCGACGAAAGAGAACAACCAGTCACATACAGAACTAACAAATTTTTTCTTGCATCTATTGATTCTATGTAGTCGTTCCACTTCAATCTTCTACAATAACGAAAATGTGTCATAATAAAAGCCATATATTTGTCGGATAGCATAGTTCCTTGAAGGAACACGGTACTGCAACTGATATGCACAATCTCTTAAAGATTTTCACGTAAGTATACAATTAGTACTATCTTCTATTTACCGAATACCAAGATTTAACGCATACCGCATAGCTGGCAATAACCAGGATAATGGTATTCTATGACATCACTTCGAAATACCTTCGAAAAATATTACCTCTAAAACGATTGAAAATAGATAAAGTAATGTATATTTCAGTATACATGTGTAAATCCAATATATCTGCTATCTTCTGGCGTACCCGTAATATGTATAGGCAATAATGCATGTATTACCATTCCAACAAACATGAGTTGCTAGCCATGTTTATATTATCCTACTGGAAGTTTTGTGTGTTTTGGATGCACAATTGTTATAGTAACTAAAATAATAAAGCCAATTAATAAATCGTCGTTATAACACAATATGTTGAAAGCGTTATTAAATATTTCGATTATAAAATAATCATATCCCATCACCCGTCTGGCTTGTAATCATTCGTTAGAATAAAATAAACGTTTTTCAGCGTTAAATCAGAATTAATAAAATACCGCTACCTAAGCTTCTATTTCGAGTTGTTACTTTATTACAAAAATATTATCTATTTAACATGCTGTAATACGATGTGTCAGGGAATACAATTTCACCGAAATTTATAAGACGAATTAAAGCGATTTAAATATATTGTCAATATAGAGAAAGGATTTGTTCAGTAACGTGGCACATGGTGATTGGTTGCTTTTATTTTTTACGGATTTAGAAAAAATTGGATATCGAGGTTTAAAGAAATGAAACATATATAGCTAGTATTATAAATTTTATATATGCTTGAAAGCAACATTTGTTTTCTCATTTAGCTGTTTAACCTGAAATCGTATAATTTCATGCATTTATTGAAGTGAATTACTTTAAAATATTGTGGATTTTTTACTAATTTTAATGTAGAACTATATAATGGCATTTTACTTATTCCGATGTATTTTTAATGATGTTCCGTTCCAGAATTTAAACATCCATGCACACGGTGAAGATATGTGTAGTTACGCTAGACAATAACACAGATAAAAGAAACTACATCACATTGAGTATATTGCCGTAATAAAGATGTTGAAACTCCATGCTAATTCAGATAATAGGTTAAGAAGGCCGTCACTCATTAATAGTGGAAAAGCGGTTACAGTGTAATGAAAAAAAGGTGTACGCTTTAAGGAAGCTTTATTCAAGTGAGCATACAAGTTTCGCGTAGTGTGTCCTTTTATATTCAATGTTTTATACAGTCAAATGGGTAATTTTATGATACATTTATTTTATAAAATAAACTATTTCTCCGCGTTATTTTGATGGTAATATTCAGCTATAAAGCTGTCTCGTGATTACCGAAATCATTCGAATTTTAATAAAAAATAATTGTACTTTTTGAAACCTCTATTACATTATATTTGTTGTAATACAGTAATGAACGTAATAGTCACGATACACGCCATATTTTATTAAAAACTATATTTCATCTCCTCAATATACTATAGTACAAAGGATTTATGTCTTGAGATATTACACATTATTAAAATATCCATTGTTTCCTTACAGAATTTTCAGCATGCAACAAATTCATTATATTAGGACATCTCATGCCACCCCACCAATATTAAGGCTTGGTTTATTAATTATATCACATCGTGTTTTTGGGACTCTGGTTTGGTTTCAAAAATACTCCATTTAATTAACTTGAATTAGTTGGTTTGCGGATTTGGCCGATGACTCTCTTTTGGAATATTTTTTTTCTTTTTAATGTCCGGGCAATATTGTTTTCAGAAAACTAATATAATATTATATATATATATATATATATATATATATATATATATATATATATATATATAATATTGTATGTGTGTGTGTATATATATATATATATATATATATATATATATATATATATATATATATATATATAATATTGTATGTGTGTGTGTATATATATATATATATATATATATATATATATATAATATGTATATATATATATATATATATAATATTTTCTCTGAATTAGTCGACATCATCGTTATCTCAATATACTGCAGATTTCACACAAACTTGAGTTAGTTGTCGCCGAAGAGTTGACTTTCGGTGACCGTATTATATTACTTTGGTTGCATTTAAATGACCAGTTTCAAGATGCTGTGATGATCTAGTTTTCCCTTATGTAAGATCAGGCGTGGTTGCTGATCGGATGTCCTTATGCCGAGGATAATTAAGTATTAATCTTACATCTGTAAATTGCTGTTTTGAAGTTTTCACGTTTGTTTCATCAGCTTTTTTTTCGTGCCGAAACAGGGCTCATTGAAGAGAGTCTCCCACGTAATATCAAGTTCGGAAAGAATCATACACAATTAGAAGTAAAGTAGGGTTTCCATTGACATAGCGTACACATTTGTTTCTAATAATATGCATTTCATGTTATTTTTATTGTTTTAAATAGGATATTTGTACTATTATACAAATAACTTTTAAATTATTACTTCCCAAGCAAGGCAATGGAGTCTCTAAAATGCGTGTGTTATTAAGTGTAAACGAATATGAGAAAAAGAACAATATTGTTAAAAAGATGTAACAATAAATACAGATGAACAAATATAATACAAAGTGAGGATTGACATTGCACTTATATTTATAAAGATCAAATTTTACGAGAAAGCAAGAAGGCAAAAAAGGTTTGGACAACCTGAGGTGCAAGAGAAACATTGGTAGCCTAAAACTTACTGCAATATCTAGTGATTGCATTTGTAAAATATTGAGACAGAGCTACCTACTTTACTTGAAATGTATGTAATGAACCCCTAAAATACTGATACCCAATAATGTGCATTTCTAGAACTAAAACAGTTGGGATCTCTGTCATAAAGGAAAAATGGTTTCAGAAATATATATTTATTAGTGAAGATTCAATATACTTTGAGTAAGAGAGTTTGTTAGCCCATTGAGATTTGCTATAGAATTGACGATTTCTTATTCGGGAATATTCGTAATAGATTCATACGAATTCTGTTCCATAGTAAATATTGTTATTTACTTACTATTGAATCATTATTGATGAAAGTGCGTCTGGGTGCGTTTATCGATTATAATCTCGATGTACTTTGCTAATATGTCTCCTACTTGTTTTCATTGGCATTCCGATCGTTTCAAGCACTTCAGACTCAACTAATCGAGCTTGTATCGATTTATGATTTAGCACTTTCTTGTTAATGTTATTGCAAAATCTTTCGAGGGGAACGTGGCTTGTGTTATTGACAACGAACGCGTATAGAAATGGAGGCATTCAAATATTCATCAATTGCGAATATTCAATCAACATATCACGGAAAAAAAATAACAGGTGGGTGAATTTCCGTTTTCACAAAATATGTTCGCTGCCATCGTCAGTGGGTATGTTTCAATTGGCTCTTGATTAAAATGATTTTATCATGCCTCATTTCAAAGAGGTTCACTTCAATTAGGCAGAAATATAATTATATGTATATATTAGAAAATGTATGATAGGAAACAGAATGCATCGTGATCAGCAGGAGGAATCGTTCAATATGCTAGCTACAAATTTTATTTATGAATATCACTATACTACAGAAATTAAATTATGTTATAATTTTTTTTTGCATACGATGGAACATCTTCCAAAAAAACCCGATGTCACATTTGAATGGCCAAAGATGCCTTCCAAAAGATGTTTTGTTATTTATTAAGAAGTAGAAATATTCCAAAACTGTACTGCAAAATAATATTAATCATCATATATTCTATTGAATGCTGGGTAATGTAATCACAGGTGAATAAGATACAAAGGATGCTGATAAGATATAAAGGATGTTGAAAGTGTGAGAAACGAGGGGGTGTTTAAGGAAAATCGAAACAAAACCAACATATACTTATACTTAGAATCACAATGAAATTGTTCTTGGAGAATATTTAACTCAGATGTCGAAATTAGTTAAAGAGGGAGACAATGGAACAGTAATATACATAAATATATTATGTAAATGTAAATAATATCCAGGATTGGAAACATAGTAAAAGAGAAAATATTTTGACGCTCTGCAATGTTTTAGTGAACAGAGATCGTCCGCACTTTGAAGCCACACATATATAAAAGAAGTAGTTATGATAGAGGGCCAAAATAGTAGAGTAGAAATACATAAGATTGCCTTAAGGAGAGAAAGAAAAAAGTAATCAGGATAATTATGTCAAATCTTTAAACACAATACCCAGAAAATTAAATGATGTGGGTCCAAAGTCGGGACCACAGAAGGAAAACACGGATTAGATGTAAGAAAGATATATTAACAACAGGTTACAGAGATAGTTTAAGCGGAGCTTACTATATGTTAGTGTCCAATACTGGTAGTCGTACGCGGCTCTCTCTGATTCTCTATCTCTCTGTCTAGAGTGTTGTGTCGCATACTTAATATAGACCTGGAAGAGTCTATTGCGTAGGTAGTTCCGGTCTCACAATACCCCACTTCCAAAAGTTTTCTTTTTGAAAAGGAGAAAAAAAAAACTGTTAATACATTTTCCTCTTGGGATTTACGTCGAGCGGTTGAGTAAATTTCCTTTTCCTTCCTGAGCGTCACACTTCAGGAGAGACTTGGGGCATGTCGAGATCGAAGTGATCGAAAATTACGTCGATCGACTCTTCACAGATATTTTGTAGTATAGACTGGCAGACCTTTTTTAGGACCAAAAATTGTAATTAGAGGTTTATGGTCCGTCTGCAGTATGAACCCTCTACCCTGTAGATATCTGTGAAACTGTCACAATAAGCTATCTGAAATCATTTGAATGTCAAACGGTTAAAACCAACTAGATCTGTATACATTGAGTAGATTTTTGTGCTATGCATAAATAAGCTTTTATCAAACAGTAAAAATTTAAAATATTTTCTTGCTTTTCTCATCTTATTTTTATATCGATATCACATTGCTAAATTTAAAAGATATATATTATAATATTCTGGTTAAAATATTTCGAGAATCAGAATATTTCCACTTTTGATGTGGATATACTTGAAGAAGACTGTATAACTGATCGACCAATATATTAACAGCAGGAAGAAAAAAAAGTGTTCGATTGCCGGTATAATACTTTTGTGTTAAATATTTTCTCGTATTTTCGATAAAATATTTTCATTTGCTATCGTCTCCTATGACAGATTTCCACCTGATATGAGATAATCCTCTCTAAATAAGTTATGTTTATATGGTTTTATTTATTTCCTCTTATGTATTTATTACACAACAGTCAGGACTACAAGATTGATAACCACTTTTCCACTGTTACCTATGGTTGTTTGGATACCCTTGGTTTGACATTCCTATGACACTTTGATTAGCATATAATGAGCTAGCTAAGTTTGACTTTTAAGTGTCTTCCCCTGACTACCTCGGCTATAAAGTTCTATAGACAAGCAAGACTAAATAATTTTTTCTAACCCTATAAGGTTGTGTAGACTTGCAAGTTACGGACCTAGATTTTCTGCTCTCTTTCTATGTTTGATATATATATATATATATATATATATATATATATATATATATATATATATATATATGTATATCGGAGGAATTTTTCTTTTCATACACAATCCTTAGTACGGATGAAAGAGCACCGTTTACTTCATGTCGACAATAAATTTCCTCTATTCATGACATTTATACATAATTTTAATCGAAATCTTTTCGGGACTGGTTTTATCAATTAAGGCTCATGCGCATTAAAACAAACATAAGCACGCATGCGCCGACGGACGGCGGGCCGATCGATTGGGCGGAACGCAACATACACACACGCACACACACACACACACACACACACGCACACACACACACACACACACACACACACACACACACACACACACACACACCACGCACCACTCTCTCTCTCTCTCTCTCTCACGCACACATACTCACAAATACACACAAATTATTAGTGGGTTTTATTAGGTTGGTGCAAAAATAATGTCGTTTTCTCATATGTGTTACCATGTGAGAAAACGACTATTTTTGCACCAAACTCATATTTAGCTACATTATGCGAGACATTTATATTGTGTTTATAGATAACGATTTTCTTTTGACATTTCTGTTCTCTGATTTGATTTGATCTGATTTTCAAATTAATATTGATTAAGAAAAATGTGAACGTTTTTTACTGATGGACCACCAGAAATTTTAACCTTAAATGTTGCCCAATAAATCAACATCTATATTAAAATATCTCGTATAATTACTGTTCAAACGAAGAAAAATGATTTAATTTTATTTTGAAAAGTTTCATTAATAATATGTCTCGCATAATATCATAAGTGACATGCAGTATATTTAGATGAAGCCAGTAATTAATGATCTAAAGGCATATATCGTAAAAGAAAGATAATGTTGCATGAAAAACAAATTTCATTGAAAATAAACCTGCACAAAGGGCGGATTCGGTATGAATGATCCTAATAACATATAAATGAATACACACAAACACACAAATAAGCTCACACACATACAAACACACTAGTCCCATGCGTGTTTAGATTTCGATGTTATATTTTACATTCTCTGTTAAAATATTTCCCAGATATACACTTGCTTGATGTCGACATGTCCAATTCGTACATCTCATCCTGAGTATTTTTCTCTTGCTTATTTTCTCTCTTTATCAACCAGCTCCTATATAGTAGAAAAAAAAATGAAGAAAGCAAAAGATGAATAAATTGAAATAGGATTAGTAGTATAAATTCTTGGACCAATAGTCCAATATACTTCTTTAAAAGGAAAGTAAGTTCAGCTCGTCAATTGGAGAGGGTACCGATTCTCATAGCATGAAGTCCAAGAGAAATTATTCAATACT
>OZ010579.1:34415655-34418155 GCA_963932145.1 Acanthosepion lycidas
TATATATATATATATATATATATATATATATATATATATATATATATAATTATTTATTTAAAAAATTATAACATAAATATTTTATAAAATCACTACAAAAATAGCCATTTTGTTTCAACACCGACGGTGCTTATCAAGTGATGATGTTGAATGTAAAATAAATGTTTTTTAAAGTTTCAAATTAATTAACGATCCTTCGCAAGGGGAAAACGTTGTTACAAAAGCTAGAATGACCAATCAAAATAAAGCATAGGAAAATTCAAAAAGCTTGATAACGAAGTCATGTTATAATAGCTATTCAGATCTTTAAAATAGGGGAAATATTAAAAAATAATTTATTCCAAGCAATAATTATTAAATTATATAATAAATTTAATATTACATTTAAAAGTAAAAATTAACAATTTTAAAATCCAAATTTAATAACTATTAAGTTTAAAATTTTAAAATTACTGAAGAGAAAAGAAGATATACATGTTATTCAATTTATTTCTTCATTGAAATTACGTTAGAATATATATATATATATATATATATATATATATATATATATATATATATATATATATATATATGTATATGTATATATATTAATTATGCGGAAAGAATTTTCCCTACCGTGGACTGATTGTCTGATGATCAAAGTGGACTTTTTCATTTTTATGTCTGCAATATTTTCATTTTTGTAAGAAATATCGCCAACGATTTCTAACAAAGTCCCAATATAACATTTAGATATTCGTCAAACCCTTTATTCAAACACACGCCTATATATACACTGCGTGCCAAATTATTATTGAGATAACTTTTTTCTAATATTTTAAAAACCGTGCAGTCAATTCACACAAAAATCTTCGCTTCATGATGCTCAAAAGTTTTTCGATTGGGTTCAAATCCGGAGAATTTGCTGGCCACTTCTTATTTCGAGGTCCATCGAAGCATAATTGTTTCAAATATTCAGTAGTCTCGTGAGCAGCATGTGAGGGAGCATTACCTTGCATAAAAACAATGGCCCTTCTGAAGTCAACTCTTTGCCTTTTCATCGACGATTCAAGACGCTCCTTCATAAACGCTATGTATGCATCAGCAGTCATTTTGACGCCATCTGGTACTCTCCATGGACCCACTAATGTTTTTCCAATAATACAACCCCGGATCACTATGCCTCCACCGCCTTGTTGGTGTCTCAAACGATGATGGCTATTCTGTCCTTTCATTACCCAGCATTTGCACCATCTATCTGGCCCATAAAGTGTTGCTCTGTGAACAAAACTTTAGAGAAGTCAATCTTCATATTGTCCTCGGTCCATTTCAAGCGACATTGAATGTGATTTCTCGTCAAAGGAGGTTTCGAAACAAGTTAGAATTTTGTTACTATTTCCCTCAGATACCGACACCGAGTACTTTTAGACACAGTAGGATCCCCATGCAACTGAAAATCTCTTGACTGGTAACCCCAGGGCTCTTCGTGGCCTCTCGTTTAAGTCATGACATGAGACGACGTGAAATAACACTCGGCTTACCTTTATCTGCTCTTTAGCGTACTTTTGTAGGGTCGGTGGTGAACTTTTTCACTATTTGATGACACCTCCCTATCATTTTAGAATTTTCTATTGTAGATTTACCTTTTGAGAGTTCCGAGGTAATAGTTTTCTTTTCAGCATCATTAAACTGCTTTTATGGCCCATCTTTTCACTAAATTCTTACACTTTCCTAATAATTTGGCACACTCAAATCACAGTGCTGATAACAAATATGACGCTAGTTTGTTTACATTGCGCAGATCAGTACGAAAATTTCAGTAATTGCGCAAGTCTGTGTTGCCAACATTGCGTGTAAATTTTGTGTGAATTGACTGGACTGTTTTTGAAATATTAGAAAAAAGTTATCTCGTTAATAATTTGGCACGCAGCGTGTATATATATATATATATATATATATATATATATATATATGCCAGCGATTATGAAGCAGTGTCAGCTAAGATTTTAACATTACCTTCGGGGTCTGCTAACGGACCCGAGTTGTTTATTTATTTTTTTTTTTAATTTAAGTTTCAAACTGTAAAGTTTCCGGTTTCCACAATAGATATATGCGAGTAGGAGAGGGAGATAGCGGTTACTTCGAGTCAGAAACAGGTTAAGATTTTAGTAATCTGGGAGACACCTTCTTATCGGTTGATCCCAAGTTGGTTTGGCTTGTGGAATGAAGCTGTTCTGGTCGAACATTCTTCTCACCAAAGGGATGCGGTGGGAATAATACAGAGCTGACATTTAAATATCGCAAAAAGCATTTCTGCCATTGAGGTCGTTGTTTTCATTGTTGTGTTGGCAGCACAGTCGATAATGCTGACCAAATCAAAGTGTTTTTTCATTGCAAAAAGAGGTAAAAAGTTCTATAAAATTTGATGGCGTCTCGCTGACGAAAAAAAAAAATAAACAAAATTTTAAATGTTCTAATTTTATTTTTTTTTATCAAATATAATTTAATAATCAAAAAC
>OZ010579.1:34423155-34425655 GCA_963932145.1 Acanthosepion lycidas
GTAGAAAACGCTTCCCTGATAATCCCTAATGCACCATTAACGCCTTTTTACTTGAAAGAACCGACTTGGGTGGAAATTAACGCAGTCATTAAAGCAGCCAGAACGGCCTCCACACCAGGTCCAAACGGAGTGCCTAACATAGTTTACAAACGTTGTTCAAAGCTCCGTTGGATGTTATGGAAGTTACTGAAAGTTATTTGGAGAAGACGGAAAATAACTGGACAATGGAGACACTCTGAAGGTATTTGGATCCCTAAAGAGGAGGAATCCAGAAGGATAAACCAATTTAGATGTATCTCCCTGTTGAATACAGAGGATAAAATATTTTTTAGCATCTTAAACCGAAGCTTGGCAGATTTCCTTCTTAAAAATAAGTACATAGTTACCTCTGTGCAAAAAGGTGGTGTACCAGGAATATCGGGATGTATGGAGCATATAGGGGTCGTATCGCAATTGTTAAAAGAAGCCATATAGCAATCGTGTGGTTAGATCTTAAAAACGCCTACGGATCATTACCACATAAACTAGTAGAAGAAGCCCGCCATCGCCATTATGTACCAAGTAAAATTACTGAATTAATCGTTGATTACTATAATACTTCCAAATGAGAACGGTATCAGGAAATACAGCCTGGGCATGGCATAATTTGGAGAAAGGCATCATAACAGGATGTACAATCTCAGCGAGCTTCTTCTGTGTAGTCATGAACATGTTAATTAAAGCGGCAGAAACAGAAATTAAAGGTCCGGTCACCAGATCAGGATTAAGGCAACCTCCTATAAGAGCCTACATGGATGACATGACAATAACTACTACATCCGTTATTGGCGCGAGATGGCTGCTGAAGGGGATTGAAAAGCAGATCACATGGGCCCGAATGAGCTTCAACCCCGCGAAATCAAGGTCACTCATTTTAAGGAAAGGTAACATATTAGATAAGGAGCGATTCAGACTAACCGGGGGAGACATACCAACAATTAGGGAAAAGTCCGTAAAAAGCCTTGGAAAAAGTATAGATCACTCTCTAAAAGACGCAACATCAATCCAAGAAACAAAAGACAAACTAGAAACTTGGTTAAAGAGAATTGACAAATCAGGCTTGCCAGGCAGATTTAAAGCTTGGATTTATCAGCATGCCATTCGTCCTAAAATCTTATGGCTATTATCTATTTACGAATTTACGTCTTCTCATTTAGAACAATTAGAAAACAGAATTAGCACACGACTACGAAGATGGTTAGGCCTACCGAAAAATTTGACCAGTGCTGCTCTATACGGCAACACAAATGCTCTGCAACTTCCTTTCAAAAGTCTCGTTGAGGAATACAAAGTCACCAAAATTAGAGCAATAACACAGTATGAGTTATCCAAAGACCCAAAGGTGGCTGGAGCAGGCATTGAAGTCTACTCAGGAAGAAAATGGAGAGCAGAGAACACATTGCGTGTCGCTAAAGAAAGGCTTCGCGAAAAGGCCATATTAGACGACGTAGCTACTGGACGAGCTGGCCTAGGGTTCTTTCCTACCATTCAGGTGGACGGAGCCAAAGGTAAAGAAAATAACCTTTTAATACAAGAAGTACGTAAGGGCGAGTAGGAGAAAAGGGTGGCAAAGATGGTAGGACTATGGCAACAAGGTGCGTGGACCAATTGGGAATCCATGATTTATAGGAAAATCAAATGGTCGGACATATGGATAAATAATACCAACATAAAGTTCCTGATTCAATCTCTATACGACACCCTTCCCAGTCCTACCAACCTCCATCGATGGTACGAAAGAATATCGCCACTATGCCACTTGTGTTCCCGTCCAGGAAGCCCAAAACATATTCTAAGTAGCTGTAAGACAGCACTAACGGAAGGCCGGTATAGATGGAGGCATGATGAAATCTTAAAAGAGTTAGCAAAGATAGTTAGTATGGCCATCAGCTCCAATACTTTAAACACAGATAAAAGAGCCATAGAGTTCCATAGAGCTGGTGAGAAACCCCCCAAAAAGCACAAGAACATGGCAAATACTCTGTCACTGGCAACAGACTGGGAATTAAGGGTCGACTTAGGGAAAAGACTAAAATGCCCTGTCCACATCGTGCAAACATTATTACGCCAAGATTTAGTATTCTACTCTAACAATATTAAAAAGGTAATAATGTGGGAACTGACAGTGCCTTAGGAAAGCATGCAGAAGAAGCCCACGAACGGAAGATGTTAAAATATGACCAACTATTACCGAGTTGCAAAAATAATGGGTGGAAATCAAGCTGTTTGCCAATCGAGGTGGATGTAAGGGGTTTTGCTGCAAGGTCCCTATGCAAATCTCTAACTGATATTGGCGTAATAGGTGCTAACAAAAGAAAGGCGATTCGGACCATAACTAATACAGCAGAAAGGACAGCAAAATGGTTATGGATTAAGCGTGATAGGTCTTAGACATCAATGTAACAAAAATTTATCAAGCCGGGTAAATTTGTAAATAATTTTAATATAATTGCAACAGGGC
>OZ010579.1:34428155-34443155 GCA_963932145.1 Acanthosepion lycidas
TAACAGTAACAGTGATCTTCTTTCCAATTTAGAGCTATATATATTCTCATTTTTTAAAGTAGTGTACAATCGAGATAATGAAAAAGACGAAGATTTTCAAGTACTTATACAGACATCTTCAGACTCATTTTACAAATCTAGACATATATTTCACAGTATAAATATCAGTCTTTCGCTGGAAGTCGTTCGCCGGAAGTCTTTCGAAGTTCCCAATATATATTACGTTAAAGCATTTGAAATACTCATTGAATATATAAGAATTATGTGCAATATGTCATATTTTAAATGTTAATTTTTTCCTTTTTTATCATATTATAAAACAGGGTGATCATTGCTTTTCATCATTTTATCTATTTTGTATCGTTGCTTACACCCCCAGTCCCTATCTGGCTATCGATTTATACCAGCTAATAAGATTACTCAACTTTTTCTCTATTATCCTTGAAATTATTTTATCCAGTGAATTCCAAATTCTCCAAGCATTCTTTCTTCGTTATATCTCCTGATATTTGACTTATTCTCATTGATACCAGCGAATGTTAAATTTATTCTACTGTTTAAGTTAAAATGTAGTAAAATTTGAAACCATGGTATAATGTGTGACTGTTTTCTCTCATTCCGCAGAGAATGTAATTTTATTAATCCATGTTCAATATAGATGGTTTTCTAAAGAAATAAATCGAACGTTATGGACACCCTGAATATATTCAATAATCAAGTAATTATAATTGCTTTTAATCAAGGGGCTAGTAGGCTCTTCTTTCATCTTTTACATCCTATCATCCTGATTTATCAAAGATTCCTTGTAATCTTTTTCCAAGTGCAACCGTAACGCATCGAATACCCGTCTACGGAATGTTACATTTCTGGAACGTATGTGTAACGTTCAAATATAGCCTTGACATTCCTGGACTTTTCCTTATAACTTTCTGACATCCCGCATAAATGCTGTTGAACGATTTTCATGGGATTACAATTGCTCGGTCACTCCTTCGTGAACAGATACTTATTATTATTCTGCTACACAGAAGTGAAATTTGAGAGATAACTACCGCCCAAACGCCAAGAAATTTTGCATAGTAAAAACCCCAGCGCACATTTCAAGAACACAGAACGGTCAATACCTTAATATAATCGAAATTTCTCCATTCTTGAAAATTGGCTGCTGCCCATTCCAGCATCATTCTCATCTACAAGATATTGAGAACTGAGGAAAAGTATCTTTATCTAAAGATTGAATCCTTGCTAAATGTCTTAGGCTTGGTATAGCGTATTCAGCAGTGGTTTGAGCCTCACGGTCATATCAAGTTTCATTTCTCCATGAAGATATTAACTATATACGCTCCACATTTGGGAATTTTTCTTCATATCTAATTCTGTGGATTGACGACACTATTCTGAATACACAGATCGAATTATATGTGCAGTTACTGATTAAAACCTTCTCTATATGGAATTTTCTGATCACCCGACAAATATTCATCAAAATGATTCTGTTTCAAATTTCCTATTGCCTAATAACTGAACTTTGTTCAGTACGAAAAGAAATTGCAACATTCAGCGCGGAATAGTGAACACAGGCATAAACGTTTGCAATAAGTAATATTGATAATTTTGAAATGATTAGTAAACATCGCAGTATCTATTTACATCGCATCTTGTATAAAAGTGAAATAAACCTTGCACACTCAATATATGACCTTACTGGCGGTGAGGTAACGAATAGGCTTCTTTTCTTCATAAGAATCCTTAAATTCGGTCTCCGAACGGCAATAATACAACTCGTCTAACAGAACGTCAGAGATTATTCCAATTATTCGAGCTGTTAGCAAGTTTTAATATTCTAGCTTTTTAAACCGTTGTAGCTGAGACTCGGCTCTTCTGGAAAAAATATAACAATTAGTTTAACAGACACATCTCACTGCGCAAATGGCTAATGTCTACAGGATTGAACAGCGGACTGTGTGTCAGAGATGAACTCCATTAAAACGATGAATGAAGTCATAATTAATATGGGTAGAATGTTTACAGATCAACCACTGTTGTTCCTTGCAAATGAGGATCAGAACAGCACCCCCAGGAGAAACACAACACACAGACACACACAGACACACACAGACACACACACACACACACACACACACACACACACATATATATATATATATATATATATATATATATATATATATATATATATATATATATATATATATGTATATATATATAGATGTATATATATATATACATATATTATAAACAGAGCATTCACTTAAATATTTATATCTATAAAAATGTCTTAATATAATAAGCATTAAAATATCTTTATACACACATATATATATATGTATATATATATATATATATATATATATATATATATATATATATATATATATATATATATGTGTGTGTGTGTGTGTGTGTGTGTGTGTATAAAGACATTTTTATGCTAATTATATTAAGACATTTTTATAGATACAAATATTTAAGTGAATGCTCTGTTTATAATAAACAGTATTAAAGAACATTTACCGGACTGAATGTCCGAGAAATTTCCACAGAAAATATTTGTACTCCGAACCTGTATCCTATTATTTTAAGATATTTTTTATGTTTACACATTCTTTTTTATAGATACAAATATTTAAGTAAATAAATCGGCCGGTAAATGTTGTTTAGTACCGTTTATTATAAACAGAGCATTTCGAACCTTCACGCCGGTAAATAATGTTTATTATGAACAGAACATTTTTTAAAAATATTATATATTTATTATATTATATAATATCTATTAAAAAGAATGTTTAAACATAAAAGAATATCTTAAAATAATTGTAAGAATTTGTACTTTTAATTATATATATATATATATATATATATATATATATATATATATATATATATATATATATATATACATATATATATATATACGTAATTTAATATGATTCGTTCACTCTTGGAAGAAAGGCGCGAATTTATAAACAATACATAATATTGCTAATACGGCAAAGATCTTCCATGAGTTGGGCCTTATTTGACATTGGGGTGTTTATTCGAAGAATAGGTGCGTACAAATTCGCCTTCTTTCTAACTGGGCACTAATAGTTCAGGGGTATATTCCTCCACATGGTCCCAGATCAGTCAGGTTTCTTTCTCGACCTGAGGCAATTGTATGTGAAACAGTATATCTGTGGATTACAATATATATATATATATATATATATATATATATATATATATATATATATATATATATATATATATATATATATAGTCGACTCTCCCGCCGAGTTCGACGTATGAGGGTCAAGCACATGAGTTCCAATGAAACCGATAGCCCGACAACGGCACATGAGATTTTATTATATTGGTGAAGGTTTCGTGCAGGACCATCCACACTTTTTGAAGGGCCGGATACAGAGACCATGTGCACTACGTGCCACAAGGTCCCCAAACGAGCCTCCGCAGGTTTTTAATTCAGAGACCAGTTACCATCCAACCAAGGCTATAGAACCCAGTCTGTCCTGATATATATATATATATATATATATATATATATATAATTTTCATCTTTAAATTTTTAAATGAACTCTTAATTGTAATATTCTGTCTTCGGTGTTACATCAGTTTTAAAAGTTGCGTGCATGAAAGTGAATCATGGCGATTTCCTCCACTTGCATATACCGTTACCAATCATTATCTTGAACTAAGCGAAAACAAATACGGATAAACCTACTTTGCTCTACCTATTAGATCGAAAATGCACGTATGATCGAGGATTACATAACGGATTAAACAATTTAATCACGTAGTGAATCACTGCTGCTGTTTAATACACTTGAAACATTTCATTAAATCTCAGGATGTATTGCTATTTTAACCCGGAATATTAAATATGCCTGAAGAATCGTGGATATTCTCGAAAACACACGGAAATGAAGTTGATGCTGGAATAATAGTACTTAGAATTTTATGAATAATTGGAATTGCCCACAAATGTCTAAAGCGATTACACAATCGTAATATAAACTTGTCAAGCCGTATGAAATAGTGCTTTTCTAAGCCTGACTTGGATGTAGCACAAGTCAAAAAGTACGGGATACCCAGTAAGTATTGAACTCACTTCTCCGTCGTAATTGATCTAGCAAGACAGGATTTCTAACCATTACACCACGTCGAGGTGTCCCAAGCCTTATAAAATAAATGTCAATACACAAAATTAATATTTGGATAGATTTGGCAGAATGAACGGAAAGGGAATATGATATCCCCTGAGTAGGTTTCAGAGAAAATAAAATTAACGTTTTTAGTATACATAATTAAATCATATAATGACAACACTGCTATTGGTTGAATGTTTTTTACCAAAACAAAAACATCCCCAAAAACTGTGGAAACTGTACTGAATACTCGGGCTATTAGTAGGAGTATTCCTATTTATATTACACATATATATTTAATTTTGAAATTTCATTTCCATTCACCTGTTTAAACTTGTTACTTAATACATTCAAATAGAGTTGTATTCAAAAATATTATGTCAGAAAATTGTAATGAATGTATACGATTTAAATAAACATTAATATTACTTAAGAGTAAAAGTTCCGGCAGAAATATATGCCTTTTTTAAAGGTTAACAATAAGACCAAGGTAACTACTTTTATAAAAAAATATATATTTCACTGTTGTTTAAAGAAAGAGCGACTGTTTTTACTAATTTCCTTTTAAAAATGATATCTACTAAAGACTGATTATACACTGTCGTAGACAATGTCTGGACATTTTCTGGAGTTCAAGCGCTCGAGTTTGTCCAGGTTGAAAGGTGAACCTGTAGGTCTGAAACATTCAAGCAATAGCAGTGTTGTCATTATATTTGAAACAGCGTCATTCCCACATTGTATGGAATGAACAGGACACGATCTCTGTTCACAGAAATACTGGTCATAAAAACGTTTCAGCAGAAAACGCACGGTGCATCTAGTCCAAGTCATGATGTTAACTAATGGTATCGAAAAGAAATATTAAGCATTTAGCTAAATGAAAATATCATTGTCACTTGCCTCTGTTCGATATCAGCACACAAGTCACATTATAAATTGTGGATGGTATTTCTGCTCCACCCTGCAATATTATATATTGTTTACGCGAACCATCATAAAACTGGAGCATGAATGGGATTATAAAAATGGAATCAATAAGTAAATATATTAGGACCTTGAATAACTTCTCTCTGTTTTCCAACAGATGGCGTTCCAAGATTTGCGTGTGTGTAGTTTCAGATGTTAACGTATCTATAAGGAAATATTATAAGCAAGCTTGAAATTCAACGTAAGTCATTTCGCCGAAGTGTAATGAACTTTGTATTTCATATTGTTAAACATGTCGGATTTCGTGCCAAAGAAAGTTTATTTGTAGTGGATTTTAATACAATACATCATTCAAAAGAAATCTGCAGCTGGAGCACACAGAATGTTTGTTGGGACTTACGGCGACCATGCTCTGTCGGAAACAACAATCAGAGGTTGATTAAGACGCTTCAAAAATAAAGATATTGATGTTGAATATAAAGAACGCTCTGGGGTACCGAAAGATTTTGAAGACGAAGATTCGGAGTCATTAATTCCTGAGGACACATATCAGGTGCGAGCTGAACTTACAGAAAAAATACGAGTTGATTACACAAATTTCGAAATGATTGAAAGCGTTAGAAATGATTCAAAAGCAATGATATTGAGTGTCGTACAAGTTGAAACCGAGAGAGGTCGAACAATGTCTTGTCACGTTTGAACAGCTGCTTCAGCGCCAGGGAAGCTATTTTGCATTGTACCGTGACCGACGATGGAAAATGGATACACTACGATAACCCTAAGCGTAGAATATCGTGGAGTAAGCCGACCATGCTGCAAATTGTGTTGCAAAGCCGAAAATCCATTGTTAAAATCTTCTACATAGCATTTATTGGTTCAGCTGTATGTAGTTGGTTATGAGCTACTCAAACCGACCAAAACCATAACGTGAGATCGCTATCAACTACAATTGATGTGTTTGAGCCGACTATTGAAGAAAAACATGGCCGCTATATGAGCAGAGCCACGACAAAATGATTTTGCAACATGACAACACTAGGCCACATGTTGCAAAACGGTTGAAAATCTATATGGAAACGCTTAAATGTAAAGTCCTACCCAGCCCAGACATTGCACGGACAAATCATCATTCAACCAATTGATGTCACATGGCCTAGCAGAGCAGCACTTCATTCTTATAAAGATGCCAAAAAATAGTTCGACTCATAGTTATCCTGAAATGACGTGTCGTTTTTTCGACGTGGTATTCAAATCATGCCAGAAAGATGGTGAATCGTAGTGACTAGCGATGGACATATTTCATTGATATGTTTCTTACTAATATTTGTAAATAAAACATTACTTTTCATGAAAGATCATCGAAAACTTATTCAAGGTCTTAGTTTATGCAATAAATACATTTAATATCTACATTTTTCATATGTACAGATCTTACTTAATTTTTTTTATTATTATTATTAATTATTGATGTATTTAAATTAACCAGAAGGTTGTTTGAGATTTTTTACAGTTTCCTCTTATTTATATCATGTGAGAAATGCGAAACTACAAATTTCAACACCCCCAAATGTTTTTCATGCAATACATGTCAAATAAATTTATCGTATTCCCCCGTCTCAAAGATTGTTCATATATAGATAAGCATCATCTTTTCAGAGTTACACACTATACACATAGGATTATTTTCTTTTGAATTTTCAATAGAGAATACATGAATATGATAATATATCATATAGAAATAATTTGTAAACTTCAGTGTAACTACATTAAAAAATAATAAAAACATGAGTAGCAAAATATTATAGACAAAAATCTAAACAGGATTTCACCTAAGTTTGGTGTGGGATGTATCATGAGCGTAAGCATTTATCTGACAAAAATCTAACGTGTTCTCTTCACTGGAATTTCAGATCGGAGCGAATTATTTTGACGACATGTGTAACCGTTTGTATTCCGTGTAATTATAAGAAATGAAGTCATATTGTAATTATTCCAACTCAAATTCCTTCAAGAAACAAGAAGAAACATGGACTATTTACAAATTATTCATCTTTGTTTTTTTTAAGCGTTTCACCCCAAGCAAGGCGAGGAGCCGCAAGGACGCAAAGGGTTACAGAAAATTTGGAACAAGATCAGATAGGTGTGATAGAGGAAAATATGAGGAGAAGAATAGTGGATAGATAAAGGCAACTAGAGATGTGGATTGACATTACATTTGAATATTTGGAGATTATAGCTATCAGTGAAACTGGAATAGGGAAGAGAGTTCCACAGGCGAGAGGTGTGAGTCATGAAGCTATTGGTGTAGAAGAGACGGCTACATTTAGGAGTTTCGACAGTGAAAGGGTGAGTGCGGTATGACAACCTCGTAGGGTGCTTGAATTCATGAAGTCTGGGAACCACCGAATGCAGCTCATCGGAGCAATTGCCATGAAAGTATTTGTAAAAAAGACAGACAAAGGTGCCGGCGCGTCTGTGAGAGAGTGACTGTAGACGAGATGCCAGAACAGAGCCTATTGCATATCCGCCTCTGGAGCCTATCAAGAACCCCGAGGTAAACAGAAGGGGCTCCACACCATATATGGCAGCAATCCTCCATGCAAGGGCGAATTGTTGATTGGTAGATCTCGAGGATCGATTACGGGGAGAAAATTTTCCTGGCGCGGCACAGGGAGCCAACATTCCTTGCGGTGGACGAAGCAATTGACTCAATGTATTTGTTCCATCTCAGGTCAGCAGTCAACGGGACAGAGCAGCCGCAGAGAGGTGGCCTCGAGAAGTTGAGCGTCAGACATTGTAATGGAAGGCAGGTAAGGATCGCTGTGGTGATTAATAGAGAGCAGTTTTGTTTTTGAGGTATTAAACTTCAATCCTGAGGCAAAATTGGCAAAGTATTTTAAGATGTTGAATAGGCCGAACTTGTCAAGTTGATGTCATTTAATTAAACATCCTTGCATGTGTGTGTGTACGTGTGGGTGTGTGTGAGAGAGAAAGAGATAGAGGGAAGGACAGGGAGAAAGCGAGAGAGGGAGAGAGTGAATGAACACGCCATGTCACTAACATTGTTGCAAACCACACGCATTCCCTCTTTATTCCATTTGTGAGGATTAAGTTCCAAGCGAGCAACTTCTTCCTGCGAACCACTGCCCTGTGGAAACGACTTTCAACAGGATGTTTGATATGTGTGTCTGTGTGACTGTGTTACGGTGCTATTTCTGGATGTAAGTATACAGAGTGAGAATTTAAGTCAATACGTATTTTGAGTTAAAACCTCAATTTAAAAATTAACAATGGGAACTGTAAAAAACTAAGAAGCTAATTTTTTACCATTTATTTAAGCAAATTATTAAAGCAATCAAAAATAAACAGACGTCACGTAAGAGAATACCATATTCTTAATTCCTTCGCAGACATACCAATATAATTAAAATGTAAATAGCAGTCAATTTGATTCACTGAGAAGACAGGAGTCAGTATAGATAAAACCCATTAACCTTATGAGAATTAAATTCGTTCCTTAACATCCCTTTCCTCGTAGAAATGAATGAGACGAATTTCAAAGCAATTCTTGCCAATTACTCTCCAAATTTGTTCCAAAAATTCCAACCCTTTCCAATTTTGTTTCAATGAAAGCTGCTAAGTAATTATTTTTTTCAGACAGTCTCACACATTTTTTTCTCTCAGTCACTAAATTGTGATTACGTATAAATAAGCAAATCTTTGTTTTATATATTTTACCTATACCTGTATGAACACACATACACACATCTCTCTATGTATCTATCTATCGACCTATATATGTATCTATCAATGTATCTATGTATGCAACTATATATATATATATATATATATATATATACACAGTGGGGGGAAATAAATATTTGTAAACATGAAAAATTGTATTTTTATAAATCTAAAAGCCTTAACTAAAACTGGTTGTGGAAATTTTATGTGTAAAGTTACATTTTATTAAAAAATAGTAATAAACTTAATTAATTCTTATTCTAACAGAAAGTAATGCATTGATGAAAGAAGTATTCGTACAAATCAATTATTAGAATAAAATAATCAATTAATTATGAAAAAGTATATTCTAGGATGTTCCAGTAATGTAATCACTAATTATAGTTAACGCTATTAGCCATTATCAGAGCATTCTCCTATTTCTAGTCTTACGAGAAGGTTCTAATAATGCCTAAAGGTAAAGAATTGACTCTCTCACAAAACCATTTTTACTTAAGGCTTTTACATTTATAAAAATACAATTTTTTATGTGTACGAATATTTATTTCCCAGCGCTGTGATTGTCTATATATGTGTGTGTATATATATATATATATATATATATATATATATATATATATATATATATATATATATATATATATATATATGTACACATACACACACACACACACACACACACACACATATATATATATATATATATATATATATATATATATATATATATATATATATATATATATATATATATATATATGTGTGTGTGTGTGTGTGTATATATGCATATAGGCATATATATATTAGGTTGGTGCAAAAATAATGACGTAATAATGTCGTTTTTGACGTTAAAGATAGGTCAAAAAACGACATTATTACGTCATTATTTTTGCACCAACCTAATATATATATATATATATGTATATATATATATATATATATATATATATATACACACACATATATATTTGTGTATTTAAGCAGTAATCCTTATTTCATGCACATTTTATTGAATACGACAGACAAGGTACTGTGATTTAGTTCTTTTATAAAATTTCTCATGTAATCTAATATTTTTTTTTCTTTTCAGATGATACATTAATAAATACTGTGCGTAAAAAATTAGCCATTTTCAAGGCTGAAATTTTTCATCCATTTTCAAAAAATATTTTCTTAATTAAACTACCTTGTCTTATTTAATGAAATGTGCATATATATATATATATATATATATATATATATATATATATATATATATATATATATATATAAATCGCACATATAATGCTGTTGGTAATAAAAACAGTGATCATTGTTATATAACAGAGCTATTAGGTAATATAGTAACTAATATACGTATCTGTCACCGATAGAACGATACATCTACATGTACATGAATATGCGATGTTTATTTGCTGAATAGGAAGCGATCGTGACATAATTCAAATTATAATGTACTCGACGTGGCGTAATGATTAGCTAGCTTTTCACAATCGTGTAGTTATATATTAAGATAGAATTATGGTTTCTTTATAGAAAATATTTGCCAATTGAAATATGCTGTATTTACATGTATGTAAAACAAAAAAATTAAAAAAATAATATATTTTTGAATGGACAATATTCATAATTTTTTTTTTTTTTTATTTTTAAACAAATTTTTGATTAAAGGAAAATCAGTTGTACTTATTTAAGGGAAAGCATAAATTTACATATTAAAAATAATCAAGTAGTAATCTACATTATAAATTAAACCGTAATTTGCATTAAAATAATAAATATTGGATACTTATTTTTATTCCTATATGTTACCATCTACAGGTTATCATTAATTCAATTGTCTTTTTTAATAAGTTAAGGTTATTTAACTTTTAAAACAACCAGTTTTTCAACTAAACATAAATTGCCTTTATTTACAATACCTTTATATGTTTGCAAGGATTTTCCGTGGAACCAAAATTAAATTTGATTTAAATATTAACAAATAATTTCTCTTTAGTTTAAAAATACTTTTGAGAAATTAAACTATGGATATTTAACCCTCAGATATATATATATATATATATATATATATATATATATATATATATATATATATATATATATATATATATATATATATTATTTTTCTCATATATATATATACTAATTCCGCTTATTTTAATTGTAAAATAAAACTTACAGATTAATTACATGTAATCGCGGCATGATATATAACTGAGAAAAATGTGTTAACTTTTGAATCGTGTATCGGTCAATTCATATTCCGCACCTGAAGATTACGTCATGCATGAAAGTGAGAATCATGCTCGTGGTAAGGGACAATGTTTATTTGAGAGAGAGAGAGAGAGAGGGGGGGAGTATGTGTGTGTGTAAGAGAGGGAGAGAGAGAGGGAGTATGTGTGTTTGTAAGAGAGAGAGAGAGAGATAAATAGAGTGAGGGCAAGTTTTATCTCGAATGTAAATGTATAACTAACACTATTAAATAACAGATTCTCTATGCCTGCTGGCAGTAGTGTACCTAAGTATTAGGTTGGTGCAAAAAATAATGTCGTTTTCTCACCTAGTAACATATGTGAGAAAACGACATTATTTTTGCACCGACCTAATACTATATTTTTTATATATCTTTTATAAAGAATTTCATTCATATCTCCAGGTAACTACCACCTTGTACTTTAACCTGCGGATATGGAAGTTCTATCGATGACGGAATTGAAATTGACACAGCCAGTTCTAATACTTGTATATTTCTCTTTTATTTGCTTCGTTCTAAGGAACGAATCCACCTTCCTCCAGTTATACGTTTACTATAATGAAGGACTTGGCTCTGTTGTCTTTTGTCGACAAACAATATATATAGGAAGAGTCTTAATTCTAAAATAAGTTATAATATTTATTCAAGATTCAGTATTGCGTAGGTTGCAGTATATTTGAGCCCGTAATAAATTACTTGAATCATGGCTTGACGTAGCTGTTCGCATTGATAAGTGTATTTACCCTTTTTAATCAATCCCACACAAAAAAAATCGCGAAAAACTACTAACGCCCAAGACGTTAGGTGGAGCGAAAGTGAACGAGAAAATTTCAGTGATATGAAATGGAAATAAAACAAACTTAAGTAAAAATAATAGAACATTCGGAAATACAGAAGATTGCAATATATATATATATATATATATATATATATATATATATATATATATATTTATATTTGTAGATTATATGTTGCAGGTTAGCCCGAAACCAGGAGAGATTCCCACGCATGAGAAGTACGAGAACATAAATTATTAGAACAGAACTTACGGTTACATCTAGCTACGTCTAAAGTCAATCGATGCAAACTTGTTGCCAATTTAGTAGTACGCTTGAATTCATGCAGTCCAGGTAGCAAATGTAAAAGCTCATCAGAACAATTTCCATGGAGATATTCATAATAAAGACAGCGGGAGTTTACGTCAAGTGGGTGGGAATATGACTGACGCCAAGATGCAAGATCAGGATCGATTACATTACAGATGCATTGCATTTTGTCAAGAATCTCGAGATATATAGCAATAGCTGACCAGATATTTCTACTATTCTTCGAATAGGTGATTTAATAATATACAGGGATGATAAATAACCTATCATGAGAGAGAGAACGAACCTTCCTTGAAGTAGTTGTAGTAATTAATTCATTATAATCACTGGACTTCATGCCAGTCGAAAACACGAGCGGGAAAAGTAGCTGGAAGTTGTCCCCTCCTTTATAGTTTAGCATCAGCCTTATTGATTAAAAACAGAAAGGTTTCTCTTTGGTCTCGCTGCGTCTAAGATGTCACCGATGAAGTAACTTTTGATGAAATTACTCTAATTTATCCATTAATAATTCAGGTAGCTGTCATTTGGTGAGTGTCAAAGGTTAAAAATCTAATTTTGTACGTTCAGTTAAATTACTATATTGATAAGAAATTATATTCCGTTTAAATGGTGTTGTCAAAAATGGCTTCAAACACCCGGATATTTTCACATTTTGCTTTAAATTATTTATTATTTCATTATCTTTTATTTTCCATACAAAAAGGGAAATTAACCCTTGCTATACAAATGTCATTTTAAATATCATTCTAATTTTGCTTTTATGTATGTTTGCATGTGTACATGTATTTTTTTTATTCAATGAGAGACATATATTTAGTTTCACATATTAAAAACAAGATATAAAAATATATTTCCAAAAGTAATTGCATTTTCGAAAAGTTATATAAATTATTATAATTATCTCCTTTTGGAGGTGTAGGAAATTACGTATTTTATTGACTCCTATTGTATTATATTGCACATTTTCCCAAGGCTGACTGACAGTTGATTTTTTTCCGTTTCGTATTTCAAAATAGACAAAACATGTGCACTCCCGCCTGTGCCCGTGTATAAATTAAATGACAAATGCGTATGTAATTCTCTCGCTCTCAACAGAAATATCGGTATATATAAGTGGATGTAAAGTATACACTTGCATTGTGTGGTGAAGAGGGAAACATCTACTAACGTATAGTATTTGATTGGTTAATTGATTCTTTTTCTACGGATTGTCATTTTTTTTTTGTATTTTATTTACAGCCAGTAAATATTCTTTGGTTGTAAGATATTTTTTGATACGATCCTTATTTGGTGATACATATCTTAATAATTAACCCATAGATTGTGGAAGAAGACTCATATCTTTCACAAGGGTATTTGTGCGTAAGTAACTATAACGAACTCAATGGGAATTATTATTTTAGGATAGAGATTATTAAAAGTTATAGTGAAGTGTACTGGTTAGTGTTGTCAGCGAAATTTCACTTTATTACCAGTTATGTATTAGCTGTTATAAATGCATCAGCTCTCAAGTATCTATTTTATTAGATTGTGTATGAAATTGTGGCATGAACAAAAATTTCACAGTCGTTTACGTCTTCGATAACTCATATTTTCACAGTCTATATTGATTGGGAGAGGAAATATGGATTCCATCAGACAAAATAATTAAATTAGAAACAAGTAATAAAATAATTATAAATCAAAAATATATCTCTTTTTATTAACTTGTTCCATTTTTGGATGTGTAATCCTAATCAGATTATTCCATTTTTAGATTCTATATTATTTTCTTTTCAATGTTTTTATGTAATCACAACGAGGTGTCATTTTATGACATTAGATCCGTTTGTATAAAGATACGAATGAATACAATGGTCATAATCGTTATTTCCAAAATGCTACCTTACTGAAGAATGGACACAATCCATTACAAAAATCCTTAAAATTAACCATGATTTATAAACAATACTCAACATTATCACACTTCATATCACCAAAATTCCTATAATATAATTAAAGAAAAGTAAGATAAGGAGAGGAGAAAACGTAGTATTATTATATATATAAACATTTTCGTGTCCTGGGTAAGACGATAAACTACATCCAACAGCAAGGCCTCTGATCAGGAGGTTTTGAGGAGCGTGGAACCACCTCTTAATTGCTGATGTTCCCAGTTTCACCCTGACGCGGGTAGCATCTATTGGCAAAATAGTTGACCCCCAAAATGGGGTCAAAACACTATGAAAGTATAAAAATATGTTTTAATACATTCCGGAAATACGTTGTAAAAATTATTACCAGCAATATATTTTTAGAAAAAAAGATATTAACAACTATAGTTTATTTTGAAAGAAAATATCACCAACAATAAAAAAAAAAAAATTGCCGACATTAAATAAACCATTAAGATTGATGTGCCGTAAACCAAACCAAACCAAACCAAACTAAGCATAAACATTTCCAACATCTATCATATTTTCAGGGTTAGTCAGTTCATTGACAATACGTCTTTTAACAGCTCTCGCTTTTTACTAACTTATTATCATTATTTTCCATGTAAAAAATGGCAAACCACGTGCTAAGTCATTAAAGGAAAAGGCACGATGCTGTCCGATTTCTTAAAGAACTCGAAGCCGCACACGAAGATTCGGCTGCAGGAGACAAACCTAAAATCCCTATTAAGAATCCTAACACTATAATTCTGTACGAAATGTATAGAACATTATCGGAAATAACCTCAGAAATTCAATTAACTCCATTGCTGATCGGTTCAAGCTTTCATTGGATTCGATAAGAAGAATTCTGTATTTGAATCTTC